>JALMGJ010000004.1:51845797-52348297 GCA_023362775.1 Charina bottae
CATAAAAAAACTAACGGTGCCATCAATTATTACTGAACCCAGTCTGTGAAGTAGTTCTAGAAAGACAATTTGGGGCAACGTTTTAAGGAGGCTATATTTCTTCCCCTACAATGAAAATATCAGCTTTGCCATCAGCAGTGCAGGATCTCCTCTCCTTGGGCGACAGCATATTGTCTAAACAATGTGCTTTGTGATATGGAATGTGCAAGGATTCAGCAGGATAACAGGGAAGTGCAGGCACCATATGGTGATGCATTACAATTAGATGTCAACAATTCTCCACTGGGATTGCACAAGCTGGTTACAAATTAAAATAGTCCAAATTTTGAAAGTAATCCCCCCAGGCACCCCAAAACAGGAGTTGATTTCACAGCTGGTATAAGTGTACCTTGTAACATGAATGAGATGCTTGCTTCTATATAGCAGCTTTCCTCAGCCTGTTATCCTTTAGATGTGTTAGATTTTAACACTATAACTCCAGTGACAGCTTACCAGCTGAAGTTTAGTCTAGTCTAGAGTGTACAGCACTTTAGTTGTGATCTCCAAAAGGTGCTTTGATACTTCAGTGAGTGTGAACACAGCATCTGCTTGCAACATCTTAAAGCAGCTTTGCTTTTCTCAGAATTGTGCACTTTATTTTATTTATTTATTTATTTATTTATTTATTTATTTATTTATTTATTTATTTATTTATATCACCGCCCATCTCCCTCCACTGGAGGGACTCTGGGCAGTTTACAACAAAATACAACAATTAATTAATTGCATTTATTATGGCCGGCTGCTCCAATAGACTCTGCATTCTGCAGCAGCCACGTGCTCCTGGAAAGAGACACAGCAGGTTTAAGGTGTTACAGTCCAGACAGATGCTAAGTACATGCCTTTATGGCCTCTGAAGCACTTTGGAACCCCATTATAGTATAAGTTCATTTATGCAAAGATGGGTACAGTAACACTAAAAAGTCTTTATGTTTTGCTGCTTGACCAACAAAAAGATATCGAAACTTACGGTGCCTAAAGTATAATATGTTAAATCATTTTCTTCCAAAGGACCCACACAGGCAGATGCTTAACTCTACTCCGCCTTGGAGCTGGGCTTCTCGCACATCAGGCTGTGCTGTAGGCCAAACGGTGGATTGTTGCCTCAATGAATGCAGGGAAGGAGCTTTTCAGGGACACAAAAAAGATGGTTTCTTTATTAGCATATCAGAAGTGACACTGTGATGGGAACTCTTGCAGGCAACAAAGGATGCAACCCTACTGACATTGTCTGAGACTTGCAGAAGCAGGCTGAAAAATGACAACTGTCCATTTACTAGGCAGAAACAGATAGATGTTGACATTGCTTTTGTTTTGGGAGTTAGCCTCTACGGCTTTCACTTGCCAGAGTCCCAAGGAGTGTTTGAGAGGTGCTTTGAGTGAATTCATAATGCATTTACATAGAAATATGAACCATTCATATGGGGGTAGGATGGAGGAGCTAATTAGATGTATAGAACTGGCAAATAAATTATGCCCCTAATAAGCTTGTAATTAAGACGTAGAGATATGAATACATACATGCCTCTTTCTGTGTGGACTTCTTTGGAATGAATAAAAGATATAAGAAGCAAAAGATATAGAGAGCAAAATCTAAGAAAGCTTGCTCCATTACCAGTAACCCTACCTACTTTTCCCCCCAACTGGAAGACCTGTACCTCTTCCAGATGAGTTAGAAAAGACAGAGCCCAGGTGGATGTGTAACACCACAATGGTTTTCCTTTCCTGGCTTAGCATCAGTTGCTATTTATTTATGGTGACTATCATGTAGGCAACAGGAAATACCTTTTATTTTGCAGTTTATCCATGTGCCTATATTTATTACCCATGCCAGTTTTTTCTCTCAAACTATATTCCTTGATTCATTTGAAGACATAACAGGCACACCTGTTTTTTCAAGTATATAACTTGAAGCATCGAGTGCAGGTGCAGGAAACAATACCTTTTCAGTCACGCCTGTTTCAGGAAGCAAGACCACCAGCGGCTTCCTCGCCATTTACACTAACCCTGTTACCTTGTATGGGAAATAGCTGCTTCTACTTCTCGTTAATCTCTTCTGGCATGGGAAATTTACCTAACATTTTATCTGCAACTTGCCTAATATTATTAGTAGGTATTTTGCTGCTCAGTATGAAAGTGAAATCTTCAAGTTGAGCTCAACTACATGTCCACATCCATGTGGTTTTCTTGTAGAAATACTGAAATGGTTTGCCATTCCCATCTTCTGGGATTTGTTCTATTTTATATTACCTCCCAGTCTACCTTACTGCCATGGCTTTTCCTGGTGGCCTCCCATCTCAGCACTTACCTAATCTGACCCTACTTGGCTTTCTGAGATCTGCCAAGGTCAGGTAGGGGGCAACACCTGCCCTGTTCAGTATACAATTCTAATCTATTACAGTATCTAGATAGAGGAAAGAACATTTTACTGATGAGAGAAAAACACTATTTTTAATATACTGTTGTCTTAGGACTCCTTCCCTCAACTGTCCTGTGACAGTTTGAAATCACAAAAATTCCCAACATGTTGTATTGTCACTATCACAGCTCACATTGCATTTTTTATGTTACAGAGTGACACTTTATTCTATTCTCGTGATATCAGCCCCTCATATTCTTCAGCACACAGCCAGGCAAAGGCACCCATGGGCCTTCATCTCTTTTGTGAGGAATTGGAGGGTGGAAACTGGATTTCTTCTTGTCCTTCCATTCCAAGCTAACCTATATAGGTAGCAGCATAAGTCTGAAATACCATAGACACCCAAGTCTGGGGCCTTTTTTTATTATTTTCTATCCCACCCATATTATTTTTATAAATTACTCAAGGCAGTGAACATACCTAATACTCCTTCCTCCCCCTATTTCCCCACAACAACAACCCTGTGAGGTGAGTTGGACTGAGAGAGAGTGACTGGCCCAAAGTCACCCAGCTGGCTTTCAGGCCTAAGGACTAGAACTCACAATCTCCTGGTTTCTAGCCTGGAGCCTTAACCACTAGACCAAACTGGCTCTTTGACTTCATAGGAAAACAGTGCCTTGAATTTCAAATCTCTCTCCAGTCTAATGACATGATGCCATGTGATTTATAAGCCTAGAATGAATGTGGATAGATAGATAGAGGTGAATTAACAATACCTTTTCTGATGTTACCTTATTCCCATCATTTCATCACCTATTATAAGATCCATTATATTTATTTTATCAAATTTTTTATCACCGCCCATCTCCCCCTCAGGGGTGCTTATATGCAAACTAGCATGTATACATGTGTATAAATGAACTTGTACTGACTTGCATGTGCAGACAAACTTGGAAATACAGAGAAATTTGCAAAAACCTAATATATTATAGCACACTTTGACCTAATGGTCAAATTAGCTCAAGATGACTGATTCCAGAAATAAAAGTTTGGTTTGAACCAGAAGCATTTACACAAAGAATGATTTGTATGTATACCAATGTCCTAGCACCAATATTATTCCTCATAAGAATGAGAAAACAAAAAAAAATGGAAGTAGAGGATCATGGGGTTTGAAAAATAAAATAAAAGTAGAGGAGATGTTACTAATGGCAAGTCAAGTTTCAGTAGCAAAAGTAGCCACACAAAGAACAAAATAGCCAGATGGCAGAAATTCAAGAAGAAAGATAAGTTATCTGACACCAACTCTTCAGGCTGGTTTCTATGATGAAAAAGAACATTATATGGCTTGTTCTAAGAACAGTTAGAAAGTTACAGATGTTTAACAGAAATTTAAAGGGGCAATTTGATAGAATGAGAATAGACTTTAAACATAAAACTCAAGTTAATTCTGAGAGATGATAAAGGAACTTTCTTTGGATTCCTGGCAATTTGACTGGATTTAAGCTTGCTGAATAAGGATAATAAAAGTCATGACTCTGAAGGGCACTTAAATAGATGCTCAGAACAAAATAAATACTGAGAAGGCATGCCATGCCTAGATGATGCTTTAACCATTGCTTGAGGGGAGGATGTTTGAACCACGTTTCCTGCCAAATCTCAGACTGACTAGTTTAAAGGTAACCTAAAAGGAAGCAGGTTCATAAAACTCTTCCACCTAATTAGAGCAACATAGCCACAGTGATACATTTTCTAGCCAACATATGTGGAGCTTTTCCCATTACAAACTACATAAGAAATTCCGGTGGCGGACTGAACAGCTTTGCCCGCAAGCTCCGCAGGCAAAACTGGCATCGTGGCAGTTTTTTCGGGCTCAGGCTGGTTTCTCCTGAAACCCAGGAGCGTTTTTCCAGACTAAGAAAAATGCTCAGAATTGACCCATTCATCCTCCAGACGGCAAGTTGCAGCCAGGAGATCGTAAACAGTTTCTGCGATCGACCGGTAAGACTTCGCCGGGAGGCTGGGAAGACACCGTTTCCAAGCCGCACCACAGCCTTAAAGGGACATTAAGTCCAGCCACCCCATTTCTGAAGCACCCAATTTATTTTTTCTTTAAGCATCTGTATCCTAATAGAGGCTTTCTACATTAAGGAGAAATGATCTCTCTTGGTGCTTATCGTTATTTTTGTGATTAATTAAAAAAAAATTTTTTTTTAAAGCTTTGGATTTTGCTTTCCATCCAATACTAAGGAGGGTTGACAGTATGGTATCGTCTCCCTGTTATTATTTTTGCGCTAATTTTGAAGATTTCAGCATTTTTCCTACATGTTGAATCTGCCATTCTGAACTTTCACTTTCCTGCCAATACTTTTTCTGGGAACTGTCTGAGATCATATCTTAACTCAGTTTGGAATTTTCCATTACCTTTCACTTCTGCCGTTTAAGTATCTAGGGGGCACAATAATTTACTGCTTCAGAAATGGAGGATCTTAACCAGGATTTCTCCAATTTTCACCAAGATATTAAAGCAGTTATTAAGCAGATTTTTTCTGATTTCTGTCAAGCTGTTGTGCAGGACATTCGGAGCATTGTGGAAAATATGTGGTCTGAAATGTGCCATTTGATTGGGGGTAATGTGGATGAACCTGAAGAATCTAGGAAAGAAAGGAAAGGTTCCCCTGTGCAAGCACCGAGTCATGCGACCCCTGGGGAGACGCCACTTTCACGATGTTTTCCTGGCAGACTATAGAGCGGGGTGGTTGGCCATTGCCTTCCCCAGTCATAATTACCTTTCCCCCAGCAAGCTGGGTACTCATTTTACTGACCTTGGAAGCATGGAAGGCTGAGTCGACCCAAGCCGGCTACCTGAGAACCAGCTTCCGCTGGGATTGAACTCAGGTCGTGGGGAAAGTTTCAGTTTCAGTTGCAATACTGCCACCTACCACTCTGCACCACACGAGGCTCAATTTAACAGCAATGGAAATGTTTCTCCCAAGAGTGAGATTCGGGCTTCTGTTGAAATCCTGGATGAAATTGGCAATGCTGAATTGAAGAACTTAAACGGAGAAATTGAGCTGCAAGATATGAGTGAATTTGATTTTCTGATGGAATGTTATGGAAAAGAAGGGGTTGTTATGTACGGGAGGTTTTTTGAAGAGAAGTCTGTGTTTGTGAGGGGAGCAGTTGGGCTGTTTGATTTCTTTAAGAAAATAGCTCTGTGCCTATTATGGGGATATGTAAATGTCTTGGTTTATTTTGAAGTGGGTTAAGGGACTAAAATATTTATCTGGATGGTTTTTTGGCTTTGGATGATTTTACTTATCGTTAATGATTGGGATTATGATTATTAAGGTTTTTTCTTATTCATGTTTTTTGTATTCATGTTTTTTGTATTATTTATTTATTTATTTGTTTGTTTGTTTGTCAAATTTCTCTGCCGTCCATCTCGTATACAACAACTATAATGGTAGACAATTTACATGCTTTTCTATTTTTGATCTTTATTATAGTAGACAGGAATGTATAGAATAGCAGTAGGAAGGGAATAATTAAGTAATTGTTATTTTGGGGAGGGAAGTGGATTAGGTGATTTATACTTTTTTTTCTTTTAATATAAAGGGAGGGAGCAATGGTATGTAGTGATTTTTATAATGTGCTAAGGGGTTGACTTGTAGAAATAATGTGATTTTGGTTTAATATAGAGTAAGGGATTGATTATGGGAAATTGCTGTATATCCTTGATGTTTAAAGTCGGAAGTCACTTCTTTTTGTAATCTATCTAAAAAAAATTCTCTTGTGTTTTCACACTTTTAGTTTTTTTGTAGTTTTTTGTTTTTCTGTATCTTTTATCTTTTTTTGAATTTTTTTTTAAATGTAATAAAATTCTTTAAAAAAAACAAAAAACCAACTACATAACAAATTTGTAGGCATATGTCTGTTACAAGAAAGAAAAGCCCATTCTTTCACCGGTTGTGAGGAACTATCATAATGCTATATTGCAGTGCATAAGGCTCTTACCTCTGAAACAGACACAAAAATCACCATGTGGCATTCTATTTACATGGAATACGATTATTTCTGGGTGGAGCAAAGGAGGATTAACTACAGCCCTGGACATTACTATAGATTAAGAGGAAAGCTGCACCTAGGGGTAAAATATGAGGTGTAAAACTGTTTTCTGACTCACTGAATCAGGCTTCAAAAGTGGTCTCCTTCCACAGCGAAGAAGCCCACTGTATCAAGCCCACAAACTACATCAGAACCATTCCTTCTATGGAGCAGGGTTAAAGTTGCAGACATTCAAAACAAACATATATCCAACAATATACAGTATGAAGAATCTAGTGAGCCACAATATATGATTGGTGGGTTGCCATCAGGGAGGAGGCTTGCAATTTTTGGAGATGTGTTAGGAATGATGGGAGTTGTAAGCTAATGTGCCTGGAAGGCTCCAAACTAGCCCCAGAAAAGATTTTCCCAATCTTCACATAAAAGACATTTATTTGACGTTTACATCACTTAAATGGTTTCCAGCATTGATACCATGGTGCTGAGTTTCCCCCTTCATCAGGGATAAAACATCACTTGCATTTATCCTTTCATTTGCAGGGACTTAAGAATCTTTCCTAAGCTTTATTTTTTTCAGTTTGTGATTTTCAAACGTTGCAAGCAAACTTAGGAATCTTTGCTATTCTTGTTCAAAGTTAAGACAAAATGGAATGCAATTAATGTGTACATGTCCTGAATTTGAACTCCTAATAGTCTGAAACCTACTATTGGCATGAATTATTTGTGTTAACGTTTTCCCAGAGAAGATGGCACAAGGTCTATGTTTCATTATTTTTAAATATAAAACTATATTTGGACATTAAAATACATACAGTATTGTTGCATTCTGCTTTGTTGTCTTGTGCTATGAGTTTCCACATAGAAAAATAACCTTGTAAGTTTAAATACTTGAGATGCTTGGCACATACTTGTGATCATTTAACCAAAATCAACAGTTCGTACTCCTTAACATTCTTTAACCACCATCTCCTATTAACAGCTAGAGCTTTTCAGAAGTAAAAGTTTTAAAAAGAATGCAGCAGAAGTGAATGAGATCCCAGCTGGTTTAAATCTTGAAGCCTCATTACATGTCTGGAAAGCAGACAAATGCCTCAGGGGAAAATATTACTGGTTACTAGAAGAATCCAAGGAGGGGGTGGAAGTCCAACTATGCAGAGTATGCCTTATTTGGAAAACCAAAGTTTTAGAGAAACAATCTGAAAGGCTGGTGACAATTCTTGCATTATTAAATGCATTATGTCACATGCTAAAAAAGGGCGTACTCCTTTAAAAAAAATCCTACCAATTACATAGTTTTTCCAAAGGAAAACCCTTTTTATTTCAATGAATCTTTACAGCAGAGCTTTCCAAACTGTGTGTCGGGACACATTAGTGTGTCAGCTGCACTGTCTGGGTGTGTCGCGGATGCTGCTGCCTCCTGGCTTCCACACAGGTCCTAGTGCCTGCCTTGTACCCTGCTGCCTCCAAACCTGCTGTGATTCCACGCAGGTCCTAGTGCCTGCCTTGTGCCCAGCTGTAAGAGTGTGTCGCAAAATGATGCCCTTCTGTAAGAGTGTGTCGCGAAGTGATGCATGTCTAAAAAGTGTGTCACCAACATGAAAAGTTTGGAAAGCTCTGCTTTACAGCATTTATCATTTGCTCAGTATGATTCACATCTTATATTTCTTATCTCACAGAAGGAGCAATGATTATTGAAAAGTTCATTGTATAAATTCTGCCCTTGCGACAAACCCTGGTTGTTGATATGGCACAACACTGACCCCTGAAGCATCTGGTTAAGTTGACCCTGTGCTGAGAGGCCTGAATAAATGAATTTCAGCATTTGTTTTCCTAAAACAGCCTCTCTGAAATAATGCTATTTATACAATGGCACAAATAGACCACACCTTTCTCATTCCACCAGGGGTGGCTAGGAAGGTGGGTTTAACACTAAATAATGTTCTGATTTGTTGGCTAGGCCACAGACATCAGATATGGAATGTTTTATTTCCATCTGAACAAAACAACAATATCTCTAAAGGAAGGCTGTCTTTCAACAAATTTCTATAAAACAGCTTTCTATAAAGCTGAGGAAAATGCTAGAGGGGGAGGCAGAGAGGAGAGAGAGAAAGCCCTGCCTATCAACATCAAAGCAGGAAGCCCCAATGACCCCCCCCCCACCATCCTCTCTACAATGAACTCTGAACACATGTTGAATCCCAAGAGCTTATTCAAGCAGGAAATAATAAGTAACTACTTTAGCTAGGCTGACTCTGTTGACTTTCATCAGAATTCTCTGTGTGTGACTGTTGCCTTCCCTTGTTTTTCCTATATTTCCCTTCCCAAGCAACTCCTTTTTATATCAAGAGATTCAGATGTTTTACCTTTTTTTAAGGTTATTTTTTATTAAAGAAATTTTTACAGAATAAAAACATTTAAAGGAAAAAGAAAATAAAGAAAAGTAAAAGTGGTGAGAAAAGAATAAAGAAAGGAGAAAGAAAGGAGAGAAATAGAAAAGAAGAGAAAAAGACAGAATATAAATAGCTTCTGATCTTCTTTACAGCAGTTATAAATGTGTTCGAATGTTATCCTCTCTCTCTAAGGTTACATCATAACTCCCTTTTTTCCATAGTCTACCCTTTCTAATCATCAAACCCATAAATCACAAGTGCATTTTTTTCCGTTTTCAGCAAAAAGTCCAGGCTCATAGGTTTTACAGAGGAATTTCTCATGAAAAGCTTCCACATGTGAAAGATTTCACGATTACATGGCTGTACGTTGCCTTGGATTTCAGAACTTGGGGTGATTCCAAACACCTTCCTTTCTATTCTTTCCTAGGGCTACCAATCTTCCCTTGGTAGAAAGATTAAGCACTGTCCAGCTGGATGGACCTTAGTCTGGGGTTCAGTCTGACTGGTGACATAATTCTCTTTTACTGGAGTATCCATGGCTTTGCCAGTGAAATTTGAAATGATCCCCACTCCTAGTGTCTAACAGTCTTGTTTTAAAATATTATCTTTACTTATTACTTATGATGCATTGAACATAATGTAGCGGTCACTGGGCCTTCAAACTCAGCATTATTTACCCCAAGGGAAAGTGACTTTCATGATTCCAGATTACTTTTCCTGCAGTACCTGGAGATGCAGGTGGAATCTTCTGCAATCTGGGAAACAGATAGTCCTCCCTTACCAACTGCCTCACTTAGTGACCATTCCAAGTTATGATAGTGTAAAAAAACCAGCTTTGTGACCAATCCTCGCATTTACACCATTGCAGCATCCTGCGGGCACATGATCACCATTCAGGCACTTTGCCACTGGCGCACATTTATGACGTTGCAGCGTCCTGCAGTCACGTGACCACCATTTGCATGCTTCTCAACCAGCTTGCGACAAGCAGAGTTATTATTATTATTTATTTATTATTATTTGTCTTATTTATACCCCGCCTATCCCCTCCCTACTGGAGGACTCTAGGCGGCTTACAGTATTATATATCTCCAATCCAATTATACAATTATACAACATAATTATTACAAAGTTAATGGAGAACGCGAAAGTAAAATCGTAAGTTGCGGTCATGTCATGTTTCGCTTAGCAACTACAGTAATTTCTTAACAATTGAATGGGAAGTGACATTGTAAGCCTGTCATGGCCATGTGATTTTCCACTTAGCCACCACAGCGCTTAGTGACAGAGTTGCTAGTCCCAATTGTGGTCGCTAAGTGAGGGCTACCTGTGTCTGCTTTGCCACAATGCTTTGGTCCCCCCTTAGGAGCCATGATGTACATCTACATTAAAACTTCAATTTAACAGACTATTTGGGGAGGTTTCATTAAATGCACATGAATTTATGTCATTGACATAGTTTATATTATGTTCATTATTACATAAATAAGGTTTATATTGCATCAGCAGCCCTGTGAAGTGGGTTGGACTGAGAGAGTGACTGGCCACCCAGTGTCACCCAGCCAGCTTTCATGCCTAAGGGAGGATTGGAACACAAATGACCTAAAAACAACAGTATGTAATTACACATGTTCTATAAATGGATGCATATTTTGTCAATTACATCAGTTGTCTGGAGAGACTTCATAAACAATTGACTTGACTGTTATTTTGGGGGTGAGATCCAAATGCAAATTTGGTTGGTTCCATTGCAAGACTGCTGAATGGAGATCTGGAGAATCAAAATTTTACTGTATTAATATGGAATCATCCTTTATAGAAATTCACCATTGACATACTAGCATATATTACTTTATCTACCATGAACTTCTTTAATTTTCATTTCCCCCCCCCTTAGGATTCAAATCTGTATTTGAAAGCTGTGATCATACTTGATTT
This sequence comes from Charina bottae, assembly GCA_023362775.1. Classification (NCBI taxonomy): domain Eukaryota; kingdom Metazoa; phylum Chordata; class Lepidosauria; order Squamata; family Charinaidae; genus Charina; species Charina bottae. Next base: position 51,856,592 of record JALMGJ010000004.1, read on the forward strand.
AGCTGTAAGGAAATCAGTAGGTTTACTTTTAATAAAAATATTTAGGAATATGAAATTTTATTTATTTATTTTTCAATTTCTATCACCGCACCATCTCCCCCGAAGGGGACTCTGGGCGGTTTACAAAATACAACAATTAAAATGTATAAATATAAATAAATATAAAATCATACAAATCTATAATCATCAAGATTACTAATAAGTTAAATATAAAATCCAAGAGGCAATAAGATGGTATTTTAAAAGGGCTCTATGGCACCAGCCATCCCCAGGAGGAACTATTCCCATTCCCATCCCAAGCGAGGCGGCAAAACCAGGTCTTTAAATTCTTCTGGAAGGAAAGGAGTGACAGAGCCTGCCTCATCTCCAGGGGCAGAATGTTCCAAAGGGCAGGTGCCACTGCCGAGAAGGCCCGCCTTCTGGACCCCGCCAAGTGAAACTCCCTTAATGACGGGGTCCGTAGCATGCCCTCTCTGCATAATTGAGTGGGACGGTTTGAAGTTATGGGGATAAGACGGTCCCTCAGGTAGCCTGGTCCCATGCCATGTAGGGCTTTAAAGGTAATCACCAACACCTTGAATTGTACCCGGAAGCAAACTGGCACCCAATGCAGCTCGCGTAGCAGAGGTGTCACATGTGCCGATCTCCTAGCACCCATAACTGCTCGTGCTGCCGCATTCTGCACCAGCTGAAGCTTCAAGATACTCTTCAAGGGTAGCCCCATGTAGAGCGCATTGCAGTAATCTATATGGGGGATGACCAGGGCATGAGTGACTGTACGGAGGGACTCCCGATCCAGGAAAGGGCATAACTGTTGCACAACACGAAGTTGCATAAAGGCCCTTCTGGCCACGACTGCCACCTGCTCTTTGAGCAGGAGTCGTGAGTCCAGAAGGACCCCCAGGTTCCGCACTGATTCCAAATGGGGTAGTGCAACCCCATTCAGAACCAAAGATGATAACTTCCTGGATCTGGAAGAACCATCAATCCGCAGCCACTCCATCTTACCAGGGTTCAGCTGAAGCCCGTTGTTCCCCATCCAGACCCCCACAGTCTCCAGGCACTGAGAAAGGGCGGCCACTGCATCACTTACCTCACCCGGGATGGAGATGTACAATTGAGTATCATCAGCATATTGATGATATCTCATCCTGTGGTGATGGATGATCTCACCCAGTGGTTTCATGTAGATATTAAATAGGAGAGGTGAGAGAACCGAACCCTGTGGCACCCCACAAATGAGGGGGCGAGGGTCGGATCTCTCATCTCCTATTACCACTGATTGGGACCGGCCCCAAAGGAAGGAGGTGAACCAGAGCAGAACTACGCCACCCACCCCTAACTCCTCGAGCCGTCCCAAAAGGATACCATGGTTGATGGTATTGAAAGCCGCTGAGAGGTCGAGAAGAGCCAGGATGGACGCACTCCCTCCATCCCACTCTCACCAGAGATAATCCGTAAGCGTGACCAATGCAGTTTCCACCCCATATCCCAGCCTGAAACCTGACTGGAAGGGGTCCAGATAATCCATTTCATCCAGAATCCTCTGGAGTTGCAACACCACCACTTTCTCAACCACCTTCCCCAAAAAGGGGATGTGGGAGACAGGATGAAAGTTGTCCAATATAGTAGGGTCCAGAGATGGTCGCTTGAGTAGGTGGTGCACTAGTGCCTCCTTAAAAGTGGACGGAAACACCCCCTCCTCTAGGGATGTATTAACCATCACCTGGACCCAACCACATGTCACCTCTCTGGCTGCTTGCACCAGCCAGCAAGGGCAAGGGTCTAGATGGCATGTGGTGGCCTTTACAGTCCGGAGGATCCTGTCCACTTCCTTAGGTCTAACAGGATCAAACTGTTCCCAGATAACCGGGTAATGACATTCCCTCGGCAACTCCCCAGACTCTGCTTCACGCTTGGAGTCCAACTTAGAACGAATCTGAGTGATTTTATCCTGCAGATGCTCAGAAAATTATTTTGCATGGCCCTGCAGGTGGGTCACAGACTCCACCTTACCTAAAAGAGATTGTGTTATCTTAAACAGGGCCGTGGGGCAGCATACTGCGGATGCAATAAGAGTGGAGAAATATTGACGTTTCGCCACTCTTACTGCCACAAGGTAGGTCTTAACAGCAACTCTAGCTTTTGTTCGGTCAGATTCAGTCTTTGTTTTCATCCAGCGGCACTCTAAGTGTCTCTTAACCCTCTTCAAGACCCTTAACTCCTCCGTAAACCAAGGGGAGTATCGGGTCAAATGTGGCAAGAGAGGCTGCCCAGGCACTATCCTGTCCAAGGCCCCAGCCGCCTCCCTATTCCAGGTTGCGGCCAGGACCTCCACTGGACCATGCAGCAGATCCTTGGGTATAACCCCCAGCTCCTTCTGGAACCTCATTGGGTCCATTAGTCACCGGGGGCGGACCAATCAAATGGGTCCTGCCTTCCTGTGGAGTGGGGCGGCATAAGAGAATCTCAAAGCCACCAGGGCATGATCTGACCATGACAGTGGGGACAGATCTAACTCTCCCTTCAGATCACCTTGCCACTGCTCTGACAAAAAAACTAAGTCCGGAGTGAGGCCACTGTCTCAAGTCAGGTCTCGAATAATCTGAGACAGGCCCATGGCTGCCATGGTAGCCATGAACTCCCAATCCGCCTCTGAGGCATGTCCCAGGGAAGGCAGATTGAAGTCCCCCACAACCATAAGCCTGGGGGACTCCACTGCCAACCCTGAGACAGCCTCCAGCAGCTCGGGCAGGGAGGTTGCTACGCAGCAGGGAGGCTGGTACAGCAATAACACTCCCAACTGCTCTTGAGAACCCAACTTGAAAAACAGGGTCTCACACCCAGCCACTTGTGGAGCAGCACCCCTGAAGGCCACCAGAGACTCCTGGATGACAACCGCCACCCCTCCTCCCCTGCCCCAGGGTCTCGGCTTATGCCACACGTGAAACCCGGCTGGGCACATTTCTGAGAAATGTGTTACAAAGCTACTCCCCGCTCTGTGCCCAGCCAGGTCTCAGTAACACATGCCAGGTTTGCCCCCTCCTCCGTGATCAAGTCACATATGAGGGGGGCCTTGTTGTTAACAGACCTGGCATTAAGAAGCATCAGCCGAAAGCCAGGGCACTCGAGGATCCTCTGACCAGGGCCTGGGTCTGAACCTGAGGGGCCGGAACACGCCACCGGTAACAAACACCGGAAGCGTCTTCCCCGAAGATGGCCTGCCCCCTGGTTCCCGTCATAACATCCCCAACCCATCACCACTTCGATGGGGCAACCCGCCCTACTGCCCCCAGAGTTTCCAGGCCTGGATGCTTCCACTCCTGGCCCTCCTAAAACCCTGGGTTAACATAAGGGTCCCCTCCACGCACACATCTCATGCACTAATTGTCCCTAGGTGATGATAGGCCCCCCAATGCACCAGCTTCCACTCTCGGCACCAAAGGGGCCTAATCACCCCCCAAACATCCACTCTGCCCCCTCACCCCCTCTCACTGGTCGCTAGGGGGCATCATCCACTCCTGCCCACCACCTGTCTCTCACTCAGGGGTGGGCACTCATACATATATTCACACAGTCTTGGGCCCCCCTGACTCTCTCACACTCAGGGGGAACCCACAGTCACACACCAGGGGACCCTACTGACTCTCTGCCGCCTCTAAGTGAATGGGAATAAAAGTTATTAAAATTTTAAAGTTGTTAAAAAGTTGTTAAGATCCATGGGATTTCCCCCTGTTCCCAGCTTCAGTGTCTCTCCAGTCAGAGGATGTTAGAGTCTATAGGGCTCCGCCGTTGACACAAGGGCCCTTCAGGCCCTACTTCACCAGAGGGTTCACCGAGGGGTCTAGTCGGCCTAGCCATCTCCGCCCAAGATGATAGGGGCTCACCAGGGGGTCCGCGTTCCATCGCCACCCTTCGCCCGGGGGGACCAGCCGGTCTCAGCCCAAGATAACAGGGGCTCACCAGAGGGTCTGCCGGGCTCCTAATGAACTTGAGAAAGGTGACACTGTTTGCAAGAAAATTTATATTTAAGGTGTTTTAAAACTGTTTCCAAATCATTTGTTTGGAATGCAATGTTAATTTTGGATCAAATGTCCATTAACAAAAATGCCAAACTAAATCTTTTTTTATATACACTTGATGCTTCAATCTGTTGTCTGAAATATCAATTGTAAAGTTTTTTTTTAGCCCATACATAAAAGAGTTTCCTTTCATAATGATCAATGGCTCAGTTTTGAAAATACACTTTGTATTATTTAAAGGAAGTGAGGAAGTAGAATGGCTAACAAACTCTAAGTCTAATTCTATCTTGCTGTATTGATAAGGTCAATTCGACTAATCAATAAAAATGAAATAAATAAAATATTCTAAGTCTAAGAAGAAAGAATTGATTCTAAAAAACCAAAACCAAGTAAACTCATGCTCCTAGAAACGATAGCTCCATGGCAAGGCCATACCAAACCGTTACAAGCCCTTTCCAAATGGCTTTCCCATGATGGCATGGTGTTAAAAGTACACTAAAAACATTTCCAAATGGCTAAGAACATGGCAGCATGATTCAAGGCCTGCAAACAGAAGCTCTTCTGAATGTTGGGAGGGGAGTAAAGGATGATCAGCTGTAAACTTATATACAAACCTCAAGACTTGACTGCTCCCTGAACTAAATACTAAGCCTTGACAGGTTGAGTGGAGAGGGATTGGGGAGGGGGAGAGGTAAGAAAGTGTTGCAGAAACTGTACCTGCTCTAGTTTCAGGTTGAAATGAAATGCTGACCAGACCCCTTGGATCTAGTTAGATTTTGGGAGGGCTTCCACACTGTGGAAACTATAAGTAGATAAGACATTCCAACAACAAACTAAAAGTGACATCTGGAAAGTCCTTAGCATTGGAGTCCACAGGAGAACAAAACATGCTTTGTGACATTCTAATGGAAACTCTGCCTCTTATGAAATCGTGTGTGAAATCATAATGTAAGTACTAGATACAAAAGGGCAGGACTTGCATTGTGACATCATAAGAGTTGCTTTACCATTTGACATCATCATGGTAGGAACAGACACACATGCCTCATAGTCCTGTAAAATGGCCTTTTCAAAGAATCCAAAAGTGTGACATTGAGTTTTATTAATGGCAAAGGCACCTTATACAAAAGCCCTGTAAAAAAAAGTTTGTTTTCAATATCTTTTGATGCATTTCTTCCTAATTGTTTCTATTGTCACATTTCAAGAAGGGTTTAAAAACATTGCAATACCCATTTGCTGTATTTGCTGCTAAAATCTGCACGAGACTGTGAATGACAAGAACGTTTAGTGCCTTTAGGGTTAAAATGTGAATTGTGAATTAAATGATGTCAAAATCTCACTCCAGTTCCTGAATTTTTCCTTCCTAAGAGAAGCCTATTATTCTACAGTATCTCAAACTCAAGGTGTTTTTTTTATTGTTTCTTTCAAATCTTGGGTGTGGTGGTTTTATTCAGGTTTTATTGTTGCAAAGTGGCAGGGGTATTGATGCTATTGTTATTTTGTGTAAGCTCTTCTGTACTCCTGTGCAGTATTTCCAGCTTCCCCTGCTTCCTGTTCTGAGAAGGCCTCATGTTGCAAATTCCTAATGGTGTCTTCCTTGGATTCAACTGAAAGAAACATGGGAAACCAGGAAAGCTGTACTCCAATGGAGAGATGATAGCACACTTATAAGCCTCCTCCAGCCATTCTATAATTAAAATACATCCTAGGCTGAAAGAAGGCATTGGCAAATCATTTCCATATTGTTGCCATGAAAACAACATGAATATATCCATATAATCACGAGAAATAAGTTTGACTCAAGGGAGACCTTACGTTTTTGCATGCAACATGATTAAAAAATTGAAAGCAATTTTCGCATCAAATTAAAGGAAAATAATTCAAAATGGCTTCCCAAAAAAATCATCACTGCACTAGTATAAATAAACTTTTTAATTTTCCTTTTTCACTCTTCATTTCTGTACACATAGGCTTTTTTTAAAAAATCCTTAAAACCTTCCAACTGAGCTGTAGGGTATACTGTATGACAAGAAAATAAAAATTAGCTTTCTACAATATTTAGTAGGGACACCAGAGTTATGGATTATGAATGCACTTGCATTGTAAGTACATAGTCTTTTTGATAACAATAGTCATAGGCCTATAATACAGTATGAAATTTCATCACTGAGGTAGCTGTTTACGACAATTTCTACAGGGGGTGACATAGCTGGAATTCCTTGCTTGCCCTGGTCTGTCAGAATCATCCATACACTAATTTAATTGTGCAGCTTGAGGAAATGCCAGGCTGCATGGTTCAAATATCCCACAATTAAATACAGATGGACTAAGTCCCAGAATTTTGGTATGCTACTGTTAGAAAATAGAACAAAGCCTATTTTTTTATCACCAGTACTAGGAAGTTAGAACTCTAATTTTCCTCTCTTGTGGTTTTAACTTAATTTATCTCTAACAATTCAAGTTAAAATATAGAGAAAATAGAATTTGGCAGACAGTAACAGGCAGTCAAGTGGCCTTTAAAAGTTAACTTGGTAAGTTCTACCAGAGAATGAATCTGCCCTTCTGTCTTGTGTTCTGAAAATGTACCTATTGGTATGGGTGCTGGCTGTCCATAATGCACTTGATAGCTGTTTGTGGGGTAGTTAATATTGATACCTCATGGAATAGGGCTAGATCTGAGGAACTATATGTCAGGACAAAATGATGGTTTAAAAAATAGGAAAACAGCCTGGCAGAGAAAGAGTAATATGGGAATGATGAGAAAAGGTGGGTTTCAATTGAAAGCAGTCCTGACCCAAGATATTTTGCTACCTGGACTGAAGAAGGCATCTAGCCTATCCACGTATCAATTGAATATGACGTCAGTCCTTGCGCAGCAAAAACATTCTCCCTTATACATCACTGCTGCCAGCCAGCTCAAGAGATTGGAAAAGATATGACACTGTCTGCCATCAAAGGAGATGGGGAATTCCAGTACATGCTCTTGCTATTTCCCATCATCATTCGCTAAAGGCAGATGCTTTGCTTTGGCTAATGGTTCAGGTAGCCCTGGTAGAAAAAGATGAATTAGTTAAAGGAGAAGGCTCTTTCAGTAGGGTTTCTGTTACAACATTTTATGAGATGTGTGTTGGAGGTCCCAGCAAATCAGCATGCCTCATTACCATGTGGATGAGTTTGTTCTAGGATGCAGCTCTCTATATGCTTCCGGAGGAAACGGTTTGTTGTCCCTCCCACACTTTCCTTTCTCTTCTACCTCCTTCCACCATCGGAGAAGGAAGCAGCATGCTGCTGCTCCTTCCATCTTTAGGCCATGCCTAGGCCTAGAGTCAGGAGGTTCCCCCTTCCTGCATGCAGCTTTTAGCAGCAATGAGGACTAAGGGTAAATACAGTTTAGGGAAAGAAAGAAAAACAAGAATCATTTTTCCTGAATGGATGTAACTGGACCAAATAAACAAGTAAGATTTTCTTTTGTACTTACTTTTGAACCTACTTTGTCTAAGTGTGCAATTCTTTATGCTTGGGTGGGCTAAGTGTGTAAGATCAATAACCTATATTTCTCTAACTTGCTCATGAACACTATTTTAAATAATACTCTCTTTTCTGTGAGCGTACTCTGCTCCATTCAGTGGTTCTAGCTATCCACTAATGGTTTCATAGTGAAGAAGAGTGGTAGGGCTTTAGGTGGTATTTTAAAGGATTCTGAGCTATTTTATATATAGGAAATTTAAGGGCAGGAGTTCAAACTTGAGAAGTTTAAAGACAATTAACCGTATAACTAAAAGCTTATGCAACGCACAGGTGACAGATTATGTGTGTGTGCAGAAAGACCCACATTTGAAAAAGTCATGCTGTTTTCTCTTAAAACACAGTTGTGATCTTGCAAATATGTGATCCTTTACCTCATCAGCCACACTGAAACTAGTAAGACTTTTGAGTAGACATATATAGGATTGTGCTGCTAAGCAGAATTATAGAAAGGGGTGGGGCAAGGGCCTGGAATTAATCTATGACATGCTGAGGAGTGACAATTGATTTATTTTTAAGAGGAAATATATGACAAATCTGCTGTATGATCAATATGTATTCCTCAAAGCTCCCTGGAATTACATGCCTTGGAAAGATACATTTTCTGAACTGCTCTATAATTAAGAAATTATAAACATTACTATAAGGTTTCATGGCTTATTTACACATGTTTCCATTCATCATTCAAACAATAGCACTTTGATTTCAACAGTCTTCCCTCCAGCTATACATGAATAGCTTCTGTAACTGAAATCAATCAAAGTACTGTATATGAACATCAAAATAAACCACCAAGAAACCATTTAAAACTCTTTGAATGAATTCCACATAATGGCACACCAGTCCTTCTCTTTGGGCATTTGGAAAAAGAATGTAAGGAGATGGGGGAGCATATATATAGTTAGTTAATATATAGTTAGGAAGATTGATGGTCCATCTAGACCAGTATGGCTGGCTTCTGGCTAAAGTTTCTTGAACTTTATATATACCTGAACATAGTTATATACCTGAAATTGAGATGAATCAGAGCAACAAAAGCTTCCTGCTGCTGATAGTCAGACTAAATCACCAGTGGGCTTTACAGATGTCAGCCCTCCCATGTAAACCAGGCAGGAAACATAACTAGATAAGCTAATTCTACTTTATTGTGAGGCTACATTAAAAGAATCTTACAAGTCTGAAAGTACAAACCTCTTGCCCTCCCTATTTACCACCTGAGTAGTTAGGGCGGGTCCTTCCTAAGTTTCTTTCTCTGGCCAATACTCTGTTGTGGGCTCCTTTCTCTTTTATCTGATCATTCCCTAGGTGGCATCTCTTCCCTCCCTCTTCCAAGGTCACCCTCACATTCCATCACAGCCACTGACTATCCCGGTTCCCTTCCTCCAACAACTTAATGGAGGAGATGCTGTACAGTATGAAAAAGTAACACACGTATTCTGTGCAGATATAATGGAAAGAGAGAAATACATATTCTTTGCTGCTCCTACTGCAGTGGAGGAGAAGTTGAAATGGGCCTTCAGATGGATCAATTGGATCCATTCTTAGAATTTCTCCATTTGTGTTCCAGCTGATGTCCCATTTACTTCATCACTTTTAGCTATCTAATAACCAAGGGCTGATTTGGATCTGTGAGAAGATATAGAGTGTCAACTGCCCAACAAAGACACTGAATGTATTACTACACTATGGGATACTCCCCCAGCACATTCAGAAACCACCTGGATCTATGAAAAACTTGGATAAACCATTTTAACCACTCTTCTACTCCTGCGGAAGTTTGTATCAACCATCAGACTAAAATTGATCAAGCAGTGATCTGTCCATGACAATGGAATTACACAGAGCTTGTTTACCTTCCCATCATCAGTTCTGTCAAGCAGAATACCAAATCCAATGTTTGCTGCATGTGTGGGACTAAATACTACTTGGGAGGGTCATGTGTGAAGCAGATGTTGTGGAAATGGTATGGCCCAATAACTTTGTGCATATTAAATCCCCTACTCAACTATAAGCTATGATTAAAATAGGCCTTTCACTTGGAGTCCTTCATTATTGGGAACAGATGGTGCTAGAACTTGTAACTCCTGTCATATCTCAAGGAAGAAACCTTGTATGGGGAATTACTAGAGATTTACTGGGCGGTATGTATTCACAGGGCTTAGTTTGGCAACAACCTGTTTGAGCAATGCTTGTCTAATAATAAAAATTATGTCTTTTGCAGTTGGTGAATATGACTGCATTCTCAATTTGCTTTTAATAGAAGAATTCTTGATTCATATTGCTGGAAACATGATTAACATGGGGCATTTCTTGTCTATTTCTGCAGAGACCAAAAATTTAAAAAATTCTAAACATCCTAAACCCCACATTTAAAACAACTGAATACTGTTTTGCTGTGAGGGATGAGAAAGTAAACACGTTCCTTAGGAAGATTTTTAATCATATGGAATGAATTTTTTTGGCCTGTATGCATTAATTTGTATACAGAGTCAATAAGTGAAATCAATAAAACAGACAGGGAAGATGAAACCATAAAACAAGCTTCAGTTGGTTGCTTCCATGGAAAAAAAGTTATTTTTCCCCCCTGGGATTTCTTGAGATGGAGCATCATATTTAAAAAGAAGTAATTGTCCAAAACTTTTGATTGTAATAATTCAAGGAAAAGCATTTTAAGGCTAAAACATGTAAAATGTAAAGTATGAGACAGGATTTCCATATTTCTGTTGTTCTTTTGTTACTTCAGAGAAACTGTGTAGGCCTGCTAATATATCTAGGAATTGGCATCAGGAAAAAGGAGTTAAACTTTTCTTCCCACTGTATTTTCCTGATCAAAATCATTTCTAATAACTGCTACTTGCCCTTCAGGGGGTGGAGGAAAAACCCTGGAGCTATTTGAATAAGAACTATTTTAAACAGTTTTTAAAAAGATTTTAAACAGTTAAAAACAGTTTTTAAAAGGAGGATTTAAATAGGAGAAGTAAAGAGGATTAAAAACAATGTAGTAGTAGATTGTAAGATTAGAAAGTTGGGTTCAAATACCCACTTTGTCATGAAGCTCACTTATTTGTTAGAGCAGAGCTTTCCAAACTTTTCATGTTGGTGACACACTTTTAAGACATGCATCATTTCGGGACAAACTCTTACAGCAGGGCATCATTTCGCGACACACTCTTACAGCAGGGCACAAGGCAGGCACTAGGACCTGCGTGGAATCACAGCATGTTTGGAGGCAGCAAGGCACAAGGCAGGCACTAGGACCTGCGTGGAATCCTGGCAGGGCTCGGAGGCAGCAGCAGCCATGACACACCCAGACACTGCAGCCGACACACTAACGTGTCCCGACACACAGTTTGGAAAACTCTGTGTTAGAGTTGTGTTTCTCTTTCATTCCCAATTTCAGGACAGCATACATAGTGTTCCTCCTCCCATTTGTCCCCACAACAATCCTGTGAGAGATATGCTGGGCTGAGAGGATGTGACTAGCCTGTCACAAGTTCTTTTTAAAGTGTACCCAATTTGATTGACTCAGACTCAAAAGATCAACCCAAAGCACTGGACCCTAGACAACTGAATTTTTATATCTCCCTATAAGGGTTGGGGAAATGTTCTTTTTTTTAAAAAAATGTCCAAAATACAAAAGTGAAACATACAAACATGTGTGTGAGTTTTTTCTATGTCTATTTCTATTGATACTACACAAAGTTCTCTATACTATATTCTACTACACTCTATACTATTCCTTCTAAAGTATACAATTACTTTTCTACTACTATTGCAGGCATATTATTACTGTTACTTTTCTACTACTACTATTACTTATTTATTTATTTATTTATTTGTTTGTTTGTTTGTTTGTTTGTTTATTTATTACATTTATATCCCGCCCATCTCCCCCACAAGGAGACATATTACTATGTTGTTATTACTATATTACATAGTAATATGTAATATTACATATTACTATGTTATTACTATTACTATTACCAGTATAGAGCAGTGCTTTACCCTTACAGACCCTGGTCTGACTTTAAATCCACTCTCTCTCTGGGATTTCTTCTATTGGTTTTTTCCTTTATTAATGGGCAGCATGTAACGCACTGGCACCTTCCCAGCATTGGGCTTGGCCTCTTCTTTTTCCTCTGGACCCTTCAGTCTCTGTGAAGAAAAACCTCCTTCTTTTGACTGCTTCCTCTGCTTGTTGCTGCTGCTCCAGAGCTTCCAAACCACAGACATCTCCTCCCGCAGCTGTTTCAAGTTTGCAGCATTTATAGGCAACTCTCCCGTCCTGATACTGGGGGGAAGGCTCATTTAGGAGGGGAGGGCTAGGGTGAGGGTTAGAGCCTGCAATTTTTCTAAGCAACCTGTTCTTCCTCATAGCCTAAAATCACCAAGTGACTTTTTATCCAAGGAAAAAAGCAAAAAAAAAATATGTTAGCAAAATAAATAAAACCAAATAAGTGAGTTTCCAGACTGAGGTGGGACTTAGACCTGGTTCTAAAAATCACAGCAGCTCTCTTACTATAACTTACCTCCTCAAGTTCTTGTGATGATAAAATGAATCCAGAAGATATATCTGGGTTTCTAGACAAAAATGTAAGAACATAAAAATTAAATGTTATTTTGCTTGTATTACTCTCTCCCCCATTATATTAGGATATGTATACATTCCGTATGTGATATTAAAATTAAATGTGGGGAGTTCCATGAACAGGATCTAGAAGAGTATTACTATCTCAGGTTTCTGACCATCGGCAGAATAACTGCCAAAATCTCTATTAAATGGCAGGAAAAGGGAAGGTTTAACATGAGGGATATGGTGGGTGGCTTTTGTCTCCCTGTACTGTCATTTTATTAATTGGTTGTCTCTAGTTTTAGCACATTTGTTTGTCTCCAAATGTTTTACCACATTGACTTCTAGAACTGCGCAAATGTGTGCAAATTTGGTGAAAATCTGAATTGTATTTTAATAAGTTGCTGATAAGTTGCTGCTGAATGTGCATTTTGTAATTTCATCTTCAATAAAAGGTAAAGGTAAAGGTTCCCCCGCACAGTCGTGTCTGACTCTAGGGGCCCGTGCTCATCTCCGTTTGTTAGCTGAAGAGCCAGTGCTGTCCAAAGACGCTTCCGTGGTCACGTGGCTGGCATAACGCCCGCGGAACGCTGTTACCATCCCACCGAAGTGGTACCTATTCATCTACTTGCATTTGCATGCTTTCGGTTTGCTAGGTTGGCAAGAGCTGGGGCGAGTGCGGGAGATCACTCCGTCATGCAGGGCTAGGGATTCAAACCTCCGAACTTGCGACCTGCCTGGCGTCTTACCCGCTGAGCCTGGCGTCTTACCCGCTGAGCCACCATGCCCCATTCATCTTCAATAGAATGCTTCTTTATAGACTTACTATAGCATTTATCTTTCAAAACAACATTTCATAGGATCATCTTTTGATATTTTATTTGCAATTGCATTGATTTCATCATGATGCTGTCTCTGGGCTTCCTTTTCAAAGAAAAAAAACAAATTGTGTGATAGAGATTATTTTTAAAAATGGGTTAAGACAATCAATTTATGTAATGAGACTTCAAGATAAAGTAACGAATCAAGTTTGTGAAAAGGCTGTCCCACAGGAGCATGTAGACCAGCCTGTTCTACAACCAACCTTTCAAAATGTTATTAGCTATTAACCTCCATTCTGAAGGTTGTCTAAAAGCTTTTTTGGAACATAAAGTTTGTGGGAAGTATTATCTTCTTGGTCTCACATCTGCTAGTGGCTATGAAACATTTTGCTGGGAGACACCAACTAACTTTCCCAGCAAAGGATGAATGTACCCTGGGGAGAGCACAAATAGCCATAAGGGAGATTTGCTATTTTATGCATTTTTATGTTCTGATGAGTGTGTATCATAAATATCTATTAGCCTTACACAGTTCCCACAGTGGCAAATGCATTGAGCTAGTCCTCTCTGCATTTTACAGATGTGATGATCTAGAACAGAGCTTTCCAAACTGTGTGTGGCGACACAAAAGTGTGTCACCACACACAGCGTGGTGTGTTGCCACACCACCCGGAAGCGGCGGCGCGAGCGTGCACGGCGGCCGCCATGCACGCACGCGCCGCCGCACGCCCCCCGCGCCGCCGCACGCCCCCCGCGCCGCCGCACGCCCTCCTGCGCTGCCGCCGTGCGCGCCCGCGCCGCTGCACGCCCCCGTGCTGCCGCCGTGCGCGCACGCGCCGCCGCACGCCCCCCGCGCCGCCGCACGCCCCCCCGCGCCACCGCCGTGCGCGCGCGTGTCACCGCCGCCGCCGGGTGTGTCGCCAGCGGCGGCACTTTGGAAAGCCCTGATCTAGAAATTATGTGGCTACCCAGGTGGATGAAGGACTTGATACAATGACAAATGAGAGAACTGATGAATGCATACAGATTACTCCTGCTCACTGGTAGAATATATGCTTTGTGTGCAAAAGGTCTCCAGGGCCAGTCCTCAATATCTCTGACTTAAAATATCAGGCAGGCACACCTTTTTCTGCTTCAGATCCCTGAGAACTTCAGTCCGTCACAGTAGACAGCTATATTTATTTATTTAATTAATTTTTATCCCACCTTTATTATTTTTATAAATAACTCAAGGTGGTGAATATACCTAATACTCCTTCCTCCTCCTATTTTCCCCACAACAACCCTGTGAGGTGAGTTGGGCTGAGAGAGAGTGACTGGCCCAAGGTCACCCAGCCAGCTTTCATGCCTAAGGCGGGACTAGAACTCTGAGTCTCCTGGTTTGCCATTGGCTCCTTCCTACGGCTGAGATAATATGATTGGCTCAGGGTCACCCAGCCGGCTTTCATGCCTAAGGCGGGACTAGAACTCACAGACTCCTGGTTTCTAGCCTAGCACCTTAACCACTAGACCAAACTGGCTCTATGCTAAATAACGTAGTCCAAGTCACTTTCCTGGCTCCCTAACTTCTCTAATATAGCTATGGTTGAGAATAAACACTTTCAGGGCATAGGGAACAGTTTTGATATAAACAGTTCAAATCTTTTACCCCATCATTTTGAATGTTTACTGGCTGCCCAATTACAGATGAATTCTTAGACCAAAAAGACTGATTCTTAGCTAAATTCTAGATTACTCACATTATCTAGATCAGGGTTTCTCAACCAGGGTTCTGTGGAACCCTAGGGTTCTGTGAGAGGTCACTAGGGGTTCCTTGGGAGATCATGATACATTTAAAATATTGTTTCAAATTCATGCAACTTCACATTAAAGAGGTAAGTTTCATTCTTTATTTTTAGTTTAAGAACATTGTTAATGCATATATACAGGACTACACATGAAACGAATATAATAATTTTGTAACTTCTGGCCTATACTTGAGCCTGAATGAGCAGGGGTTCCCTGAGGCCTGAAAAATATTTCAAGGGTTCCTCCAGGGTCAAAAAGTTGAGAAAGGCTGATCTAGATTATCTGAGGACAAAAAAGTTAACAAAATAAACAAGTAGAATAAGTGAGCTGGATTTAGATATTTCTGTTATGAAGTTATTTTTCTTTCATTCAAATGGTCTTCATGAACAAATATAATGTTTCTCCTATCATAGTCACAGGTTCCATGTACAGATTCTAAGAACTGGATAGACATTCAGTGCAGGACACTACTTCAGGTTTGTTCCCCTTTTAAAAGAAGCACCTTAAAGTGAGAAAGAACAGTTTTCGTTTCCTAAAGCAAAACTTATAGCATTGCATTCCATCATGAATAACTGCTTCCTCCCTTTCAAGCCTTAGTTGGTAAGACTGTGTAAAATGCAAGGCTACAGTTTTTTTTAAAAAAAATCCAGCTTTTAGCCTAAACAACTCTAAGGATGTATATTTGCAGATTATGTGCACACTATTCTATTTCTAACCCTACCTACTTCCAAATATAGACAAAAGGAAGGGGTTTCAGAGACTGATGGCAATTTTCTCTCTCCCATTTAGGCTGGCAGCTAACTTCCCTCTGCTTGATTAAAAATCTTCTTTTCTTCTGCCACATTATGCACCTCATTGTGCTGCCCATATTGATTAGCTATTGTCTCTTGCGGTCTACAGCTTATTCTAGTCCACCAGTTCTGATGGACAATCTTGGATTTGTTTTTGAACCAACCTTCAGCAGTGCCAAAACTGACCAGTCCAAATCACGAACAACTCATCTGTAAAGGCAACTGCTGTCTATTTTCTTTCAACTGCTAGCCATTTCTCCCGAAATCTTCCTTCTAAATCTTTCTGATGGTTTTAAGACTTTCTCCTTGATACCAGCTCCACTAAGTACCCCTCATTTTATTTCCTCTGAAAACTAGTTCTTGCGAGAACTAAACTAACATCTACTTCCAGCTTCTTATCAGCAAAGCTAGTGCATAACCTTTGTTTAGTTCTGACAGGAAAGACTGGATATATGACAAGCCAGCAGGGAGATATGGCAACTGGAGGTGCATTACAATCTTCATTTAACACCATTAAAAATACAGAAAAGCAATGTTATCCCTTTACAAATCCAGGTCAGAATTTTAGCATTATAGTACTATGCATGTCTACTCAGAAGAACATCATAATGGTAGAACTGTGAAAATCCTTTGAAAGAGATATTTCACAATGCAGAGGAACAGATATGAAACACTTAATTTTGAATTATTATAGCAGCTGTGTTACTTTCCAGCTAACAGCACAGCTGTTCATAAGCTATTCCCAGCATCCTCCAGTGAAATGCATGTGTGTGTGCATGCAGACACACACACACACACACACACACACACACCAGGAAAAGCTTCTGAAGCAGCCATGCAAGCCTAGATCTTTCAAATTATTAAATGCATATTGAAAAGCACTACTTTTGCAGTATTGGCACAGTCCTATTGCACTGAACTCAAGTAAACATATTCAGGATTGCAAGCTAACTCACTTTCTCAGATATTGCCTTGGTTTCGGTCTCTTTCTCCCAGTCCCATTAATGTGCTTTCTTTGTGTTCTTGACTTGATGGAAAAAATTATTGACATACTGTGTATTGTATTGTCCCCACAGCCTAATCTTTGTCGTGCCTGACCAATGAGGCAAGGTGGTGTTGCTGCCCTCCCATAATTCAAAAACAGGGTAGTTTCAGGGCTGTGATTGGTGGATTCCCTGTTTCCTTTTTCCTCCCACTCAGTATCACCTTCTTGTTGGAAAAGCAGCCATCAATCACTCTCTTGAACATGTGGTGGTGGGGCAGGACTGGGGATTCAAGTCTTTATATGTATCATGTATAAGTTTTATTTGTGGCCAAAGGTCCCAAATAGCAAAATACAAATATAATCTAAAATTTGGCATTAGATAAAATATCTTGAAATGGTGGATCATATTTTATTGTACTGTGAATTTTACAAGAGTTTTCAGCAGGATATTATCTGGCCTATTTTAAAATCAAGACCAGGAAGAGATATTTCTGAGTTTGTTAAAATCTTACTTACAGATGAAAATCCTAAAATTACAGAGGAAACAGTGAAATTTCTAACTATGGCTATAAAAACAAGGTTTTAGTAACACATCAATAAGCTAGAGTTTTAAATATTTTATCTAATATTTATCAATTACCTTATTGGCTAAAAGTTTTATCTAATGCCAAATTTTATATTATATGTGTGCTTTGTTATTTGGGTCTTTTCACAGTAAATAAAATTTATTATTATTGTATCATTTATTTACTGAACCTTTAGTTTGATCATTAATGTTGTGCTGCATCTGACTATCAAACATTTCCGTAAGTGCTGCTAGAAGTCATCCAGAATATTACTGGCTGAAATCAGAAATCTATCCTGCAATAATCTGTACAACTTCTGGATGGCAATATAAATGAAAGAATTTAATAGTATTTTTTAATCTGCTGGGATATATCAAAGAAATAAAAGGTTGATATACCCATGTCATCTGTGCATGGCTGGCTGGGGAACTCTGGGAATTGAAGTCCACACATCTTAAAGTTGCTAAGGTTGAGAAACACTGCCCTAACCAGAGAATTTTCACTGCTATTGCCCCTCTGTATCTTTCTTTTTTTCTGTTCTGAAGCCAATTTTCCCCATGAATCTTTTTTGATTAGGTAAAGAGCTTCTTCTCTTTCCCACACCCCAGTCCCCATTTATGTGTTGTTGTTTATTTGTTCAGTCGCTTCCGACTCTTCGTAACTTCATGGACCAGCCCATGCCAGAGCTTCCTGTTGGCCGTCGCCACCCCTAGCTCCCCCACGGTCGAGTCCGTCACCTCCAGAATATCATCCATCCATCTTGCCCTTGGTCGGCCCCTCTTCCTTTTGCCTTCCACTTTCCCTAGCATCAGCATCTTCTTCAGGGTATCCTGTCTTCTCATTATGTGGCCGAAGTACTTCAGTTTTGCTTTTAATATCATTCCCTCAAGTGAGCAGTCTGGCTTTATTTGCTGGAGTATGGACTGGTTTGATCTTCTTGCAGTCCAAGGCACTCTCAGAATTTCCCTCCAACACCACAGTTCAAAAGCATCTATCTTCCTTTGCTCAGCCTTCCTTATGGTCCAGCTCTCGCAGCCATAGGTTACTACAGGGAATACCATTGCTTTAATTATGCAGACCTTTGTTGTCAGTGTGATGTCTCTGCTCTTAACTATTTTATCAAGATTTGTCATTGCTCTCCTCCCAAGAAGTAGACGTCTTCTGATTTCCTGGCTGCAGTCAGCGTCTGCAGTAATCTTTGCACCTAGAAAGACAAAGTCTGTCACTTCCTCCACTTTTTCTCCCTCTATTTGCCAGTTATCAATCAAGCTGGTTGCCATAATCTTGGTTTTCTTGAGGTTTAACTGCAACCCAGCTTTTGCACTTTCTTCTTTCACCTTCCTCAGAAGGCTCCTCAGCTCCTCCTCGCTTTCAGCCATCAAAGTGGTATCATCTGCATATCTGAGATTGTTAATGTTTCTTCCAGCGATTTTAACTCCAGCCTTGGATTCATCAAGCCCAGCATGTTGCATGATGTGTTCTGCGTACAGATTGAGTAGGTAGGGTAAGAGTATACACCCCTGCCGTACTCCTTTCCCAATCTTAAACCAGTCCGTTGTTCCGTGGTCTGTTCTTACCATTGCTACTTGGTCGTCATACAGATGCCTCAGGAGGCAGACAAGATGACTTGGTAGAAAACCATAGCATGATGAAATACTCTTTCTCAGCAAAAACACATCCCACTTTATAGATAGGAAAGGAGGGAGCAAGGTAGGACAAAGGAAAAAAATACACAATATAAAGATCTGAGTTTGTCTTCAAATAGGATGCTGAGCAAAATATAATTGACACATAGAAACTGCAGCAAAAAGATCTTCTCCACACGCTACTCCAGCTTCTGTTGTTATTGCTTTATTGTTATTTAAAGTATTTAGATATGCCTTGTTTTGATATGCAACTCCAGATAGTGTAAAAATTAAAATACTTTAGTACAATATGAAATATGAACAAATATATAGAATAGTACAATTCATCCCTTTTGTGGATTCATATTTATATGGAAAGTTGCCCAAAAATGCAATGAATCTATCTATTTTAATGGATTGGCTCGTTAAGGCAGGGATGTATATCAGTTGGTATGTGGATTACTGGAATAAACAGTGAATCACACAAGGATAAGATATAAAACCCTTTCTACTAAGGTGTTACTGCGTCATCTGAATGCAGGATGAAGGCAGGATTCCCTCTAATGACATAGAGCATCTTCTAGAGTGGTGCAAGAAGGCATGTTCAATGCTTAAACATAAATCAAATCATAAAAATGACAACGTGAGCACAGAGTATTATTAAATAGGTGGTACTCTGTTCATCAGCTGCCTGAAAGTTGCAGCATATCCATCTGTTCCAAAATCTCCAACAGTGATTTGAAATTCAGCAACATATAAATTATTTATTTATTGAACTTACATAAAGCCTTATAAATATACTTCCAGGGAAAAATTGTTGAGGATGTAGTACATTAGTCTATACAAATATACTTATTTGTTTTCATCTTCATAGAAAAAAAGTTTTGGCCCACCTGACTGAGTCAACAGCTCTGAATGTTCTGTGCCGGAGAAAGAGTGACACTGAACTTTTAACCATCAATAAGAAAATGTCTTGACTCTTTTCCACATATCGCTCAATCTTCTCATTTTCTGCTTATAATAACATTGTTCCTGATGCACTGAATGTTTGACAATAATAATGAAATGAAGTATCTGGCTTCACTATTTCAACTTCCTTATAATGTATATTAAATTCAATTAGTACAATTGTCACCTGTGCTTTGAAGCAAATATGATAGTCCTTTCTTTATAGATAATTATTTCAAATAATTGTTTGTGGACTAAAACAAGAACTTCACAACAGCAACAAATGTTAGACAGATGTATTGAACAATAAATAAAATCAATATCACTCAGATCAATATAGCAAACAAATGATTTAAAGAAATACTGACTTTCCAGGAATGCAGTGTTGTATGATAATTCATATAAGTTTCTGTTGGTGATATGAAGGTCGCTATAAAAATGAACAGATGTAGGAAGAGTCAACTAGGAATACAATATAATATTAAGAATGGGAGTTGGGCAGCCATTTTCCTGGAGAAGGTTAAATATAGGTGGACAAAATACCCCATGAAACCTCTAATTTAGTTTTCCCCTACGTAGCTCTTCTCAATTTGTTAAACTCCAGCTTCTATGATTCTGACCCAGTATGGGCTAAGTATGAGGTGGAAAAAAACTCCTTTATTATTACAATTTTTAAAAACTGCCATGACTTTTTAAAGAAGCAAAGTTGAAAATTCTTAAACAAGCATACCTCAAGTACTTAAGCAAATATAGTTCGTGTTATCGCAGCAAATCATTTGACAAAATACTTCACAATATTCTAACCAGTATGTTAGCTCAATTTGGGCTGGATGGCACATTTATTATGTAGAATCCATGCATGGCTTGAACCCCATGTTCAGATAGTCCTCATCAATGATTTCTCACCAAATTGAACTAAAGTATTGGGGGGTGGGGCGCACAGGATTTAGTCACAGGCCAAGAACTCATCACCAGTTGCCTCAATGACTTAAGAGAAAGGAATGCTTATACAATTTGCAGGTTACAAAAAGTGGGTATGATTAATTTTATCGAAAGTCAACCAGGAGGCAGTGGAATGTAACAGCATTATTCAAATATCTGAAGGGGTGTCATACAAACCAGTATAAGATTTGGCTTCTATTGTCCCAAACTGAATGATATGGAATAATGATCCTAAATTGTAGGAAGCCAGATTTCAGTTGGATAGAAAACACTTTGTTATGGAAAGATTTGTTCAATGGTGGAATTGGTTACTGAGAGAGATGGTGAGCAACCCTGATCTGGAAGTGTTCAAGCTGAGGCTAAACAGTAACCAGTTGAAGACACTTTAATTTGGATGCCTAGGCTAAAAAGGGGATTGACTCAATAAATAACCTATAGACACTAATTTGACCAATTAGTTTTAAAAGCCTTTTGTTGTTGTTTATTCGTTCAGTCGCTTCCGACTCTTCGTGACTTCATGGACCAGCCCACGCCAGAGCTTCCTGTCGGCCGTCGCCACCCCCAGCTCCCCCAAGGTCCAGTCCGTCACCTCCAGAATATCATCCATCCATCTTGCCCTTGGTCGGCCCCTCTTCCTTTTGCCTTCCACTTTCCCTAGCATCAGCATCTTCTCCAGGGTATCCTGTCTTCTCATGATGTGGCCAAAGTACTTCAGTTTTAAAAGCCTTTACACATTTTTTTTTAAATCAGTCCACACATGTACCATCAGAACAGAGATATTTATGATTTGCAATTGTTTCCTGTTACCATGCACCTCTTTATAACAGGTACATTTAATCAAACACAGCTTCTTATTCCCACCAGTGCTGCATATCTTTCCATTTCACACTTATGGGTTTGTTTCATCTTTGTTTCAGACCCGGCCTTGGGTGAGCAATTCCCTGAATATGCAGGCTGCAGTTAGCATACCAGTAAATTATTCTATTTGCTCATTTTACCTTGCTTTTCTGACAAAAGTGGCATCAAGTGATTACCAGCAAAATAACAAAAGTGTAATTAAAACCTTAAAACTCATTAAAATTAGTAAAAAAAAAAAAAGTATCTTAGACATAAATAGGACTCACTATTTTAGCAGAATTTTTTTTTTCCAGCCTTGTTTAATAAAGTCAATACTTTCAGATACTTAAAAGAAGATGAATTGCATTGTTAAGGCAACAAGAAAATTATAGGCAAGGGAATTTTACTTTAACTGAAACTTTTAAAGGTATAGGACACGTGTTCAGGTTTGTTCAGGTTGGGAGCCTTCAAGTAGGGTGGAGAATAAAGATCTAGAATCACCATCCTGTTCACCCAGTGATAAATCAGCATCACAGGATGAAGGAAAAATGGAGTTTGTCTTGCAGAATTCTTGCTGTGTATTAAGAGGCCTCAAAAAAAGCCTACTATTTCTAAGACTAAAGATGTAGATTGCAACAAAATGAATACAGTATAGCAGGTTTTTCTGGCTTATCAGATAGTAGTGGTTCCTATAGAAGAGGCTATTGTTCATTTAGTAAAGTTATTTTATTTTAAGACCAGCATCCACACTGTAGGACTGAAACAACAGACCAGCCATCTCAGGAGGCCTTCGTATCTAGGCTGCCTCCAGGAACCGCTTTTCCAGTTATGGCAACAAAGCCATTATTTTTCTATACTTTTGTGCATTTGTTTTGAGTGTTTCTGTGAGGAATGCTTTTCAGCTATTTTAAAATGCTGTTTACAAAGTATAGGCTGAAAGGTTAAGACTCCAATGGAAAAAAGTTTGTATTTGCTTTGAATGGCAAACAGGCTGATTTTATTTATAGTTCCAAAAGACAACCAGATGGGAAGCATCAGTGCAAGGGCATCAGCAGCTAGGAATTAAATTTAAGAGAACAAAATGAGCTAACACTATTTATCTTTCAAACTGTTATAATGAAATGTCAGTGATTGATCCTAGCTTATGAAACATTTCAGAGGTTGCAGTGAAGAGTTGATAAGAGAAAAAGGCTTTCCTCAGTTATAATTAACTGACTCCAGCAGAGCTCAACCATTTATGGGCCATGAAGTAATATGTGAATTATTTACTAAATTCACACATCTTGTCCAAAGCTAATTTGCTGCCTTTTTGATTATTATTGGATAGAAACTTTGTTTCTCAAAATCAGAGTTTAGAAGAACTAAAAGTAACGCAGCGTTGAAAGTTCTCTTCCTCTGTGAGGAATATTATATTATTTATATTGTTGGAAGGATTCAAGCAAACCCTCCCCGTTTCTCTTTCTCCTTAAACAAACCGCCATTTCTCCCCCCTTTCCAAACCACGTCTTCCCCCGCCGATAGACGCTTCCCGCCAAAATGCTTCCCCAAAATGGGGTAAGAAGCAGGAAACCCCAAGGCAAAGGACTGAGATTAGAATAAGAGGGGAAATGACTAAAACCTAAAAGATCACAACAGGACAATAGGAGAAAAATGCCAACATGTG
Source organism: Charina bottae (assembly GCA_023362775.1). Taxonomy (NCBI): domain Eukaryota; kingdom Metazoa; phylum Chordata; class Lepidosauria; order Squamata; family Charinaidae; genus Charina; species Charina bottae. Next base: position 51,879,675 of record JALMGJ010000004.1, read on the forward strand.
CCCATAAAGGAACATCCTAGCAAACTCCCCCGCAAGCCAATTGGGCCAGGAGTCAGGTTTAGGCCAAGAACCATGCTGAGTCGATGTTTCTAACCCTAGTTCTTTATTGTTCTCACCATATAGACAGAATCTTGCCAGACTAAAGGCTACTCAACTAACCTAAGGGAAATAACCCAGAAGGGCTCTAGGGCAGAGCTACCTTGAACCTCTTAACTTTCCCAGCAACAGAGTCTGGGCTGCGAAGGTGCTTATCTGCCTGGAATGCGTTCCCTCCCTGGGGACCAGCGGCAGAGCTGGAATCCACCACACTTTAGCACAAGAAAAGGAGAAAGGGCTTCCCCCTCAGAATAACAAAAAACCAAACCCAACAGGCAGAAGCCGCAGTCTTGCAGAACGCTTAATTGGTCAAAGAGCAGAGAAACCGCAAAACAATAGGGGGCGCGACCACAGCAATGCCTCCGCTCTTTGATCAATTAACGCTCCCTCAGAATTCTTAGAAACTGACTAGGCGCAATCTGGCTAGGACAAAAACATTGTTCTTTCGTGCCCCTTTTTCCAACAAAGATCTATGTCTCTATATAAGGGGCTGGTAGGGAAATACATGTGTGGCCACCTCTGACAACACACTTATTCTGTATTTTGTGTTCTCAGATCAATAAAGCAACCACCTCTGTTCAAGCAATTGCCTGTGCTTCTTCATTCCCAGCTCGGAACGGACCTTTTGGTAAGATTTCCTTCCAACAATATAGTACTTTTTAGTTTTTAGCTTTTAAATTTATCATTATTTGGGTGATCAGTGTATTATTACAGTATTAGAGGAGTCTATGTAATAGTATTCTTTGATTTGTCTTTTAGCATACTGCGGTATCAATTTGTTTTACTCTGTTATTGTTTTCTTTTTTAAATTTGCTGGTCATTAACTGAATAAATATTTACTACTACTACTTCCTCTGTGAAAGAGGGTTCTGTTTTCCACCCAGTTCTCAAAATACTTCAGAATGTCTCCTGTTGCTCTTCATCACTTTGCAATCTCCCTGGCTTCCCTCATTTCCTGATTTAAAATGCTCCAGAAGACTTCCCTCATGATGTATTTCCTTGGGATTAACTCATACTCTGCAAAGTCACTCAGAAAGATGACTATACAGCGAAAAACAGGATATTCACAACACACACACACACACACACACACACACATTCCTTAGTTACCTTATAACTAGGGTAAATGCAAGAGCCATCTACTTCATGTTAGTGGAAATGTCACTAATATTTTGAAAGCGAAGACTGAAAGCAATTTAATTTCATAAGACATTTTTGGCATGATAACCATAAAACATTTAAAAAGTAGTCAAGAAACCAGATAGATTATTATTTATTATTACAACCAAATGCCAGCAATTTAAAATGCTCTTAAAATCCAAACAATGATGCAGCACATAATAAAACAGAGAGTAATACAGTATAAGGTTGTGCACTGCCATGTGGGTTGTTTTCAGGATAATATTGCTGTAACCTGTGAGTTGTGAAAATATACTGCTACCACTCTGTATCACTTGTGGAAGCTCAGTCCTGCTGAAAAAGCTATATTCCATGGGACAAAGAATTGTTCATAACCAAAAATGCCTCTGAGACCCAAGAACATTGTCTACACAGATCACTGGAATTTGGAATACTCCTGCCTGCAAAAAATCCAACCAAATATAGATTTGATTTATGCTTTTCTTTATGTTTCATTTCATAGTTTCCTACAGTCTACAATTGAAAATTGAATAATGGATGTCTTATTGTGTAAATCTGAATTTAGGGAAGAGTCTGAGGACAGAACAGCAACCATGAGTTTGCAACCACTTTACAGACATTGGCAGACCACCACTATCTTTGCCCCCATATAAAGCCAGTAACAGACTCATCAGTTTGCAAAAACTGAAGAAAAGGAAGAGGCGGAGAATACTGCTTTTTCAACACAGTGTCTATTCTCAGTCCAAGTGTTGAAGAAAATAGGCCAGCATCATCACAAGCAAATAAGCCACAGAGACAGTATCAGGCAACAAAGAACAAATGGGATAGGAAAAAGTTCTCCTGAAGGTCTTTCTCAGTCTTTTGTTACATTCCCTTTGTGTTACATTGTCTGGATTTGCATACTTTGTTTCCTGTAACTCATAAACCTCTTTTTGTGAGAAGACATTAGTGTATTGTGCCAATCAGTATATATTGCAAGTCTGCATATTTTGCTTAGAAAGGGAATACACAAGAGATAACAAAAAACCCTGCTCACTGAAGCACTGCTCTCTGATCCTATGAGACAGATCCAGTGGCAAGAAGTGTCTACTGAAGAAAAGTTCTTTACTTGTTGATGTATTTTAATTGTAAGGTAAAGGAATAAACATTTCCACGATATAAGAAAAGGTGTAGCTCCACTGAGGCGATATCTACAGTATATACTGTACCACCTGGTGAACTGACAAATAAGATCCTGCAGTTGTGTCACAACAGTCATGCAGCAGGGCATTTGGGGTGATTCAAGACTCTACGTTTTCTTCTCTGAGGCTACTACAGTAGTGGCCCTATATTGAAGCAGGCATGAATCATTAAATTGAGACATGCTCATCTGCAAGAGAGCCCAGAGACACCTAACAACAATTTGAGGACCTTTGCAAGCAGTTCTTTAAATTTCATCTCTATCTTCCTGTCGTCAAAGAAACAGGACTTGCTTTGGATTTGATCTTCAGAGTGAGTCACTCCTTTCTTGCCATGTTTCTCATTTATTCTCATCTATTCCTTGACCATTTTTTTCTGTTTATATTGCCTGCCAGGTCTCATAATTTCATACAGGGATTCAGAATTCAGACAACACCTACTCTCTGAAGTTGTGTATCTTGTACCTATCTACAATATAAATTCCTTAAGGACTGAATCCTTTGATGTTGGACATGGATTGCTTGGTAGAATCTTGACACTTGGTCTGATTGGAACACTGCTAGGGCCTGGCCTCTTGCAACTCTGATGAAAAACTGAGGACTAATTTATGGCTTTACAAGTAAGTAGTAAGTGGACTAGATTTATAACTACTCGGTTTATTTCCTGCTAGAATCTTGATAGCCTCTGAAAGCCACAACTTTTCTTTTGTACTGTAAGACTGATTACTTGGCCTCCAAATTCAATGACCTTGCTATTCTTAGAACTTTCTTGCCACTTTGGCTGACTCCTGGACTGTTTAAACTCCATCTTTGTTTTAGTCCTTGGTTGATTATTGTTTGGTTAGAAGGAAACCCCAGAAAGTCCTACGAGCCTGCCAAACACGGTGGCTCCTCTATGGGAAGAGATTTAACAAAGGGAATTTATCAACGGCTCTAGAGGAAACCAGAATATATTATTTTTGGCAGGGATACAATTAACGATAAAATGTGTGTTGTAATGCAAACCACATTATTTACATCCTTGGGATGTACAGTATGCAACATCGGGATGCCAGCAGGTGTGTGTCATGACATCACCACGCATATTTCATCCTTTTTACGTCATCACTGGATGCTTATGTTTCTCTAGCTGTTAATAATTTTAGGAATCAGGCTATCCCCTGAATCCTACATCACGGCACGATATTTATTTATTTCCATTTTTTACCCAATCTCTTTCTTGAATTCTTTCTTTAGGTCAGTGCTACTATCTTAATTATCCAAAACATAAATGCATACAATATTGCTATGCAATGCCAAGCGGACCATTAACATCTCTCCCACTCCTACCTGTCCAAATGAAATTTCCAGAGTGATTGGGGGGGGGGGGGAGAGGCAGCAGTGAGGAGACAAGACTCCTGTAACTGGAAGTGAGTGTGCCAAGGTGTCTTCAGCAGCTGGCTTTCTCTTTTACCAAAGGTATCCATCAAAAAAAAACACCACTGGGAAATACACTTGGATCTGGTGCTGCCATCTTGTTTTTACACATGTGGGCTGCCTTACTAGAAGGAGCTGCATACAGGTAACCGGAATTGTAACAAAGATGCCTGGAGCTTCCCGGGAGAAATATCAAGTATCCACCTGTGAACAAAATCTAAGAAGCAGCAGAATCAACAACAGCAAAAAGAAACAAACATTAAATAATACAAAACTTTGGCAGTATTAAAAATTTGGTTATAGTATCATTTAATTTACATCAAAAAAATCCTTACTCTATAAAAAGAAAGCAACCCTATATTGGAGTCCTTTTTTCCCTTCCGGGGCTCGCAGCTTGCTCATTGGTATTCTCTTGATGTGGGGAGAGGTTCATTAGCATTCCAGGAAAGATCACCCACTAACCCAATTGGCTGAATTCCTAAACACATTTGCCTTGAGCAGGAATAGCTGAAACAAGTGAGACATACAGATAAATAGCTACAGTGAGAATGGTGGGGGCCCACATACACTGAATTAAATAAACTGTTGCTTTTGGAGGGAAAGGGATAGTGCGTTTCAGTTTCTCCAGTAGTGAATATTAGTAATTATATTGAATGATTTAATAGCTGAACTATTGATTCCACTTGAGTCTAACATATGGCCAGTCTATCAATATCTTTGATGTTGGAATGGGCAGCGTAGGAATGAATATACAGAGAGAGACAGCATCAGATTACATGGGAGGAAAATGTTTTCCTGATACATCTTTCCACAAAGGTTTCCTTTTACTGTATATTGTCCTAAGACCTTCCTAAGATTTATCAATGAATTGCATTATCCATGCTTGCATTATATCAGTCACAAAGAAATCAACTTTCAAGACTCTTACGAACTATAGAGATTTCTGAAAATTAAGGCTGTTGGATGCCTTTCATTTTAAGGGAATGGTATTTCCTGTGCCCCATCACTCTTCAGGGCATCAACCTTCTTCAAATTCAGGAAGAAAAAAGCCTCATACCTGCAGATCAAATTTGATCCACCAACCTTCCCTATTCAATCTGTGGAGGTCTTCACTAAAGACCTTACTGTAGCAGAAATCTGCTTCCCTTTGAAGAAAGGAAAATGAACTGGAGGGTAGCTCCCAAAACCAGCTTCATGGGCCAGTTGCTTTTCCATTGGGAGAGGCAGAAAGAAATTGGACAAGCTGAGCTTTGGGGTGTACTATTTTCAGCCCTTAGGAATGATGCTTGCTCTCAAGAATAAAGGTTTCCAAAGTCACAATGAAATCCAATAGTGCCAATCAACTGCTAGTTAAGAATGAATTCCCCTGTCCCTTTTTTACAGCAGACTACCCTCTGTCAATTAAGAGGCATGGTGGCTCAGCGGGTAAGACACCAGGCTTGTTGATTGGAAGATCGCAAGTTCGAATCCCTAGCCCCACGTGACGGAGTGAGCTCCCGCACTAGCCCCAGCTCTTGCCAACCTAGAAATTCGAAAGCATGCAAATGCAAGTAGATGAATAGGTGCCACTTCGGTGGGTAGGTAACAGCCTTCCGCGTGCGTCATGCCAGCCACATGACCGTGGAAGCATCTTCGGACAACGCTGGCTCTTCGGCTAACAAACAGAGATGAGCACCAGCCCCTAGAGTCGGACACGACTGCACAAATGTGCAGAGGGAACCTTTACCTTTTTATCCTCTGTCAAAGCTAGCTAGCAAAGGTGAACTTCTGGAGCACATCGGGGTAGTGTGAAAGATGGAAATATCCTATTGCATAAACAGAAGTCAACTTACATGATGTTGGATCTTGCTGTAAGTCAGCCTTTCCCAATATGGGCATCCTTCAGATGTTTGGACTTCAATTCCCAGGATTCTATACCCAAATGGTCATTGCTGAGAATTCTTGGAGTGGAAATCCACACTTCTGAAGGGTATCCAGGGTTATGGCTAGGGTTAGGATATGAAAAATCACCCTGAATATACTACACAGTCCTCATTTAGCTGCCCAATTCTTAACATGCTAAGGAAGATCCTGTAAATGAAAAAGAAAAGAAAAGATAGTAATCTGGGAAATGATAAATCCTTTGCTTTCTCAAAATGCATTTATGCCCGGTAGAATGATCCCCCAATGCAGTTACTGGAGGAGCAAAATGCATTGCAAATAATGGCTACAGTGGCTCTGTGTTTAGAATAATTGAAGGAAATTACTCATGATATACAAGCTTCTATTTGTCACCCAGTTTGCCTGTTCCCGGAATGCTTAATCACGCTGCAGCCTTCCAAGAGTGAAGGCCTAGCCATACTGCCTTGGCCCAGAAATACCTCACTACATTTTCTTGCTAATAAAAATAATCAACAGTAGGCAATTTGGGAGACATGTGTACTGTAAGAATCTTATGCAAGTCAACTTAAAAGTAAGTATCACCAAATTCAATGGAACTATTCCTATGTAAGTATATAGACTGCCATCTATAAGCTTTCTGACATTACTATATCCATGGCATAAACCTGCCTTCATGATAACTAGACTAAAAACATCTTATATTATATATATATATATATATATATATATATATATATATATATATATATATAAGATGTTTATCCATTATCGAAAGTATCTCCCCCCTTTCCTCCATACTACATAAATATGTAGCAAATTGCTATTGTAGGCATTGAGCTTGGATTTAGGGTGTGTGTGTGTGTGTGTGTGTGTGTGTGTTTTACAAATAGGCTACTATAACACTCTGGTTTGGATCCAGAGGTACGTTTACCTAACTGGGTACCTTAAGGTCTCCAATAGCTCTTCAGCCTGAAATTCCTGGGAGAAAATTGCTTTTGGATAAAATAGATTCCCTTTTATAAATGGAAACTTTTGTTGGACGCAAGCCTCTACTTGTGAATGGAAGAAACAGTTAGGTGAACACAAGTATTCATCCATTCAGACAATGGCACCTGGATTCAGTTCAGTATTTACACATTATATGTATCAGATCTCAAATACATTGAATTATGCAAATACAGCTAAAACTCATCACCACTGAAACTTTTATTTCTACATAGAGGGACCTCACTCATCCCCCATCCCAGTCACACAGTAGCAATATTTTATGCATTTATATTTGGCAACCAGTGCATTTTTTTCCCCACTGAATGGATCAGTATCTACAGCTCCTCCATGCAGACAATAAATCTGTCAAGTCATTTTGTCTGAAACACTGAAACTAAGATCAGTGAAAAGTCACAGTTGACGGATTTCATTAAAATGAAGAGAAGTCATGCAGGCAAAATATTAAAAATGTCTTAGGAAAAATCAAGCTTGTAAATCTTCAGCTATGGCTGTATTTTCAGCCATAACTTTACTACACTGCAAAACAGACACAATCCAGAGGTGCACATGTATAGAGCTTTTGCAAAATTCAACACTTTTCCCAAATAACTTCTTAATTGTTCAAAATCCTTAGAATCTTCTCTAAGAGGGCCATTTTTAAATGTCTAGAAATTGGTGAAATCATTTATTAATTTATTTTATTATTTATTTTATTATTTATTTTATTATTTATTATTTTGTTTTGTTTTGTTTTGTTTTGTTTTGTTTTATTATTTTATTTTATTTATTTTATTTTATTTTATTTTATTTTATTTTATTATTTTATTTTATTTATTTTATTTATTTTATTTTATTTATTTTATTTTACTTTATTTTATTTTATTATTTATTTTATTTTATTTATTTTATTATTTTATTTTATTATTTTATTTTATTTTATTTTATTTTATTATTTTATTATTTTATTATTTTATTATTTTATTATTTTATTATTTTATTATTTTATTTTATTTTATGGAAAAGGATACAAATCTTGAGTAAAGATTTGAGCGTTCATGTGGATTGAATATAGGAGAGAGCTCTTCTAGATGTTAGTCAAATAATACAACGCATACTTTTTATAACTAAATTGCTATAGAGCAGTGCTTTCCAAACTGCTGCCGTTGGTGACACACCAATGGCGGCAGTGGTGGTGGTGCGGGGGCACGCATGGCAGCGCACACGGTGGCGGGGGCATGCATGGTGGCGGCGTGGGGGGGCGCGCGGCGGCGGTGTGCACAGCGGCGGCGGCGGCCTCGTGTTTTCCGCTAGAACACAGAAGCACTGATGGCGTACCACTGCCATCGCCGCCGTCGCCATGCGCACCACCGCCACCGTGCACACCGCTGCCGCGCACGCCCCCGCACCGCTGCCGTGCACGCCCCCGCCACCGCTTCTGGGTTGTTTCGCAACACACTAAACTGTGTGTTTAAACACTAAAAGTGTCGCGACACACAGTTTGGAAAGCTATGGTATAGAGAATGAACTTTCAATTGAAACATGCACCCACCCCCAGACCTGCTAGGCTTCATATTTCATATACGGAATATTGTATTTTCTGAGCACGCATGTGAAGCAGTAGTTAATATTTCTATTGGCATATTTAATCAGCAGCACAAAATAATTCCAGCATAATTTGTATCATTACAAAGGATAATCAAGTCTCAACTGAAGTTTTGGAGATTGGGGGGGCAGGATTTCCAGGGGGAAGAAGAAACATAGAAAGAGTCAGCCACACCTGAGTACATGCCTTTAAAACAGTAAAACATCCATTTGGTAGACTAAAAGAAAGATGTTTTCTCTCTTTTGGTTTGGAAAGAGAAGGGAGTCTCTGAAAGCCAAGACTGTACTGTCTATCACTGGCCAGTTTCCCTTTCAAAGAGATCTAGGGCATGTAGAAAGGAAGTTTAAACTTTATTATATAAAGCTGATGAAACCTGAAATCTGAGGCCTGTCATCCAATCAGAGATATGAGGTAATTACAAGTGAAATAATTATTTTCTGCAATTGTGGGTATTTCAGAATCACTTGTTACAGTGGATCAACACCATCTCGGGGTCTGTCAGGAAAACTGACAAAGAACCATGTTGAGCCAGAGTTGCAGCTCTAGTTTCTTTATTGTTCCTACCACATATAGAATCTTGCCAGACTAAAGGTACCCTTACTGATCTAAGGGGAAAAATACTCCTGGGACCCTAGGGCAGGGCCAACCTAACTTTCTTAGCTGGCCTGTTGAGGCTCTCAACGCTGTGGGAATGTTTGTCTCCCTGATGGAATGTGCCCCCTCCTTCTTCTGCTCCAAGCTCCATCACAGAGTCTGTTAAAAGACTCTGTATGTATTTTATGTAGACTGTGGTCCATATAGTATCTTTTGAGGGTTTTTTAAAATAAAGCTTGATTTGATTGATCTCCTGCGAGATTTATTTAACCTCTAAAGTAGGGAGAAAAGGCAACCATAAGGTTGCATTATAGAAATGATTGTTTCCATTTTTACCTTTTATTCACTGTAAGGCAGTATAGTTTGTGAGATCAGGTTAGCAGATCAGGTTAGCAGGAGGACACCTGGGGAGGTGCCATCTGTAAGACAGGTGGTGGCAGCGATAAATACCAAGTAGCTGTACCAGAGCAGGATGTGGGGCCCAGGCAATGTAGACTCCTGGGAGAGGAGGTTTGAAGCCTCCAATTATGACAACCATAGTGGTTGATCTCTCTCCAGCCTTGAGAATATGATACCAGACAGGGTTTTAAAGTGGAGGGAATAGACGTAAAGGTAGAGAAAGCTCTAGCTTGTTTCTGAGAAGGGGGAAAAAGTTAGTTGGCTGAAGTTAAATAGTCCAGAGATCTAATTTATTAAAGTAAAATTAGCTACAGAACCTATTTCTCTCAACATACAATATGGAAACCTTTGGGATTGTTACTTCCGTTCTGTAACAATGACCTCTCCAATTTATAGATGCAAAATACAATTTCAAAAGAAAAATGGATAGCAGGATAATTTAATTAAATTATCATGGAAGTGTTATCAGCTTTCCATGATGACTTAAGTAAATGCTTTAAATCAACTTATCTAGTAACTGGAGCACATTTTAGGCAAAATGAAGAACCGAAATTCTTCTGAAGCAATGGTATTTTTATTCACGTACACCAAAAAAGAATCTTGTGAATATCTAGAGAAGATAAACGTTCCTGAAGGGGCGTGGTGGCTCAGCGGGTAAGACGCCAGGCTTGTTGATCGGAAGACTGCAAGTTCGGGGGTTCGAATCCCTAGCCCTGCGTGCGGAGTGAGCTCCCGCACTAGCTCCAGCTCTTGCCAACCTAGCAATTTGAAAGCATGCAAATGCAAGTAGATTAATAGGTACCACTTCGGTGGGTAGGTAACAGCGTTCCGCGTGCGTCATGCAGCCACATGACCGTGGAAGCGTCTTGGGACAATGCTGGCTCTTCGGCTAACAAACGGAGATGAGCACCGGCCCCTAGAGTCGGACACGACTGCACAAATGTGCGGGGGGAACATTTACCTTTACTAAACGTTCCTGAAAAAGCATAACCAAAGATACAGTAAGACTGAGCTACCACATCAGGGAACTACCTTTCCCTGATGCAAACCCTTTTTCTTCCTCAGAGGTAAACCTGTCTTCCAAATCCCAAACCACCAATTTCCAACTGTCACTTTCTTTGTCCTCAGGTTCTTCCATTGCCTTCCTGTTGGTGGTTAACTGTTTATTGATGGTCAGCCATTAAAACTGCACTATCATTGAAAAGGAAAAGAATTGCCAAGTCCTATCTGTAATGTTTATATCCAAATAAAGCCCTTCAACAAAGGCCCTTTTCAGAATTCATTAGAAGTATCCTATTTACAGCTCTTGCCCATTGTATTGCCTCCTATTGATGGGGTATTAATGCTTAATTGTCCCTCAGGTGCTCTTTTAATAACCTCTTTTAATTGCCCAGAGTCTGTTTTTATTCCTCAGAGAGATTTCCATAGAATAATAGAGCTGGAGAAGGCCACTGAATCCAACTCTCTATTCAATGCAGGAATCCAAATTAAATCATTCCAGACCTCAGCTAGAACATACCCAGAGAAGGGAAGCTCACCACCAACATAAATAATTGGTTCCACCGTCAAGCTGCTCTTACATTTAAGAAGCTTTCTTAACATTTAAACAAAATCTGCTTTCCTAAAGGCCAGATTTCTGTGTCCTTCTCTCTAGGATGGCAGAGGCAGAGCTTAGCCTTCTGTGTGATTACTTGGGAAGATAGGCGGACTAATGTTAGTGTATTAGAAGAAGCGAAAACCAGCAGCATTGAAACAATGATCATCCAACATCAACTTCGCTGGACCAGTCATGTTGTTCGAATGCCTGACCATCGTCTTCCAAAGCAGCTACTTTACTCCCAACTTAAGAATGGAAAACGGAATATTGGTGGACAGCAAAAGAGATTCAAAGATACTCTCAAAGCTAATTTAAAAAAATGTAATATCAGCATTGAGAACTGGGAAGCCCTAACTCATGAGCGTTTCAATTGGAGGTCATCCTTTATTAATGGCGCTATGGACTTTGAAGAAGCACGAGTACAGGGTGAAAAGGAGAAAAGAGCTAAAAGGAAGGCACGTCAGGCAAGCCCTCATCATGACCGTCTCCCACCCGGAAACCTATGCCCTCATTGTGGGAGGTTGTGCGGATCCAGAATTGGCCTTTATAGCCACTTACGGATTCACCGTTAAAATCTTACCTTTGGAAGACAATCTTACTCGGCTACGAGTGATCGCCAATGACCTCTTCAAGTACTTGAAAAATGTTATCATGCTCCTTAATCTCATTTGCCTTTTCTCAAGAATAAGCATACTCAGTTCCATCACATTATTATTATTATTATTATTATTATTATTATTATTATTATTATTTCCAGCCCTGTCATCATCTTTACTGCCTTTCTCTGCATTTGTTGCAATTTCTCTCTTTCTTAAATCATGTTGTCCATCACTAGACACAATACTTGAGATGGAATCTGGGCAATGCAGAATATAGTGGAACAATTACTTCCTGTGATTTAGCAATTGCTATACAATCATCTGAGTCATTAATGAAACTATTGAGAGTACTTTTGATATCTTATTCCAATCTGATTATTGAGTATGATTTTCAAGCCAGCTGTGGATTCACCTAATAGATATGCCATCTAGTCCATACTTAATTGATTATTAGAATGCTATGAAGTATTTGCAAAATGCTCTGCTTAAGTCAACAATATATTATGTTAAATTTAAACTCTTGAAACTTTCATCTCTGCCATCAATATGCAAGGAACCCATCTTGTACAAATCTTCCAATATTGAAGAACATCAATAATGTGACCCACACATTCCTGTGAAATGCCAAGCTTGACAGTGTTGTGGTACACGAGATGGGCGGCAAAGAAATTTGACAAATAAAATTTCCTTGTGAGTGATCTGCCTATTGCCCTTAATCAGTGTCTTAACCTTTCTCATGTGAAGCTTGTTGGCTACCATCTACTTTGTTCTTTATCATACAACCTAGCTCTTCCCAGTTCATCATCTTTATATTTTTTGGCCCAGTAATGCACAGTATTCTCATCAGCACAGTTTTCATCATAAACAACCTGCATTTGGTAGTGAATTTCAATCGGAAGGACTCCTTCAGCAATCTAAAATTCAATCACAGTGTGTTGCTTAAAGCTCACTGATGTGTACTCACTGCAGGTTTCTGCTTCACAAACAATAGCAACACAGCAACTTCCCACCAACAAAGTGAATTAACAGATGCTAAAGAACACATCAGACTTTCTTGTACATCAATTGACAGCTTATAACACTGAAGAGATTACTTCATTCAACTGTTGTAGTTTTTCACAACTAGGATAAGGTGGTGTGGGTGGGAAAACATCTGAAGACTCCTGAAGCAGGTAAGTAATGGAGAAATACTGAAGTGTGCATAACTCAGTATGGTTTCTATAAAGGTAATTTTTGTCTCAATAATTTTTTTAGAGCAAGCTTGTGGAAAAGGGTCAACTGCCACACACTGTCTAATTGATTTTTCAAAAGGCTTTTGACAAATTCCTTTCCTAAACAACACTGAGCAAACTTATCAAGTTATCTTACAGCTTGACATCTGGCTAAAGAACAGAGAGTGGGAATAAATTGTCAATTCGCACAGTGAAGACATATAAATGGTGTGACCTTCAATGATCTGTATTAGGACTTTAAACTTATTCTTAAATGATCAGGAGTTGGGGTTGATTCATAATGTAATCATGTTTGCTGACACCACCAAATTATATGGGATGGTTAAAACCAAAAGTGATCATAAAAAGCTCCAAAAGAATCTCACTGAATCAGGGGGAATAGATATTAAAATGCCCAATATGTTTCAGCCTAAGTGCAAAGTGATGCACTTGGTGTGTGTAATTTAATAAGCACACTGATGGGGTCTGAGCTAATTGTAACTAACTATGAATGGGAACCTGAGATTCTAGTGGAAAGCTTGATGAAAAAGTCAATCCAATTTGCAGGTGTTATGGAAAAGGCAGCTTCCACTGAGAATAACCAGGAAAAGAATTTAAAACCTGTCTGATCCTTGCAAATCTATGGTACTATCATTCTTGGAATGCAATGTAAATTCCTGATTGCTGTAGGTTGAAGAGCTGGTAAAGGTGAAGAAAAGAGAAACCCCTTTTAAGAGTGTTATGGAATTGGACCAACTTCTCTCTAAGGAAAAGTAATAGCATCTGAGGATTTTCAGTCCAGAAAAAAGAAGGGAGGGATGAACAAAATTGTAATAGCTTGTTTAATGAATTTATACATCGTTTTGTTTTTCTTAGCATTTGTCCTGCATGGATGTAGGATCTGCTTGGTTTTGTACTTTGCTTGCCTACTTTTTACAACAAAACTTACCAATACCTGATGTAATGAAGGGTTTTGTTTTCAGCTGACTCCTCACAGAGACCAGGCTGATTAAGGCTAAGAGGGAGTAACAGGCCGGAGGTCCCCCTGGTGACTTCTGTGCCCACAGGAGGATTGGAAGATGGGTCTCCCTGTTCCTAGTCCAGTACTTAACCATTTGTCTATATTAGCTCCCACATTGTTGCTCCTGGTGTTTGTCCCACTTGGTTGCAGAGCCCACTTGTTTTGCATTTTACTCACTTAGTTCACACAGCAAAGCTATGAGTGCATGATGTGACCAGAAGGCATTAATTGCTACAACTCCTATGTACTGTAAAGGGACTTATTTAGCACTTTAAAATGAGATCCAGTTGCACACAGATATCATTTGTCTTGATAGCTTTTGGAGAACAAGAAAAGATGCAATAAGCAATAACCTTTTTATCTCCATGGCAAGAGTCCAACATAACCTCACAAATAATACTGAGGGTTCTGTACGCCGTGCTTTCAACCAGCTGAGTTATTCATGCTCGCAACGGTATCTGCTTGTTTTACCATTACAGAATTCTTTTTTTCAAAAATAAAAAAGCAACAAATGTGTGCTCGGTTACTATAATCATTTTCTTGGCTCCTTTGCTTTTCTTACACAATATTTGGAAAACCCCAAAGAAGAATAATATTCTGATTACTTAACTTTGCTCCTATAGTAACAATTGTGCCATCAAAAGCTACAAGTAAAAATGTAGCAGTTTTCATTACCCTGCCATGGTTAACAAATTCCATAGCATGTCTTCTCATTGCCCCGTAATCCAATTCCAGTTGAGTTGAGTTTTCTGGAATTGTAAACATGTTAACTTGGTAGAAAGCTCATGAGCCAGAGATTAAATCAATCATCATCATGATGATCATCGTCATGATCATCATCATTCATTTCTAGCAGCTCTCAGTTAGAAAACTACTCACCCATGAACTAAATATTATAACTCCTTTTTCCTTTATAAGCTTGATGTGGTATAGCTGTGCCATGATTAAAGGGTAAAGCGAGTCAAACAAGCGAAGTTCCAGCTAGTAATTAGACAAGGATGCATGAAGTGGGAGGCACTGTAAAGTTGATTACTAACCAATTTTCTATCTCAGTGAAATTCCAAACAGTGGATGTCTTTTCACCTTCATCCTAACACTTGAAGGTTAGAAGAAGCCAGACATCTTCTGTTTTCCAGACATCTGAAAGTTCAAAGGGAATGCTTCCCTCCTTTGGAGAGAACAGAGAGCTTTTACAATATAAAAGAGGAGTGAAACAAGGAGGATTTTGAAGATCTACCTTTGTCTGCTAGGTGCCTCGGATCTTCTCATCACCCTACTGTATATGGTGCCTTGATAGTTTAACAGTAGATATTGGTGAATATGTGTATGTGTATGTATGTGTTAGGAACTCAACCAACCTAACGGTGCCCACCCACTGGTTTAGGTATGTGGATGACACCTGGGTCAAAATCAAGGCCCAGGAAGTACAGGCCTTCACGGACCATATAAACACTATAGATGCCAACATTAGCTTCACCAGAGAAGACACCAAGGACAACAGACTGGCATTCCTAGACTGTGAAGTCCTCATTGGGACCGGTGGCAAGCTAGAAATAGGGATCTACAGGAAACCCACACACACAGATCAATATCTGATGTTTGACTCCCACCATCTACTGCAGCACAAACTAGGAGTCATCAGGACATTGTCACACAGAGCAGAAACCATCCCCACCTCCATGGATTCCAAAAAGAATGAAAATCAGCACCTGAGAACAGCTCTGAAGGCCTGTGGATATCCAAATTGGGCCTTCACCAAATCTAAATCTACCAGACCTAAAACAGCGACAGATAGGGCTGAGACTCAGAGTAAACGAAAGAACCTGGTCATTCCCTACATGGCTGGTGTGTCTGAAAAGATAAAACGGATATTTGGCAAACACCACATACCTATATATTTCAAACCCACCAACACACTGAGACAGAGGCTTGTACACCCCAAAGATCAAACTCCAAAACACAAGAAAAGCAATGTAGTTTATGCAATCCAGTGCAGTGAGGAGTGCTCTGAACTTTACATTGGAGAAACCAAACAACTTTTGTACAGGAGGATGGCCCAACACAGGAGAAGTAACACCACAGGACCAGAGTCAGCAGTTTATCTTCATTTAAAGGAAAAAGGACACTCATTTGAGGACATTAATGTTCACATTTTAGACAGAGAAGATAGGTGGTTTGAGAGAGGGGTCAAGGAATCCATTTATGCCAACTTGGAAAATCCTTCCTTGAATAGAGGTGGGGGCCTCAGGCACAATCTTTCTCCCATCTTTCGGCTCTGTCTTCTGTGCCTAGGAAGATTAAGACCATTTCACAAGCTCAACAGCAGCATGGTGATCTTAACGATCCTCCTTTAGATAATAAAAGGACTTAAAATAACATCTCAATATAACCATGCCCCCAGGTGTAAGGTCACACAGCTACCTAGAAACATATTTAGGATTCCCTTACCAACTTTGCTCAGACTGAAGAAGCTCCTTGGATAAGGAGCGAAACGTATCCACTGAGAAAATAGAAATCCAGTTGACATGATTCAAGCTACAGACATAGATCCCTCTATATTGAACAGGACTTATTCTTTAGTAAGTGTGTGTGTGAGAGATAGAATTATCTTTGTTTCTTATTTTTCTCAACTATGCAAACTCTTATTATGAATATCTTCATACTTTTACCTCCATTATTATACTCAAAATCAAGGCTGTTTTTTTCCCTTTCTCACAGCATGCCAGTTCAGAATTCATGTGGGATATAGTTTTTGAAAAATCTGAAGGCTGTGAAGTTAAATAAACATAAAAAACTGAATATCAAATATCCTCTTTTTTATGTTGATTTTTTTTAAAAAAAGAATTCTTTCTACTTTTAAGAATGTTATTAATAGAGTTGTACCTAATGATGTTTCTCAAAGCATAATTTCATGCCGTTCCCAAAAACTATTTATTAATTAATAAATGGCTAACATTGTTATTTCACACCCACTGACTTTCTTGTAGAAGCAACCACGGGAGAATTATAATTTGCCCGATAAAGAGAAGAAAAGTATAGAATAAACTGCTAGCTCCTTACAAATTTTTGAAAACTAGTTCTACTTCATGACCTGGGAGGAAAAAAATATGAAGTTTAACCTGTTTAGAAGGCAACAGTCCCAGTGACCTCTGAACAAGAATGATTAAGCTGCTAAACCAGAGCTTTCCAAACTGTGTGTCAGGACACGTTAGTGTGTCGGCTGCAGTGTCTGGGTGTGTCGTGGCTGCTGCTGCCTCCGAGCCCTGCCAGGATTCCACGCAGGTCCTAGTGCCTGCCTTGTGCCCTGCTGTAAGAGTGTGTCGCAAAATGATGCATGTCTAAAAAGTGTGTCACCAGCATGAAAAGTTTGGAAACTCTGTGCTAAACGTTGAAGGGCTTTGTCAAGGAGGCAAAGAATAAGCTAAGACCTATGAAGGTGGGGAGACTTTTAGTTCAAAGGACATTTCACAAGGCCAATCCCCTGCCCTCTGGCCACTAACCATTGTTCCTTCCAGTGACTTTCTATCAGCTTCAGCCCAGCAAAGAACCAAAGGACAGCTCTCATTATCAATTTACGTAAGGTTCTGGAGTGTTTTGTGTATAAATAGATGGCTTCGAATGGCAGAGAGTTTGGTCAGAACCTCCATCAGGCTTTTTGATGAGACTCTACTTCCATGATCAGTCAACAACTAAGGACTCCTGTCCTGCAGGCAATTCACACAGAAAGAAAGGAGTATTGCAGCCAGGATCTTGTGTTTCAATCACCATTCAAAAAAAAGTATGGGAAATGTAATTTAAAATTCCTTCAAATTCTGGAATTTGCGCACTGTATGCCAAATGAAATGTGCTGTTAATCTGAATTCAAAAATTGAACCCTGGATTTCTCTGTTCACAAAGAAGTTCAGAAAAAATGAATGGAATTACAGTGTATTTGGTACTGTGTTCTTAATGTGTGAAAGAATTTTAATAACACTAGAATCAAGCTATTTATACCTGGTTTAAATGTATTAATTAATCTGCTACATTTATAGGGCAATTTACACATGTGCATAAGAAGCAAACAAAAAACATCAATACAAGTACCTGATATTCAGACATTACCTCTTATTGGACACTATGGAGTAACAAAGCAAGAGTCACAAGCTGATTTTAAAATCTACTTCACCTTTGAAACATCTGATGGAATCAAAAGGTTTAACCTAATTACTGGGAAGAGAAAGAAGAGCTAAAGTGCAGGATATCTTTGGAAAGGGAATTCCAGGAAGAGAGTGATCACTCGGGAAAACAGTGCTCACAGCATTGCTAGTTTTACTTCAGACAATGAGATGATCAGAACAAGGCGACTTTGAAGAATCTGTTTAAGAAGACTGGGAGGGGGGATGCAGTTTCATTATCTCACTGGGGAACTGCTTATTTAGGGCTTTAAATCCAATATTTTAATTAGGGGCCTGCAACAATTATCAGTCAATATATACTGTATACAGGTAAAAAGTGTAAAGGTTCCCCCCGCACATTTGTGCAGTCGTGTCCAACTCTACGGGCCGGTGCTCATTTCCATTTGTTAGCCAAAGAGCCAGCATTGTCCGAAGACGCTTCCGCGGTCATGTGGCCGGCATGACGCGCGCGGAACGCTGTTACCTACCCACCGAAGTGGTACCTATTCATCTACTTGCATTTGCATGCTTTCAAATTGCTAGGTTGGCAAGAGCTGGAGCTAGTGCAGGAGCTCACTCTGTCACGCGGGACTAGGGATTCGAACCTCCAAACTTGCGATCTTCCAATCCACAAGCCTGGCGTCTTACCCGCTGAACCACCATGCCCCTTATGACTCCTGAATTTTGGAAAAGTCTGTTCCCCTCCTTCTCTGTTTTAGCAAAAAGAAACGGAGCTGCACCCTTCCTGGGTCCCTCTTGGCCTGGAACCCGGTCTTTGCGTTAATGTTTACATGGGTAACCAGGGGATTTCTGCCTTTGCACATTGCATTTTCTGCTTGGCCACATCCATCTGTGTCCTCGCTTAAAGATCTTAATTGGAGTCCCTCTTTCCGGGGAAGATAGGCGGTGGCAAAATTTGATAGATAGATAGATAGATAGATAGATAGATAGATAGATAGATAGATAGGTAGACAGACAGACAGACAGACAGACAGACAGACAGACAGACAGACAGACAGACAGACAGACAAATAGGGGCTGGAATTTCAGGCACTAAGCAATACAGTCATTAAGCAAGGCATCACGTGACCGGACCCAATTTTACGACCATTTTTACCATGGTTGTTAAGTAAACCAATGGTTCCCTATTGATTTGGCTTGTCAGAAGCTGGCTGGGAAAGTCGCAAATCACAATCATATGACCACAGGACACTGCAACTGGTTGTAAATGCAAGCCAGTTGCCAAGTGCCCAAATTGCGATCATGTGACTGTGGGGGTGGTGCAATGGTCATAACTTCAAGGACGGGTTGTAAGTAACTTTTTTTAGCCCTGTCGTATCTCTGAACTGTCATTAAATGAATGGTCGTTAAATGAGGACTACACACACACACACACACTGTATAAAATATGGGTCAGCAGTATAATATGGTTGCAAGCAAGGCAAATGTAATTTTAGGCTGCATTAACAGAAGTATAATTTCAAAATCATGCAAAGCAATTGTTACACCTTCTGCTTTGGTCAGACCCCACCTTGAATACTGTGTCCAGTTCTAAGTGTCATAATTTAAGAGAGCTACAGAGAAATTGGAATAGGTTCAAAGAAGGGAAACTAGATGATCAGGATACTAGAAACTCCTTTAAAGAGAGACTGAAGATAAGTTTAGACTTGAGAAGACTGATACGATGTCACTCTTTAAATACCTGAAAGGATTTCACATAGAAGAAATTCAAGATCTGTTATCCAGACTATAGGATATAGAATGGATTTAAGTTACTGGAAGGCAGAATTATGTAATGAAATGCTCAATGTTTGCTCTTGTTTGTTTGTTTTATTGTTAAAATTAACATTAAAATTAAAGAGTTACTGAGGTTCAGAAAGTTTTGGTCCTTGTTTGATTTAAGTCAATTAATTTAAGATCTAGCTAGACATTCCTCTTTTGCATTTCAGACCAGCTCAAGTTGCATTATAATTTTCACTTGTGAATAAAAGTATTTTGTTGCTCATATATGCAAAGATTGACTAGAAAATAAACCTTTATCCATTTAATCCTAGAAAAGTCAGATCAATATTTTGGAATATTGATTGGAAGAAATTATTAGCTAAAAGTCATTGTTCCTCTGATTCCAGAGATATAGCCATTGCTATTACAAGCTTTCTTCTTTTGCTTTATGCTTTTGGACAATGGCAGTCATTATTACTATAATTCCTTTAGTATTTAGTATCTAATATAGGCTATATTAGATCGCCAATTAATTTGGTAGTTTTTTACTCCAAACTTTTCTCAGGGACAGTTATTTATGTTTGGAAATGGCAGCTTAAATTGAATATTTGATAAAACTTGGGCTAAAATATTACTTGTTATATATAAATTGATGGATAAAGAGTCCCCTTGTGGGGGGAGATGGGCGGTGATATAAGTTAGAAATAATAAATAAATAATAAATAAATGTTGTATTCAAAATTGATCAATTGCCCTTGTTTCTTCCCAGCCAAGACCCATAAATACAGAACTTTAAGCAACTGACAGTTTACAGAAACACTAACAGGACAGGAAGCCTGAAATAAAAATTAATGGTTGAAAAACATACTGTTCCATTTTCTGTTCCAACTTCCATAACTTAGTATTAAAGTACACAAGAACTCTCAAAAAGTGACATCTGCTCTTTCTCTGTTCAGCTGACAAGACACCAAAGCAGTACTTGATCTTAAGGGATGAGCAGATTGTTCTTTAAGAAAACCTTAGTGTTCCATTATGGCTGCAGCAAAGCCCTTATGGGGATTGCCTTTGTACTCTGGCACTGATAGTTTGTTATAAGTCTGTCCCCCTCTTCTCCATTTATATACGGCTGCCGAGCATGTAGGGTGCATTCAAGAACATTTCACGAGAACTGTATTCTGATGACTTATGGGAGAGAAGTTCCACAAAATTCTGTAAGTCATAAACCAGTGTTTTTCAAACTTGGCAACTTTAAGATGTGTGGACTTCAACTCCCAGAATTCCCCAGCCAGGGGAATTCTGGGAGTTGAAGTCCACACATCTTAAAGTTACCAGATTTGAAAAACACTGTCATAAACTATCCACTTGTATCAAATTTTAAGCAATCTGGAAAAAAAGCACAAAATGTAATTGAGTCAAGGACAGGTTGTTTAAATCAATGTTACTGTTTCAAAGCACTAGCATCCAGTCCAAAATATTCATATATAATACATAACCCAAGAACTAGCAGACACTTAAATCAAATGAAATTAGCCATTTTATGTCTAAGAGCCAACAAATTTATCTGGGACAATTTCTCCAGTGTTTGACTGGGAATTCTCAGTCAGCATGGCTGTTGGCCATGATGAAAAAGAATTCTAGAAGTCAAGTCCCAGGACATCCAGAGGGCTCTAAGTTACAGAACTGAATTCTACAGAATTGCTCTCCTTTCCATACAAACAGTACTACGGGTACTGTTATGACAGGTACTGTTAAACCTTTATGAATAAATTTTGCTAGTATTATGATTTGCTAGTATTATGATTCAAAGAATACAGCACTCAGCACATATTCATGCACCAGTCAGATACTCCCCAAATACCAGCTGTTTTGTACAAGGATAGCATGACCTATGAAAGTCAAACCAGCCAGAACACAGTGTTGCGCCACTACCTACTAGAAATTGCTCCTATAGGCAGAGCTTCCGCAAATGGATCATTCTACTTTGTTACCTTTGCAGGCGGTGTGGCACAACCTCACGGTTCTGATGCTTTTATAACTGCCATTATAATGGTCACACCCACTGAAACATTGCAGTAATTTAAAAAGAGATAAAATATTCTACAGAGGCACATCAGATATATCAGTCCTATATAACCTTGTGTTGTTCTTCATCCAGTGCATCAATGAACCTGGGTATGGTAGCTTGCTGTGGCTACTGTAAACTCTCTTAAACATCCTTAGCCAGCATTTCAGAGGATGGAAGCAGAAGTTCCAGGGGAAGGGAATTCTCTGGAAAAAGGAATCCCGTGTGAAAAGGCTGTGAAGCACTTCAGAATGATGTACCCAAAGTAATAATGGCAGCTTAAAATGAGAAAACTGTTCAGCAAATGCAAAGTGATACACATTGGGGGGGAAAACCCAATCTTAATTTCACACTATGGGCTTCAGCTGCAGCAGTGATGTACCATAGCAAGAAAAGGATGCTGGGGGCATTTGATAAATTAGTTAAAATCTAGGATGTGACTGGTCTGAGAAAAAAAAGATTCCATATTGAGGATCATTAGGAAAGAAATCTAAAATAAATTCTGCAAAAATGTATAGTAAAGGTTCCCCCCGCACATTTGTGCAGTCGTGTCCGACTCTAGGGGCCGGTGCTCATCTCCGTTTGTTAGCCGAAGAGCCAGCGTTGTCCGAAGACGCTTCCACGGTCATGTGGCCGACATGATGCGCGCAGAATGCTGTTACCTTCCCACCAAAGTGGTACCTATTCATCTACTTGCATTTGCATGCTTTCGAATTGCTAGGTTGGCAAGAGCTGGTGGCTCAGCGGGTAAGACGCCAGGCTTGTCGATCGGAAGATTGCAAGTTTGGAGGTTCGAATCCCTAGCCCTGCAGCTCTTGCCAACCTAGCAAAAATGTATAGTCCTTTGCAAATCTATGGTATGATCAGACACAATACTACATACAGATCTAGTACAGAAGTTATCATTGTAAAGGACTGGAGCAATTTCCAAATGTCATAATGGGTGCACCTGTTGTCATCTTTAACCTCAGAAAAAAATGCTAAGAGGGCAGCACTGGGTATGTTATGGAGAAAGTGGAGACAGAGAAGTTAGTTCTTTCTCTCATACAATTGAAATTCAACTTCACATGAATAATAGTAGATAAGAGGAGTTTTATCAGTTCATAGTTTTTAATTATGGAATTTTCTAACACAAGATACAGCAATCCAGTAACTTCTATTCCAAGATCACCTAGAAATCTGGAAGAATGGCTATATTTAACCATACCAGCAAATTGGGGACAATCTACCCAAATTACTATCATTTTTCATTTCTCAGGTAAAGGGGTGGCAGGTAGGGAATCATCCTATAAGAAAAGGAAGGAAACTGGAACCGGCGGTGGGCTTGAAATCTGGCCCTGGAATTGGGGTGCCCCAAAAAAAGACGGACTTATTTTATTCTATTGTTATCTGGACTCCACTATTGAAACCAAGATCGTTCAATAGTTACTGCTTGCGAGCCATTTGAAGGACGACCACCCCTGTTGTCAGGGCGGCAGAAATCACGGGGTCTCTTGTGTGAGTGTGGTTCCCCCCCCCGTGAGTGGGAGGTGCGGGTGGGGGGCCTAGGATTGTATGTGTGTGAGAGAGTACCTATCCCTGAGTGAGAGACAGGGTAGGTAGGAGTGACTGTTTGCCCCTCTGTGGCTAGTGAGAGAGGCCACAGGGGGCATAGTGATTGGATGATGAATGGAAGGGGCGGTTGGGGCTTACCAGTGCCGAGAGCTTCGGTTGGTTGCGCTGGTGGCCTACGACTGCCCAGGAGGATTGAGAGTGGAAGGATGGATGCATGGAAGAGACCCCTGCCTAGTTCCAGGTTTTCGAGGGATTCGGGAGTGGAGGCGACCGGATCAGGAAACTCTGGGGATTATAATGTGGGCAACCCGATCGAGGTGGTGATGGGCAGGAGATACTGTGACGGGAACCGGAGGACAGGCCATCTTCGGGGAAGGCGCCCCGGTGTTTGATACCGGTGGTGTGTTCCGGTCCTCCGAGTTCAACCCTAGGTTCTGGACAGCAGATCCTTGAGGGCCCTGGTTTCCGGCTGCTGCTACTTAACGCCAGGTCAGTAAACAACAAAGCCCCTCTCATAAGTGAATTAATCACGGAGAGAGGGGCTGACCTGGCGTGTATTACGGAGACCTGGCTGGGCCCAGAGGGAGGGGTAGCCCTCTCGGAGATGTGCCCGGCTGGATTTCAGGTGTGGCACCAGCCGAGAGACCGGGGTAGGGGAGGAGGGGTGGCAGTTATCATCAGAAAGTCTCTGGTGGCTTTCAGGGGCCTTGCTCCACAAGTGTCCGGATGTGAGACCCTGTTTTTCAAGTTGGGTGCCCGAGAACAGTTGGGAGTGTTGCTATTGTACCAGCCTCCCTGCTGCGTAGCAACCTCCCTGCCTGAGCTGCTGGAGGCTGTCTCAGGGTTGGCGGTGGAGTTCTCCAGGCTTATGGTCTTGGGGGATTTTAACCTGCCGTCCCTGGGACGTGCCTCGGAAGTGGCTCGGGAGTTCATGGCTACCATGGCAGCCATGGGCCTGTCCCAGATTATTCGGGACCCGACTCGAGACAGTGGACTCACTCCGGATTTGGTTTTCTTGTCAGAGCAATGGCAAAGTGAACTGAGGGGAAAGTTAGAACTATCCCCGTTGTCATGGTCAGATCATGTCCTGATATCCCTAGGATTCTCTTATGTCGCCCCACTCCGCAGGGAGGCAGGATCTATTCGATTGGTCCGCCCCCAGCGACTTATGGACCCACTGAGGTTTCAGAGGGAGCTGGGGATAATACCCGAGGATCTGCTGCACGGTCCAGCGGAGGCATTGGCCGCAATCTGGAATAAGGAAGCGGCCGGTGCCTTGGACAGGATCGCGCCGATGCAACCTCTCAAGCCCCATTCGACCCATCACTCCCCGTGGTTTACGGAGGAGTTGAGGGTCTTGAAGAGGGTGAAGAGACGTCTAGAGCGCCACTGGAGAAAGACGAAGACAGAACTCGACCGAACACAATCTAGAGCCGCTATTAGGGCCTACCTTGTGGCGGTAAGAGCGGCGAAACGTGATTATTTCTCCGCTCTTATTGCGTCCGCAGAATGCCGTCCGACGGCCCTGTTTAAGATTACTCGATCCCTCTTAGGTAGGGTGGTAGTGACCACCCACCTGCAGGGCCGTGCGGAAGAATTTTCTGAGCATCTGCAGGATAAAATCGCTCGGATTCGGTCTAAGTTGGACTCCATACGTGGAATGCAGTCTGGGGAGATGCCGGGAGAGCGGTCTTGCCCTGTTATCTGGGAACGATTCGATCCTGTTGGACCTAAGGAAGTGGACAGGATCCTTCGAATTGTCAATTCCACCACATGTCATTTAGATCCTGCCCTTCCTGGCTGGTAAAATCGGCCAGGGAGGTAACATGTGGATGGGTTCAGGCTATGATTAACACATCCTTGTTGGAGGGGGTGGTTCCAACGGCCTTCAAGGAGGCATTGGTACACCCCCTCCTCAAGAAGCCATCCCTGGACCCTACCATTCTGGACAATTTTCGTCCAGTCTCCCACCTTCCCTTTTTGGGAAAGGTGGTTGAGAAAGTGGTGGCGCTGAAACTTCAAAGGACCCTGGATGAAGCGGATTATCTAGACCCTTTTCAGTCAGGTTTCAGACCGGGACATGGGACGGAGACTGCATTGGTCGCGCTTACGGATTATCTCTGGCGGGAGCGGGATGGAGGTAGTGCATCCATCCTGGCTCTCTTAGATCTCTCAGTGGCTTTCGATACCAGTGACCATGGTATCGTTTTGGGGCGGCTTAGGGAGTTGGGGGTGGGCAACGTAGTTTTACGCTGGTTCACCTCCTTCCTCCAGGGCCACTCCCAGTCGGTGCTGATAGGAGAGGAGAGATCCGGCCCGCGACCGCTCCTATGTGGGGTGCCGCAGGGGTCGGTTCTCTCTCCTCTCCTATTTAACATCTACATGAAACTGCTGGGCGAGGTCATCCGACACCATGGGATGAGGTATCATCAGTATGCGGATGATACTCAATTGTATATCTCCATCCCTGGTGAGGTAAGTGATGCAGTGTCCACCCTGTCCCAGTGCCTGGGGGCTGTGAGGGCCTGGATGGGGAACAACAGGCTTCAATTGAACCCTGGTAAGACCGAGTGGCTGTGGATTGATGGCTTAGCGTCTTCTGGGAAATTATCATCTTTGGTTCTCGATGGGGTAACACTACCCCGTTCGGAACCGGTGCGTAATCTGGGGGTCCTTCTAGACTCACGACTCCTGCTCGAAGAGCAGGTGGCAGTCGTGGCTAGGAGGGCTTTCGCACAACTTCGATTAGTGCGCCAGTTACGCCCATTCCTGGATCGCGACGCCCTCCGTACAGTCACTCATGCTCTCGTCATCTCCCATGTAGATTATTGCAATGCGCTCTACATGGGGCTACCCTTGAAGACTATCCGGAAGCTACATCTTGTGCAGAATGCAGCCGCGCGGGCAGTTTTGGGTACGTCAAGATCCGCACATGTAACACCGCTGCTCTGCGAGCTGCATTGGGTGCCGGTTTGCTTCCGGGTACAATTCAAGGTGTTGGTTATCACCTTTAAAGCCCTACATGGCATGGGGCCAGAATACCTGAGGGACCGTCTTATCCCCATATTATCGACCCGCCCCACCCAGTCATTCAGAGAGGGCCTGCTACGAACCCCATCAATTAAAGAGTGTCATCTGATGGGGACTAGGAGGCGGGCCTTCTCTGTGACAGTGCCCACTCTATGGAACATCTTGCCCCCAGAGTTGAGACAGATCTCCTCCCTCCCGACCTTTAGGAAAGAGCTGAAGACCTGGTTCTGCCACCTGGCATGGGAAGGAGGAAGGGATAGTTCCTCATGGGGGTGGCTAATCCCCTAATTTTATAACTGTCCTTCTTTTAACTATTCCATTACCATCTGGATTTTCAATTTAATTTATATTTTCAATTTAATTTATATTTATTGTATAATTGAGATTTTAAACCTTATTTTAACTTGTTTATTGTGAACCGCCCAGAGTTCCCCATGGGGGGAGATGGGCAGTTATAGAAATTAAATAAATAAATAAATAAAGTAGAGAGAGATTTCCCAAGAAACCCAAAGCAAAAGGTCCTTGTTATTTTGATAAATATTATTCCATGCAAAGCTCTGGAGGTCCAACAGTTCTTTTGAGGAAGAACTTGTTGAACATCTCCAACAAATCGCTGCAGGGAAAAGTAACATTCATAGAAGAATCAGAAGTAAAAAACTATACATAAACCCAGAGCTCCTTGGTGGAAGCAACTGGAATATATTGGTTGATCTTGAAAAGTAAGTAGGATTGGGCCTGATTAGTACTTGGACAAGAGGCCAGCTGGAAGCACCGGGCTATAATACTGAAAAGAAAAAGGCAATGGCCAGTCATTTCACATAATTGCCAAGAAACTGATATGAACATATAATAAGACATGTTATTTATTTATTTATTTATTTATTTATTTAAATTTATATCACTGCCCATCTCCCCCAGTGGGGAACTCTGGGTGGTGATATACATATTTATTATTATATATGTTATATTAAATATATAACATGTTATATTTAATATAATTTAATATTATATTAAGTATAATATTATATCAGATATTATAACTGATATAATATTATATTTGTTATTTTAATGAAGTTTTTAAACCAACAATATCTAAGAGGAGTCTTCATGGTTCTGCATTTAGGGATTTTAAGGGAGCACTTTTATACTCTACGTGCATTCTACAAAGCACTTTTAGAAAGCAGACTACAGAAACCACAGCCTACACTCTGATTACGTGATTATGCAGCTGAGCAGAAGGTTTCTGAGTTTGTTTCATGCTACTGAATGTAATGTTCTTTCAACCAAAACCAGCTAAACATTTTGCTAAATTGCAGCCTAGGCAGGAAATGTGAGTCATTTATACTTTGCACGGTTGAGGTATTCATGAGCTGTTTTTTCTAAGCATCAAACAATAACTTTATTTCATTTGTAGACAATTTCTATTTTATTTTTCTTCTAAGATGAGAAAAGAAAAGATGGGTTGCTCTGGCTTATGGTGCTCCTCTGTGCCAGCTGTCTGCTTCATACAAAGAGATATGTGCCATGATGTCTTGTGTGTGCTGTAAAAAGGATGCTGAGATATAGCTGGCAGCACAGGGCAGCATAAGCTTCATCTGTGACATTACAAAGCGGGCCCTCCCTTAGATCACTTCTGCTGGTGATGGAACACCAATACAGCCTTCCTAAGAGAGCTCTTTATCTGCTCCGCCAAGCCAGCTCTGGCTGCGGGAATATAGGTGCATCTCTATTATTCAGAAATATACTTTGAGATCAAAATGCAGCCTAATTAGCTTTATTTGGTCTTGGTGATTTGTATTCTAAAGCTTACTTCAGCTTTTTTTTTATCCGTTCAATTGTGTCCAATTCTCAGAGACTACCTGGAAAACTGTCCCTGCAGTTTTCTTGGCAAGGTTTTTCAGAAATGCCTCCTTCCTAGGGCTGAGAGTGAGTGAGTGACTGGCCCGAGGTCACCCAGCTGGCTTTGTGCCTAAGGTGGGATTGGGGTTCCAATCCTACCTTAGGCAAAAAGCCAGCTGGGTGACCTTGGGCCAGTCACCAGTTTCTAGCCTGATGCCTTAACCACTACACCAAACTGGCTCTCTACTTCAGCTTACTTCATCATATTCTTAAAACAGAAAGATGGTAGTTTTGCTATACAATGGAAGATCAACTGATTAGGATTCAAAAGTAACATCACATGGAAAAGTCCATTCAGATTACTTATTGCTAAATATGGATCCAATGTCAACACAATGTAGTACTGAAATAAACGGGGGGAAAACGTTACATTTTAAGCTTATATAGTTAACAGATCCTTTAACACTGAAGTCCTCTGAGCAAGGAACTGTTGATTGCCATTAAGAATGTAGGAAATGAGAGCAGGAAACGATACAGAGATATCCTACCCAGCAGCATACAGAAGACTTCTTCCACTACCAAATTTTGATATGCCAGTTGTTAACAGGATATTATATTTTATTTGCAGGAATAATCCATTTTGACTGTCCTGGGCACCACTAAGGAAAATCTGAGTGTATATCATAAATAACTGAGTATATATCATTAGAAATATGATAGTTTTCTAGTATTATCAAATCAAGTGGCATTATGCCATTTTTTTCCTACACTAAGACCAAAAAATAATAGAAAAATATAGGAGAATTCCAGAGGGTAGATATTGCTTTCTGGACTTTCCCTTAAATTTCACAAATGTCTCTCTAGGCAGCAAACTGTATCACTGACATGTACACTGAAGCATCAAATCTGATTATTAAAGATTTAGAGATAACTACTTTTAATTGGAATATACAGACATTAAAAATTGTAAAATGAAGATTAAGCTTTAGAGTTTTAGTGTTTTCCCTTTATCAGCTATCTGACCAAGAATATAGTTCTTCCCAGAATCTTATTAATATTGATTTTTATCATGTCTAGGATTGATTACTATAGTGCTAAGCTGTCACCCCAATTATTACTGTGCTTAATAAAGATGCCAGCATTGCTGATCACTACAACCAACATTTAAAGGTCCAATAAGCAATTTCTCAATCTTTCAGAATGATACTGCATACTGGGCATTATAAATGGAAATAGGCAGATTACTCAGCAAAGGTGAGTGATCTATAAATTTTTATTTATTATTTATTATTCAAATTTATATGACCACCCATCTCCCCCAACGGGGGACTCCAAATACTGTATATGTTCATGTAGGTTATGTAGGTTATGTATTTGTGTGTGCATTATATACCATAATATATGTGAAAATATTAGTTTAATATAGAAGGTGATCATCATGCTCTCATAGGGTTTCAGATCATCTTGGAGTCATCAAATCTGGCTAAAAATCAGAGAACCAAAATATTAGGCAAACAGGTCATTTAAATATATAGGCAAAATTCAGATGTATTTTATATCACATTGATATTATAACGTTGCATGAAAGAGGAACAAATGAAAATACAGTTATTCTGCCTGCAACACTGGATTAGATGAATTTGTTCTATCATCAGAAGAATCCAGCTAGTCCAGTATTTTATGTCAAATAGAAGCTTTTGGGAAGTGTACCAGAAAAGAGAGGCTGATGACCCTCTTCCACCATTGTTGCCTAGCAACACTAAAGATGTGCTGCTGTCCTGGTTCAGCCTCTGCCTCAGGGCCTCAGTGAGGAGTCGGAAGACGAGCTGCCCCTGGCAAACCTCCAGGGGATCGAGCCAGGCGAGGCCCCAGACACAGGCACGGTCCCAGACAAGGATCCAGCACCGCAGGAGTTGGCAATACCCGAGGCTACAGGGGAGCAAGCTGGGGATTGTGGTTCGTCCCCACCCTCTAGCCAGCAGCCAGCAACCGAGGCTACAGGGGAGCAAGCTGGGGATTGCGGTTTGTCCCCACCCTCTAGCCAACAGCCAGCTGGATCCCATCAGCCTCCCAGCTCACCTGAATCCCCCAAAGGGCAGAGGCGGAGGCGTGTGCGCCTCGCCTTAAAGGACAGGAGGAAAAGTGCTCGGCTGGCTGCTAGGGAGTTACGCAGAGGGCAGGGAGAGTCTTTTCAGGACCCAGAGGACAGCTCCTGAGCTCCTAATAAATGACCAGCAAAGCAGTGAGGGAGTTGTGGGAGCAATGTTGCATTTTGGCTTCGTGACCACTCTGGTATCCTGTCTTGTTTCCTGCGTTCCTG
Organism: Charina bottae; assembly: GCA_023362775.1. Classification (NCBI taxonomy): domain Eukaryota; kingdom Metazoa; phylum Chordata; class Lepidosauria; order Squamata; family Charinaidae; genus Charina; species Charina bottae. Next base: position 51,910,078 of record JALMGJ010000004.1, read on the forward strand.
ACCCTGTTTGGACTATCGTTACCCTGACTTCTGGACTCCTTGACCCAGCTTTGGATTTACGACTACCTCTTGGCGTCACTCTTTGACCATTGGCACACGGATTACTGGTTTGTCTCTCTCTTGGCTATTCTTGCAAAGTGACTCTGGGCTGCATTCCTCACCTCTGGCTGACTGCCAAGACTCTCTGTAACCTGATCCGGAGGCTAGCCAGCACAGCTGCCTTGATTTCAACAGCTCACAAAAAACTCCAGAGAAGCAGGTCCATATCATGATCTGATTAAGAAAAACATTAGTAATTCCTGTATATTCAATGTATAGCATTTGTTCAACTGGACTACCTAAACTAGCAGAAACCCTTCTTCAGATAGAACTGGATGATCAAGGTAAAATTGAATTTACATGACCCACCAGTAAGATATTTTCCACCCAACCTACATTAACTTCTAAATGGCCACAATCCTACCAAGGCAATTGAATTATGAGGAATACCTGCTTGGAGAGGATCATAAACTTCCAAAGTTAAGTGATAGGGAGGGGAGGATAGCCATGGGAGAAGTTGGTACGTGATTATTCAGGGGCTCTATTAATGTTTTGCCAAATAATAAAGTGCACTTAAACAAATCATGTTGCCACTGCAAAGTTTTAATTCCTTTATGACTTTTTAAAAGCATAAATCATGTGACTAAAAATCAGAAAACCAAAATAATGGGCAAAGGGATGTCTTAAACATATTGGCAAATGAAGAAATCTAATACTTTCAATTAAACTGAAAGAACATTTAAGAAAAGGGACTCTTTTGCATTATAATACACTGAACAGATTTTTTTAAAAAAAAGAAAATCATAAAATTATAGAGGAACGTGCTTCTTCACTTAACAATCATACTATAGTTGTAATAAGTGACTTGCAATAGAGGAATACAATAGAGGAAGATAAGATTCACTTGCAGAAACATGAACAATCAACATTCTCTAAATCCTGCACAATATAACTACCGTAATAGTATCTCCTGTGTCTTGCTTATTTCCAAATCCTGCCCTAATGGGACAAAGTTTTTCAGTCCTACCTCAGAACTGGGATAAGCACTTTCAGGATGAAAAGATGTGAGTATACATTGTAATGAAATATATGAGATAATCTAAAGATGCATATCTTTTGCCTGGAAGATAAAAATGTTTTCTGGATTTGTTAAATTGGAATGTCATCTCATAAATTGGAATACCATTTTCCATTTAGCTAATAAAGAGATTCAGGACAAGAACCGTATTTGGGTTTTTAAAAAAGCCTATTAAAAACATTTAACGGTACAGATAAAAAGTGAGCATTCCAGCAGTTTGTATTCCATGGAACACATGTACAAGTCCATTCTCAGGTGGAGGGACAACTGTTTAAGCATACAGGTTAGGATAGGATATATCTGATGTTAGCAGGCAGCCTGGCCTCATATTGTGTATACCCAGCAGAGCTATGTCAAACTTCAGCCTCTGAACATGGATACTTCACTCCCCCAGTGGGCCTATTGTGACAGATGTTGGCTGGTCCAAAACGTTGTTTAGATAGGATTCATCCTCATAGCCCCTTGAATGTGCTTAAGTATGTGGACGTAAACTTCCTACCATCTTCTTTTACTTTATGCAAACCAAACAACAGCAGTTCAGTGGTAGTAATCCACCCAGCACAAGAATCCGGAAAACTCTGGATTATGTTCATTCCCATGTAAAACAAACAAAATTTGCTGGCTGACAAATCTACTGATTTCCTGGGAGTTTGATTTTCCAATATAAGAAGAAAAGGAAGAGAGGCCTAGATTCTCTCACAGCCAAAGTCAAAATGGCCATGGTGGTGCACTTCACCAGTGACCAACTGAAAGGGCATTTTTGCAGGTGACTTGCCGGGCCTATTGGAGCTCACCAGATCATTACCCCAGACTGTCATCCCCAGGGTAATATCTGAGGCACCTGAGATTGTCCACATGGGAAGCTGTATGTTGGGGAAAGAAGGAAAATATCATTTTCAAACTGAAACAGTTAAAGACTTCTCTAGGCTGTCTCAATAGCAAGCTGGGAATGAGAAGGAGACAAGATCATTGAGGACACAGTTGCGCACTAAGTTTTCTTAATAAAGCATTGTCCTATCATGGCAAGCAATACTGCAGTGCCTAAGGAATCATCCATTTAGACGTATGCCAGTAAATGGTGGTAATAAAGCAAGCAATAGATAAAACCACAACACAATGTTGATAAGCTATTTCTGACATCTCTCTCTTTCTCTCACACACCCTCTCTTTCTCAGGCAGCAGGTTTTCAGGCACAAGACAGGTAAATCTCAACTGATTTCTTGGAGGCAGCTTATCAAAATAGCCTGAAGGCTGCCTGTAATCTGGAAGCCACAGGCTGCCTAACTCTCTTGGAGACATTACTGTTATATTTCCATATTTATGCATTTCCTACAGTTCTCTTCAAATTAAACAGATAAAAAAACAGCAGTCTCACAACAATTCCATTTTAGCTTTTATCATGAGATCTTACTTGCTAAATCAGTTCTGATGGCAGTTTAATTAATGCTTCTGTTCATTTGCCCTTCATGTGGAAGAAACAGCTCACCATTCTTCTAGATGACACAATGATAAATTGGCTACCACCCAGCAGTTTCCCCCCTCATCTTTAAATTTACACTTGAGTGTTAAGATGATGTATCTGCACTGGCACACCGCTAATCGGCATGGAAGCCAAATTCAAATTAAGGAACTGGATTTTTGTTCTGTTTAAAGGTAAAGGTTCCCCCCCCCCCGCACATTTGTGCAGTCGTGTCCGACTCTAGGGGCTGGTGCTCATATCCGTTTGTTAGCCGAAGAGCCAGCGTTGTCCAAAGATGCTTCCATGGTCGTGTGGCCAGCATGACGCATGTGGAACGCTGTTACCTGCCCATCGAAGTGGTACCCATTCATCTACTTGCATTTGCATGCTTTCGAATTGCTAGGTTGGCAAGAGCTGGAGCTAGTGCAGGAGCTCACTCTGTCACATGGGGCTAGGGATTCAAACCTCCAAACTTGCGATCGACAAGCCTGGCATCTTACCTGCTGAGCCACCGTGCCCCAAAAAAAAGGGGGGGAGACTCCCTTTTCGCACTGAAGATGTTGCCTAGCCTGGCAATGAAACATCTGCAAGAAAACAACAAAGCTCAGAGAGCACCAAGGATTCCACAGTTCAACCCTGAGCTACAAATATTCTCTTCGACTTGGATATCTGTCTCTTTTTGTTTTAAAAGCAAATTAGGCCCTCTGAATTGACTTGGGACCATTGGGATGGGGAAGAGGAATTTTCCAGTAAGGCGGCGTAAAGCATTCAAAAGGGCACTTCTTAAGGTGTCCTGGAACAAACGATTCAGCCCTCCATGAAGCATTAAAGCAATGGCATCCATGGGAAGGCTTTGTGTAACTCCTCTGATTGTCTATACCTGAGTGTGCACACACAGGTAACTCTTTTGGGGGACTGCCAGCAAAGCAATTGGCAAAATGGCAGGAAGCAGTCACATTCTAAACCAGACTTTCTCAATCTCAGCAACTTTAAGATGCAAGGACTTCAACTCCCAGAATTCCCCAGCCATCATGGCTGTATGGGGAATTCTGGGAGTTGAAGTTCATACATCTTAAAGTTGCTGAGATTGTCAACACTGTTTTAAACTGTGCTCCAAGCAGCACTTTGTTTGAATCGAGCTGCTCTTTTAATTTCCTATAAAGCACTAATGTGATGCTTTTGTTGTTTATTCGTTCAGTCGTTTCCGACTCTTCGTGACTTCATGGACCAGTCCACGCCAGAGCTTTCTGTCGGCCGTCACCATCCCCAGCTCCCCAATGGTAGAGTCCGTCACCTCCAGAATACCATCCATCCATCTTGCCCTTGGTCGGCCCCTCTTCCTTTTGCCTTCCACTTTCCCTAGCATCAGCTTCTTCTCCAGGGTATCCTGTCTTCTCATTATGTGGCCAAAGTACTTCAGTTTTGCCTTTAATATCATTCCCTCAAGTGAGCAGTCTGGCTTGATTTCCTGGAGTATGGACTGGTTTGATCTTCTTGCAGTCCAAGGCACTCTCAGAATTTTCCTCCAACACCACAGTTCAAAAGCATCTATCTTCCTTCGCTCAGCCTTCCTTATGGTCCAGCTCTCGCAGCCATAGGTTACTACGGGGAATACCATTGCTTTAACTATGCGGACCTTTGTTGTCAGTGTGATGTCTCTGCTCTTAACTATTTTATCAAGATTTGCCATTGCTCTCCTCCCAAGAAGTAGACGTCTTCTGATTTCCTGGCTGCAGTCAGCGTCTGCAGTAATCTTTGCGCCTAGAAATACAAAGTCTGTCACTGCCTCCACTTTTTCTCCCTCTATTTGCCAGTCATCAATCAAGCTCGTTGCCATAATCTTGGTTTTTTTGAGGTTTAGCTGCAACCCAGCTTTTGCACTTTCTTCTTTCACCTTCGTCATAAGGCTCCTCAACTCCTCCTCGCTTTCAGCCATCAAAGTGGTATCATCTGCGTATCTGAGATTGTTAATGTTTCTTCCAGCGATTTTAACTCCAGCCTTGGATTCCTCAAGCCCAGCATGTCGCATGATGTGTTCTGCGTACAGGTTGAATAGGTAGGGTGAGAGTATACAACCCTGCCGTACTCCTTTCCCAATTTTAAACCAGTCCGTTGTTCCGTGCTCTGTTCTTACCGTTGCTACTTGGTCGTTATACAGATTCCTCAGGAGGCAGACAAGATGACTTGGTATCCCCATACCACCAAGAACTTGCCACAATTTGTTATGATCCACACAGTCAAAGGCTTTAGAATAGTCAATAAAACAGAAATAGATGTTTTTCTGAAATTCCCTGGCTTTCTCCATTATCCAGCGGATATTGGCAATTTGGTCTCTAGTTCCTCTGCCTTTTCTAAACCCAGCTTGTACATCTGGCAATTCTCGCTCCATGAATTGCTGGAGTCTACCTTGCAAGATCTTGAGCATTACCTTACTGGCATGTGAAATAAGTGCCACTGTTCGATAATTTGAACATTCTTTAGTGCTTCCCTTTTTTGGTATGGGGATATAAGTTGATTTTTTCCAATCTGATGGCCATTCTTGTGTTTTCCAAATTTGCTGGCATATGGCATGCATCACCTTGACAGCATCATCTTGCAAGATTTTAAACAGTTCAGCTGGGATACCGTCGTCTCCTGCTGCCTTGTTATTAGCAATGCTTCTTAAGGCCCATTCAACCTCACTCTTCAGGATGTCTGGCTCTAACTCACTGACCACACCGTCAAAGCTATCTCCAATATTATTATCCTTCCTATACAGATCTTCCGTATATTCTTGCCACCTTTTCTTGATCTCTTCTGCTTCTGTTAGGTCCTTACCATCTTTGTTTTTGATCATACCCATTTTTGCCTGGAATTTACCTCCGATGTTTCTAATTTTCTGGAAGAGGTCTCTTGTCCTTCCTATTCTATTGTCTTCTTCCACTTCCGCACATTGCTTGTTTAAAAATAATTCCTTATCTCTTCTGGCTAACCTCTGGAATTTTGCATTTAATTGAGCATATCTCCCCCTATCACTGTTGCCTTTTGCTTTCCTTCTTTCTTGGGCTACTTCCAGTGTTTCAGCAGACAGCCATCTTGCCTTCTTGGTTTTCTTTTTCTTTGGGACGTTTTTTGTTGCCGCCTCCTGAACAATGTTGCGAACTTCTGTCCATAGTTCTTCTGGGACCCTATCTACTAAATCTAGTCCCTTAAATCTATTCTTCACCTCCACTGCATATTCCTTAGGAATATTAGTGAGCTCATATCTAACTGATCTGTGGGTCTTCCCTATTCTCTTTAGTCTGATTCTAAATTTTGCAATAAGAAGTTCGTGATCTGAACTACAGTCAGCTCCAGGTCTTGTTTTTACCGACTGTATAGATGTCCGCCACCTTTGGCTGCAAAGGATGTAGTCAATCTGATTTCGGTGTCGACCATCTGGTGAAGTCCATGTATAAAGTCGTCTTTTAGGTTGTTGGAAGAGAGTGTTTGTTATGCACAGTGAGTTGTCTTGGCAAAATTCTATCAGCCTATGTCCTGCTTCATTTTGTTCTCCCAGACCATGCTTGCCTGTAATTCCAGGTGTCGTCTGACTACCCACCTTAGCATTCCAGTCTCCTGTAATGAAAATAACATCTCTTTTTGGTGTATTATCTAGTAGGTGCTGCAGATCCTCATAGAACTGATCTACTTCTGCTTCTTCAGCATCTGTGGTTGGGGCGTATATTTGGATCACTGTGATGTTAAATGGCTTACCCTGAATTCGAATTGAGATCATTCTATCGTTTTTTGGATTGTATCCAAGCACTGCTTTAGCCACTTTATTATTAATTATGAAGGCTACTCCATTTCTTCTGTGGTCCTCTTGTCCACAGTAGTAGATCTGGTGGTCATCTGATGTGAAGTGGCCCATCCCAGTCCATTTCAGTTCACTGACACCTAAAATGTCTATATTTAATCTTGACATCTCACCAATAACCACATCCAATTTGCCCTGGCTCATAGATCTTACATTCCAGGTTCCTATGGTGTGTTGATCTTTAGAACATCGGATTCGTCGTTCACCACCAGCACCGTCGGCCGCTAGCCGTCCTTTCGGCTTTGAGCTAGCTGCGTCATCACATCTGGGGCTAGTTGAACGTATCCTCTGTTCCTCCCCAGTAGCATTTTGACCATCTTCCGACCTGGGAGTCCCATCTTCCGATGGTATACCGACATATCTTTGGTTGTACTGATCCATTTAGTTTTCATGGCAAGAATACTGGGGTGGGTTGCCATTACCTTCCCCAGGGATCGTATTTAGTCTGACCTCTCTGCCACGACCTTCCCGTCTTGGGTGTCCCTTCACGGTTTAGCTCATGGTTTCATTGAGGTGCTCAAGCTCCAGCACCACGACAAGGTAACGATCTCCTTTGCTGGAGAATGTGATGCTACTTCAGGGGATTGAGGAAAGTCATTACATCTATTACCCTGTACAGAAGACTTCAGGTTTCGTGTTTTTTTTAAATAGTAGCCAGGGCAGAGGTGAGTCAGTAGGGCCAAATGCAGCAGCTCTGAACCAAAGGCAACTGCTTGAGCCCACATACAGAACTAACAGGGCGACGAGAAAGGTCTGCCTTCCCTGCTGGAGCACTTTCCATCCCTCCTGTTTTTCCAGCCAGCACAGTGACCAAGTCACATTTACTATAGATAATGGAAACTATCCACAGCGAACATGATGCATGTGGAAGACATCAGATTGGAGTAGGCCAGAGTTTCTCAAGCAGCTGGACTGCAACACCCTGGGTGGTTCTGAGCAAACTTGGCCCGGGGGTCGGCTTACGAAACCAGACTGCTGGTCTGCAAGGGGAGCAGGGCTCATAGACAAGGAAAACGGCACTCCCGCCATACAAGGTTATCTACAAAAGTGGCCAATGCCATTTCTACTCACAACCTACTCTGACTGAAAGGGATCCAGTTAATTTTAAATAATGGTGGTACTTTGCGGAAAGCATCACTGGATCAGTCAGAAAATGTCAGCGTCATCTGATAAGGGCTGCTGCCAAAACCACTTATTGGAAAGCAACGTCCCGTTTGCAAATTATTCTGCTGTTAATAATGAGAAACTCTTGGCTGTGTTCATAGAACAAACATGCCATGTTGCAAATCCTGAAAAACAGAACTTCTCATGGTACTGTACTATCCATGTACCTGAACTCCAGTTCTTCGTGGTCTGAACTTAAAACATTCAAAAACTGTCATATGTTGTCTTGGCTCACCAGCCATCCTATATTACTATTCGCCATGATGTCATCGGAAGATAGATGCTTTTGAACTGTGGTGTTGGAGGAAAATTCTGAGAGTGCCTTGGACTACAAGAAGATCAAACCAGTCCATACTCCAGGAAATAAAGCCAGACTGCTCACGTGAGGGAATGATATTAAAGGCAAAACTGAAGTACTTTGGCCATGTAATGAGAAGACAGGATACCCTGGAGAAGATGCTGATGCTAGGGAAAGTGGAAGGCAAAAGGAAGAGGGGCCGACCAAGGGCAAGATGGATGGATGGTATTCTGGAGGTGACAGACTTGACCTTGGGGGAGCTGGGGGTGGTGACAGCCGACAGGAAGCTCTGGTATGGGCTGGTCCATGAAGTCACAAAGAGTCGGAAGCGACTGAACGAATAAACAACAACATGATGTCATCATTGCTCCTTCCCATTTTCCAGAAGGAAAAGGCAGATGAATATGCACTGGCCTAGAGAGAAAAAAACATGGCTGGAAAGAGAGCTGTTGTATATATTTTTTATGTCTGTAGAATATGTGGCTGAGTTTTTAAAAAGCCAGGCCTCAAAAACTTTTTTCCTGTTTGGGCTCAGGGAGCACATGTTCACCCCCCACTCAGGAATGCTAATTGCCCCCAGGTGCCGGCCAGTCTGAGAGTTTCTGACCAATCGGAATTAGCTGTTTGAGCTTTGCCCATATTGGGAATCTGTTGCCTAGGTGTTTTGGTCACATGGTGGATCCTGTCCACTCAGAGGCTGGTCAGGTAAAGGTTTAAAAATGTAAATGCCTTTTGTCCTTTTGTTCTCTGCATTCTGCTCTCTGCTATCTAAATGGCTATGTTAATCAACCATGCCATGCTTTGGCTAAAGAAGAAGATTCAAGGTTTGTTCTTATGTTTTTGTTTTAAATAAAGCAACGTTTTTACTACAAACTTATCTCTTGGTTTTTCCATAACTCTGATCACAAATTTTATAAAAATACAAAAGGTTATGGGCCCAGCAATTGCTTCTGCGATCAGAGACAAAACTTATGGAAATAAAAAGAGAAGAGGCTTTTGTTTTTTTGAAACTTGCCGGCAGTTACAGGAAGTTTCCATTGGAGGCGGAGTTTTTGCCTCGTGTTAGCAAGCCTCGTGGTGTTTTTTGGATTTCTACAACAGGGGAGAGAAGGAGCCATGGCTGCTGCTGCTACAGCTTCAAATTTTCAAGGTATGCTCCTGGAAAGGCTTTCTAATTCTAATTATTTGAACTGGTCTTTGAAAATGGAAAGTTTCTTGAGGAGAGAAAATTTATGGTCTGCAATTTCTGAACAAATTCCTCAGAATCCAGATCAAGCCTGGTTGAGGAAAGATGAGAAATGCAAAGCCTCCATTATTTTGGCTGTTCAGGATGATCAGCTTATTCACGTGAGAGGCAGAGAAACTTCCAAAGACTTATGGGACTATTTGCGTGATTTATATGTGAAAACTAGTCCAGGCAGCAAGGTTATTTTAACAAAAAAACTGTACAAGGCTCACTTGCCTGAGAATGGAAATTTGCCTGATCATCTCCACAAGCTTCAGAATTATTTTGTGGAACTTCAAGAGCGTGGGATGGAATTTACCCCCCTGATGAAAGCCTACATTATGCTTTCTTCATTGAATGAGTCCTGGGACACTTTAATTTGTTCCATGGAGGGAATCCCAGAAGCTGATTTAAATCCATCGTTTGTGTCTACCCGTTTGCTTGCTGAGTGGGAGAAGCGACAAGAAAAAGCTGCCTCCATTTCTACAATAAAGTCTTCTCGTGGCCAGCAGAGGGAGCGGAAGAGCTCTGAATTTCAAGCTTCTGCATTATCCAGCAGGCGATGCTTTACCTGTGGATCCTCTGCTCATCTCCAAAAGGACTGTGTTCAAAAGAAGACTTCTCGCAAGAAAGAAGAGACTTCTAGAAAGAAGATTCTTCATGCAACAGTTGTTGAGAACTCTGATAATAAAGATTTGTGGGTTCTTGACAGTGGGGCCAATTCTCATATATGTCACAATAAAGATTCCTTTCTGTCTTTGTCTAAAACTAACAAACAAAAAGTTTCCTTAGCAGATGGATCTGTATCCAAGATCGTGGGTGAAGGTGAGATCAATCTTCCATGTTTGGGGGAAACTGTTAAAAATGTTTTGTTTGTGCCTAATTTTCAAAGCAATCTCTTGTCTGTGGGGCAGCTAGTAGCCTCAGGTTATGTTATAACTTTTAAGAAAGAGGGTTGTGATATTAGAAAGAATGGCAAAATGGTTGCAAAGTGTTTGCAGAAAGATTCTCTGTACATTGTACAAAATGCTGAAAAGCAGCAAATTGCTAACGCTAAGGCTGTTTTTGAAAATAAGCCCTTGCACGATCAGTGCATCCATTTATTACATAGGAGATTTGCTCATGCTAATTTTAAGTACATTTCTCAAATGCCTAGTTATTCTGCTGATTTAAAATTGAAGTCTTGTGATAAATATCTAGACTGTGCAGTTTGCAAGGAGAATAAGACTACTAGAGCTCCTGTGAAAAAGTTTTCTGATAGGTCCACCTCTAGGCCTCTAGAGATCATTCATTCTGATGTTATAGGTCCATTTTCTCCTAGTCTTGGGGGAGCAAGGTACATTTTGACCTTCATAGATGATTTTTCCAGGTACACATTCATTTATTTGCTGAAACACAAAGATGAGGTCTTTGATAAATTTAAGGCTTTTGTGGCTTGGGCGAATGGAAAATTCCCAAGGCCAGTGTCTGCTTTGCAATCAGATCGAGGTGGAGAGTATCTATCCTCAAAGTTTAAAAGCTTTTTGTTAGAAAAAGGGATAGAACACATTTTGGCTAACCCTTACACTCCTGAACAGAATTCTGTTGCAGAAAGAAAAGGCAGAACGCTGCAGGAAGCAATGATGTGTTTGCTGAAGGATGCTAGTTTACCTTTTAGGTATTGGGGAGAAGCTGTTACTACAGCGTGTTATGTTCAGAACAGGCTGTTTAGCAGTGCAATTCAGGATGTCCCTTTTCATTTGTTCTATGGTGTGAAGCCTAAAGTAAGTCACCTCAGGGTGTTTGGAAGCACAGCTTGGGTCCACATTCCCAAACAGCTGAGGCGCAAGGGGGCTTCCAGAACAAAGAAAGCAATCTTTGTAGGGTATGAACAGAGTCAGAGAAGCTACAGGTTCATACTGGATAATCAACTGATAATTAGTAAGAGTGCTTCTTTTGCTGAGCAGAATTGGGATAAAATAAACTCTAGTTTTTCAGTTGATTTATCCATGGGGGAGCAGCAAAGTCTTGCTGATGGTGATTTGCAGGAATCACCCAGTGAAGTCAATGTTCAGGAAGCTGACTTGTCTGGAAAGTCAGAGGTTTCTGAGGTCAATGGTGGGAAACAGAGTGTAAGTCCTGTCCTACCTCGCAGGTCTGAAAGGATTAATAAGGGAGTTCCTCCTGATCGTTATCAAGCAGATGTTGTGAAGGCTTTTCACATTCACACAGAGCCTGAGTCTCTGGAAGAAATTAAAGAAATGCCAGCTGAAATAGCTAAGTGTTGGCATGAAGCCATGCAACAAGAGTTGGATTCCTTAAAGGAAAATAAAACTTGGAAACTAGTAAGTTTGCCTCCCAATCAGAAGGTTTTAGGTTGTAGGTGGGTGTTCAAACTGAAAAAAGATTCTGATGGCAAAATTCAGAAGTACAAAGCAAGGTTGGTAGCAAAAGGTTTTGCTCAAAGAAAAAATGTGGATTATGACAAAACTTTTGCTCCAGTGACAAAAGCTGAATCTATCAGGTTGCTTTTAAAGGTTGCTGCCATGAAGAAACTGTCTGTTTATCACTATGATATTCAAACTGCTTTTCTGTATGGTGACTTGGAGGAAAAATTGTTTATGCAACAACCTCCTGGTTATGAAAAAGAAAAACATCTTGTGTGTGAATTGCAGAAATCCATCTATGGATTGAAACAAGCCGCGCGTTGTTGGAATATTAAAATGGATAATATTTTGCAAAAATTTGGGTTTCAAAAGGGAATTGCTGATCCTTGTGTGTATGTAAAAAAATGATAAGCAAGGTGTAATGTACTTGTGCTTGTATGTGGATGATTTGTTGCTGCTCACTTCATCTGATGAACAGAAGCATTCCTTTGAGGTTAGTATGAAAAACAATTTCACATTGAAATGTCTTGGAGCAGTCAACAATTACCTAGGATTAGAAATTCAGAGGGAAAAAGATGGCAGTTTTCTCATAAGCCAGAGCAGTAAAATTAAGAAGCTGCTGGAGGATTTTAAAATGCAGGACTGCAAGTCTGTCTCCTCCCCCATGCTTCCCGAGTTTCTAAAAGAGGAGGGGGTGAAGGGGGATGGTGAGTCATCTGAAGGAGATAGTTTCAGATCAGCCATTGGCAGTCTTCTTTACATTGCAAACAATAGCCGTCCGGACATTGCTAACAGTGTGTCCATTTTGAGCAGGTTTGTGGAAAATCCCACATCTGCTGCAAAGTCCGGGTTAAAAAGGCTGTTTCGTTATTTGCAAGGCACCAAAGATTTTTGCTTAAGGTTGTCTGCTACAGACACAGAAGAAAAGTTGGAATGCTGGTGTGATTCAGATTGGGCTGGAGATCTCAGTGATAGGAAGTCTACTTCTGGAAGTGTAATTCAATTTGCAAATTCCACTATTGCTTGGTTTTCCAGAAAACAGACTGTAGTAGCCATCAGCACAGCTGAAGCTGAATTTTATGCTTTAGCACAACTGTGCAATGAAGTAATTTGGTTTACTCAATTGTTGGAAGACATTGGAGTCATTTTAAGCCAGCCTGTCACAATTCATGAAGACAATCAAGCCTGTATTCATTTGGTTTTATCTGAAAGTTCCAGAAACCGCACAAAGCACATTGATGTGCGTTTTCATCTTGTTAAAGATTTTCTAGCCAAGAAAAAGGTTGTTTTGAAATACTGTGATACTAAATTAATGTTGGCTGATCTCTTAACCAAGCCTCTAGTTGCCAGTAGGCACAATGAGTTAATTACCAAGCTGGGTTTGTTTCCATATTCTTTCTAGTCATAAAAAAAGGGGAGTGTTGTATATATTTTTTATGTCTGTAGAATATGTGGCTGAGTTTTTAAAAAGCCAGGCCTCAAAAACTTTTTTCCTGTTTGGGCTCAGGGAGCACATGTTCACCCCCCACTCAGGAATGCTAATTGCCCCCAGGTGCCGGCCAGTCTGAGAGTTTCTGACCAATCGGAATTAGCTGTTTGAGCTTTGCCCATATTGGGAATCTGTTGCCTAGGTGTTTTGGTCACATGGTGGATCCTGTCCACTCAGAGGCTGGTCAGGTAAAGGTTTAAAAATGTAAATGCCTTTTGTCCTTTTGTTCTCTGCATTCTGCTCTCTGCTATCTAAATGGCTATGTTAATCAACCATGCCATGCTTTGGCTAAAGAAGAAGATTCAAGGTTTGTTCTTATGTTTTTGTTTTAAATAAAGCAACGTTTTTACTACAAACTTATCTCTTGGTTTTTCCATAACTCTGATCACAAATTTTATAAAAATACAAAAAGAGCTGTGATGCTGATTTGGAAAAGGCGCTGTTGAGAATAGCAGGAAAAGTGAAAGCTCAGATGTGGGAGTGAGATGTGATGGCTAGATACCTTGCTAGTGGCTGTTTGTTAACCTCTCTTGTTAATTTTTCTGTTTTATTGACGTAAGTACGAAGAAAAATGCTAGCGTAGAAGAAGTATTTCCTTTTCCCTTTCCTTTTAAATAGGAAATGTTTGCAATTGACATGAACTTTCTCTCCTTCAGTATTCATAACTGGAAACTGACAAATGGGGTCTCAAGCAACTGCACTGGTTACTACTTCCCAGCTTCTTAGTTGCATGAAAGCTCACAACAGAACTCAGTTTGTAATAGGGTCACGTTTTACCCATGCTCTGCGAGGGCAGAGAACTGGACTTGGATATATTTAATTAAACTGATTTGGAAAGTTTAAATAATCCGTTTCACCGAAATGTCTGCAGTGTGCCCATGCTCATCTGCAGACCTTCCAAATTTTCAAAAGCCCTAATATGAGCTACATTCCTACAAATTAACTCTCTAGATGTACAGCCCTTTTTGGATTGAGGATTGGCACGTAGAAGCCGTGGGCTCCAACAGCTTAGCAGGTTTAAAATGAAATTTAATTCTTTAAACACCAAAGATGTTATTACTCCTTACTTATTTAATCATTCTCCTTCGGGCTCAGTAGTTAAATGTAGGGAAGAGCAGTGGTGAAATGGGTTGGGGAGGGAGACCACGCTCAAGGTCTGGAGTCTGTGCGCAATCCTGAAGTCTCATGATAAGAAGCCCTGCTCAAAACCACCATTTACTTAACAATGATTCAGAAGTATCACGGCGGCCTTTACTGTCTCCAGAGTAAGGTGGAATAGCACAGATCTGCAATACATCACAGAAGATTTTGCCCGCTGTGTTCAACAAGAATGCTATTCCAGGATATTAGTTCTCCTTTCAGAATACCATATGCTCATGCTCATTAAAATCTATGCTCAATACTGTGGCAATGATAGTGTTCAACCACTGTTCAAACAGAGCTGCTTCTCCCAGAAGATCTATTAAAGGCTGACACACCCAAGTATTTATGAGCCATAAACCGCCTGTTTCAAATAGAGATTCATCAGGCTGGCCTGGAAGATACTGACAAAGATGAAACAGACTGTGGCTGCAGGCAGGGGGAGGGGAGGATGCAAGGGAAGAGGTAAAGGGTTACAAACGATCCCTCCTCCAAAGAGCAGCAGCTGCATTGATCAGTTACTTACTTCCCACTATTGTCTCTCCATTACTCAGACTTCTGTCAGCTGGAGTTAAAACAAAGAGCTGCTGCTGAAATCACCCTGCTATGTCACCACTTTCTGGTCTTGCGCCTACTTGCAGGGAGAATAGAACTGAAATGAAACAGCAGTTTTCTACTGTTTGAACAAGGTGATAGACTGGTGATGCATCTAGGACAATGTTTCTCAACGCTGGCGACTTCAACTCCCAGAATTCCTTGCTGGCTGGGGAATTCTGGGAGTTGAAGTCCACACCTCTTAAAGTCGCCAAGGTTGAGAAACACTGGACTAGGATAATTCATATGTAGAGCTTACAGAACCTCATCTAGTTTACTCAAGTCCCAAAAAAGTCCATGAGATTTAACCCACAGATAACTGGTAGCAGGGGGTGTTTTCAGAGTGGTGCCATGGCTTCTATAAATACACAGATGATTTACAAGCCACAAAAGTGAGGAAATGTTTACACTGCAATGAATGTTATTGAAAAGTAGAAACACCTAATCTTATGGACTGGTATGGCAAATTAGCACTCCTTGTAAAATTAATTTATTGTTAGAGGTCAATAGAACTTAGGCATTAGCACAATTATTCTGAAATAATCATTATGTGTAAACTTGGGGAAAAGTAAAAATTAGAGTAAAATCCTCTAACATGCCTTTTTTTTCTGTTACAGCTATAATTCTTACTTACTTTTATTCTCTGGATTTTACATGTGTAATTCTGGTATTACATACATACAAGGAGGCTACAGACAAAAATAGATTTGTAGCTACCATTGGGGCAAAACTGACCCTAATATTAAGTCAACTTAGGCAACTGCTTGGGGGTGTTGACATACCATGGATGCTTTTCTCAGCTATGTAAATATCTTGGAAAGTGAGAATGCTGTTTCAATACATAGCATTTAAGAGTTCTTCATCCAGATATTCCCTGTAGCCATTGCACACAAGCCTTAACTCATTAGGGGCACCCTTTATGTGTTTTTTTAATAGTTACTTGTGAGGACAGAATTAATGATCATCAGCACTCTAGTCTTGTAGTTATGGACCAACTGTCAAGGGTAGGTCTGCTCTGCTTCACTATTCTGGAGTTCTGGAGGCAGATAACCATCCAATTTTTAATAGGAAGAGACTGTCAGATCACACCTGGAAAGCAGATGGAGTTTATTTCTAACTTTTACAAGGTAGCTGAAGTGTCTTTTTTTCCTTGAATGATGAGACTGACACACAGCAGCGCATCCTAGAATGGCCATGTGGCCATGCAATGTTCCTTTGAATCTAAAATATACTTTATTGTGCCCATGTTAATATAGGTAAATGTTTGGTAAACTTGGGAATGAATAGCAATGCAGAAAGGGAATCTTTGGGGGGAAATAGCACTTACAGGGGGAAAATCTGTAGCAGATTTGTGTTAGCTTACATGGCAAAATCAGGAGTCTGATAGTATATTTTCCCACTAACTAGTTTTATGAAAAGGCAATCTTTCGTGAGCTGTAGCTTATGTCATCAGATCCACAATGTAGCTAGACTGATATAAGATTTAAACTGGGATGATGCAGGAGGACAAAGAAGGGGAAGACTGATTATGCAGATGCAGATTACATGTGAGACAGAGTATAGAATTTGTATACCTGGGGCAGGAGAGAATGGGAGGTGTTATGAGTATCAAAAGTATAGGACAGGGTGGGCAAACTTTTGGGAATGCAAGCCACACTTATGTCTATGAAGGTTCTCAGTCATCCAGGTGGAGTTGTCTGTAGCTTGAATCATGTCAACTGGATTTCTATTTTCTCAGTGGAAACGTTTCGCTCCTTATCCAAGGAGCTTGACTGAAGAAGCTCCTTGGATAAGGAGCGAAACGTTTCCACTGAGAAAATAGAAATCCAGTTGACATGATTCAAGCTACAGACAAGCCACACTTAATTTTCTTTGAAACGCTAAGGCCATAACAGGTACGGCCAGATCATACATACACATGGGTGTCATCAGGATTTTCCTGGTTGCTTTTCCTTACAGGACAGAGTTTAAAGAACAATTCTAGACCTTGGTGCCCTTCACTTGCAATAGACTACAACTCCAGCTGTCCCCAGCCAGCAAGGCCATTGGGAGTTCTAATCAATAAACAGAAATTTGTACTAGGGGCAGATGAGAATATGAAGGAAAGCCAATGGATAATGACATCACATTGTCTAAGAAACTGAAATGAATACTTTAGCCAGTAGTTCAGGGTACAGAACAGACTGTGGTAGCAACATGAAAAAGAAAAATACACGTGCAACTTCTAACTGGGGTGGGGAAAGTCTTTATGTATACTTTCCTATATCAAACTAATGGACTGAACTTGCTTTAACAGAACCTTATTTGTCATCCTGGCTTAATACACTGCTCAAATCTGCATTTCATCTCAACTGCTTGTCCCCCCTAAACTTAATTTCCCAAGCTCCCTGCCTAGGAAGGTTGAGTCACCACAAAAATCTTCCTTTTTTTTTCTTACTGTCAAGGCCTTTCCTGATTCTATTTCTTGACTCACAGTTATTGCATGTAACAAGCAGAAGAAAAAGCACTGCCTTATTTAGCTAAATAACAGTGTGTTGAATGTTAAACTGGCTAGCTACACATTCTAGAAACAACTAAAGAGTATGGTGCTGCATCATGTACAAACAAATAACAGTATTAGAAAAGTATTTGATGGGTGTGTGTTTATATAATGCCTTTGAAATAAATACAGCAAGTTTACAACATCTGTTGACACTACCAGACAAAGTTCCAAACATCCTCCCTTCTATTAACTCTTCTTTCTACAAATATACCACTGCTTCTACTATACTTCTGGTACCAATGGACTGGATAGCTATGCACAATTTTTGTAGGTATGCCTACATCCCTATCTATTACAATGCATCATGAAATGCTTATAAATAACTATTTCAAATTTTGCTGAGACCTGCCACATCAAAGGTTCTTAAAAGAAGGCAAATGCATTCAGTTCTTCTGTCTCCTGAGAGAACATGAAATCAAAATATTTACAGTACTACACAATTGTATTGATTTAATGCTTTTTAAATTGTCTGCTGTGTTTTTAAACCTATAGTTCTTCCTAGGAGCTCCAGTTGGTTGAGGCACCGGGCTAGAAACCAGGAGTCTGTGAGTTCTAGTCCCATCTTAGGCTTGAAATCCGGCTGGGTGACCTTGGGCCAGTCACTCTCATTCAGCCCAACTCACCTCACAGGGTTGTTGTTGCGGGGAAAATAGGAGGAGGAAGGAATATTAGGTATGTTCGCCGCTTTGAGTTATTTATAAAAATAATAAAGGCAGGATAGAAAAATAAATAAATAAAAATATAAATATAAATAATAAAATAAAATAAAATAATAAAATAAAATAAAATAAAATAAAATAAAATAAAATAAAATAATAAAATAAAATAAAATAAAATAAAATAAAATAAAATAAAACAAAATAAAACAAAATAAAACAAAATAAAATAAAATAACCTTCCCCATTTTATCCTTGTAACTGAACAATTCTGCAAGGCTGAGTTGCAAAAGGATTCATCTATACATCACCCTAAATCACAATCTTCCATGGTTTGTTGTAAACCAGTGTGCTTCTTGGCTTCACACATTACTTTAGCACATAAACCAGACTTTATAACCACAACATCATTATGGTTGAACACATATGGAAATCCTGTCCCCAGCACGGTTACTGAATGGCTGATCTGGCCTTTGAAGCTGCAGGGCACATTCTGGGCGTTGCCCCATGACGGCCTTTAATTTTAACAGCAAGGTATGAAAATTCCCTTGTGGTGTTTCAGTGGGCAGCTCAGACACCGTGATTGTGGATTTCATGACCCCGTTTTCTCTGACGTCTGCCCTCCGGGAGCTGAGTGAGAAAGCGCACTCCAAAATATTTTGGCTTTCTGGGCTGAGGGCAAAAACACACAGGGGCAATGAGGGCTTCCCCCCCCCCCTTCACCTGCTAATCAGTCCACCGGCGCTCTCCAGCCCCACCCTTCCTGCTGCCTTCTCAGCTGCCTGGCCAGCCTGCCCAGGGAGTCTATCATCTCTCTCTCTCTGGTCCGAGACCAAGTCACAAAATTTAAAATACAGCACACCATTAATACTTACATATGGGTAATACATACATATACAAAGGAAGAAGCCCTATAAAATTAGCAATTCACTGGAGGTACCAAACAGTTTCTATAAGCTAAGGCTATAGATAAAAAAATTTGCTACTGCCTTCGAAACAGCCTGATACCGGTCGGTCGTTTAGTAAGAATTCCTCAATCTCCTCTTATGGGCGGAGTCTGTCTGGCTCACTCAAGAGGGAATATATTAGCTCTGATCGCCAAGGCGAATGCAGTGGGTACTTTAGAAGGATGTGTGAAACAGACTCAACCTCTATGTTTGAGCAAATGCATACTCAGTCTTCATATGGAAGTTTGGCATATCGGCCAGCTGTCACCCTAGCACAGTGTTTCTCAGTCTTAGCAACTTTAAGATATGTGGACTTCAACTCCCAGAATTCCCCAGCAAGCTGGCTGGGAAATTCTGGGAGTTGAAGTCCACATATCTTAAAGTTGCTAAGGTTGAGAAACACTGCCCTAATAGGAAGAGCACCTAAACGGGCTACGGAGAAGACTCTTCTATGTGGGGCATGCAGAAGTCACTGGGGAGTGTCCAAGAGGAGAGAGCAGTTCGTCTGTAAGGGGGATGGGAAAGCCCAGCCAGCCTGCCCGCCCGCCCGCCCGCCCGGGGAGTCAAGCAGCGGGAACATCGCTGAACGCAGCCAGCTGCCCGCGGCGGGAACTTCAGTTCCGTGGATGGGAAAGACGGCTTGCTTTTTCCTCTCCTCCCACTCCATTGTGCGCGCAGCGGAGCCAAACTGGGCGTTGTTTCTTCACCTCCTTAGGTCCCGCCCCTCGCTTCTCCACGTACTTATCGAGTTAGCTGCGGAATTGGGCAACTACGAACCCAGGCGTTTTTATTGCTTATCCAAATGAGCTGTGGGTTTTGCGGGGAGCGCTACAGGCGAAGTGCGTGCTCGCGCATACACAGGACGCAGTCGGATTTTTTTTTTTAAGGATGGCGTCATCAGAAGAAAAGTCTACCTCTGTAACTGAGGAAACAAAGAAGCCGATCGCCCCCAGGCTTTTACGACCCAAATCCTGATTATAGGGAAGAATAAAGAGTCTCCGCTCTTGGCTCAAAATTGCGTTTCTCCCCCGCCCTCTAAGGAGCCTGAAGCTCGGGGCTCCTGCTTCCTTCCGTAGCACACACGCTGCGAGGCTGTCTTAGCACCTTTGATTTCGGGACTTCCTGTTTATAATAGTATCGAGGAGGGATCTGAGCATGTACAATTAAAAATAGATCTCTCCCTCCGTTTAACTCTGCGGGGCAGGAACGGAAGGAAGAGAAATTGGCGAAGCGCTACAGCAGATCTGCTACACCCGCCCTCCAGATTCAGGCTTTTTCAAGACAAAGCCCTCCGGCCGCTGAACCTGGCTTTAAAGGGCTTCGTGGAAGGGCGGGTCTGAGGCTCTCTACAAGGGACAAGCCTAGAAATCTGAGGAAACCACCACGAAAGGGGTTAAAAACCTTGACAAGCAAATATTTCTCACCCCAAAGTGTTTTCGAGCAGCCATTGCTGGCTGCCCAAAACATCTGGAGGGCGTTCGGCTGGCGCAGGCTGGGCTAAGCAAGCCCAGAGGCCATGTCGGCACTGAACACCAAATCACAGTGCGAACATATCCTGGCAACGTTTTTTTTCCCCTGCCCTGTCCCTAGGGCATTGGCTCCACCTCTTCTCAGCCCACGAACAAGACGGGCTTGAGTCACGGTAACTTGTACTAAGGTTAAAGTAGCGTTTTCCTGCTGAAGCCGACGAGAGCCCCGAATCGTTTGGCCAGGCATTAGGACGGAGGTCAAGTCAGGTGATTAGCAGTGGGAAGGGTCAGAAAGGTGCTCATTGGTTGTTTGAAGACGAGCAGGAGCTGCCGCCTCCTCCATCTGGCCGTTCTTCTATTGTCTCCCTAGAGACCTGGAAACCATAAGTCGTGAAACCATAAGTCGTGCCACTGCCTAACGTTGTTGGCGTGCTTAGCTGGGAGTACAGAAAGTGCTTTAACTCTATAGAGCTTGCTGGGTGGTGTGTAGTTTGAACAGCAAACAAATGGAATGACGGGCCAACTCCCTCTCCCTTCCCTGCAGAATGAAGCATGCAGCCATCTGGAAGTCAGCATGCATTGACTACATCAGGAAAAGAAAGGGAGAGAAACCCGAAGGAAAAGTGTTGCTTGTGACTCAGCTCCTTTTGTGACTCAGCTCCGTGTTTTTTTTTTAACCATTCAGCTTGGCTTGTGACAAAAATGGGGTGTAGGAGGTGGAACATGAGAAACAGCCCCAAAATCACAATCCTGCAGTAAGTCCCACCCTGCTGCCGCTGGGCTATGATTGGTGGGTGTTTTTCTTATGGGCTGGTCATGTGCAGAAGAGGGAGGAGAAAGAAGGAAGCCTGTATCTTTTTTTCTTTTTCTTTTTTGCAGTTTAATTGGGCAGGAGGGAAAGGCCCCAATATGGCATGGCACCTACTGCCATCTGTTGAGCGTGTTGTCGAATAGCACGTTTACAAGGCTAGTGATGTTAAAGAAAGTAAGAGTCATCTGGGCTTCGTTACACTGAAACTGAAGATAAATACAGACCCCACGGAATTGAAGCTGGCAGAAGAGAATCGTGTGGAAGAGGCTCTTGAACTCATCTTTATTATGGAGAGGGCATTTCCTTTAAATATGACTGCAAGGATTCTTATGCCTCTGTGGACCTGCCTAAGAAACATTTTGCAATACAGCCTCAAGAAGGAAGCCGTGCAAGTCAGTCTCGACTTCTTAATAAAGACTGTCTTTTGGCACATGCTTAAAGAAAGCACAGACTGGTATTTCTAAAGGAAAAAGCAAGCTGAGCCAACATCTAGAACATTCATGTTCTTACTCAGAAAATTTCCCAGCACCAAGGACAGCATGAATTGTGCTGAAATCTCTCAGAGGGAAAACTCCGTCAAGAACCACATTATTGATTATAAAGCATTCTGCAATTTTCTTCCTGTCTACAGAAGAAAAACACACATTTTCTGGAAGGCTTTCTGGAGATGAGACCTTGTAAGTGGAAATCGGAGTTTACACGTTTAAAAACAGGTTGAACTTCATGGAGAATATTTTTGAAATTGGAGGGATGAAGCCCCCAATAAGATTGGGTACAAAATACTGTAATCACAATAGCAAAACAATGAAGACTGCACATACAGAATTTAAGGTCATCAGAAGGGACTTCAGTAAAGGCTGTTATTTAGCCAGCTCGGTCCAGTATGAGTGAACCACAAGTTAAATTGTATTATTTAGAGCAGATTCTTTAATTTGTGATATGAAGGTGATGAGAAAGGTCAATCCTGTTTGGCATTTTTTAGGGTTATGCACTTCAGGGTATGATAATTCTGTGTTACTGCTGGTGTTGGGATTTCCCATGTTTTTTAAAAAGTCTTTGTTGAAATTTTTAATTATTTTTTGAAGACATATTGGCATATCCTGATTATTAATAATTATAATTTGAACAGGTTGATACCTAATATAGATAACACCTTTAGGCAGTTAGCTTCCCCCAACATATTTACTTTCTACGTGGAAGGTATTTTTGAGTGATATGAAACCCTAGATGTTGGGTTCCTAAGGTATAAAACTCATCTAATCCTTGGGAGGAAAGCTATGGCAAACCTAGACAGCATATTAAAAAGCAGAGACATCACCTTGCTGTCAAAGGTCCGTATAATTAAAGCTATGGTTTTTCCAGTAGTAATGTATGGCTGTGAGAGTTGGACCATAAGGAAGGCTGAGCGCCGAAGAATTGATGCTTTTGAACTGTGGTGCTGGAGAAGACTCTTGAGAGTCCCTTGGACTGCAAGGAGGTCAAACCAGTCAATCCTAAAGGAAATCAACCCTGACTGCTCATTGGAAGGACAGATACTGAAGCGGAAGCTCAAATACTTTGGCCACCTAATGCGAAGAGAGGACTCACTGGAAAAGACCCTGATGCTGGGAAAGACTGAAGGCAAAAGGAGAAGGGGACGGCAGAGGATGAGATGGTTAGATAGCATCACCAATGTAAGGAACATGAATTTGAGTAAACTCCGGGAGACAGTGGAGGACAGGAAGGCCTGGCGTGCTATGGTCCATGAGGTCACGAAGAGTCGGACATGACTAAACGACTGAACAACAACAACAAAAAGAGGTATACAAGATTCAGGCAATTTCAAATTGCATGAGTGCTGGAAATATCACTTTCCCACTTAAAACTGTTGGGGCTTGGAGTGCTTCATCCATAAAAGCTGAATTATATCCTATTTAGGTCATTCTTCCTGCTCATTCTGAAGAATTGTCCTGCAAGATCTCCACTGATTCCTTGCCATTAAAATCTAAGAATGAAGAGTAATAAATTGCCATTGAGGTAATATTCAAATATTTTCCAGGATAGGACAGGTATTATTACTCCCCTATCAATTCAGTAGGACACATTCCAAGTAAATTTACGAAGCTGGAGAACCTAATGTACTAAATATACATATAACACAATGCCACCAGCATGATATTAACCCTGGACAAAGAGAAACAATGACATTATTGTACACAATAATGACATTATTGTACACAATAATGACAATAGAAGCAAAACTATGATCCACCATTAGGTGTCACTCTTCCTTTATCTAAGTATGTGAAAAACATGTTTGTGTTAGTGGGTGGAAAACAATGGAAAACTGTCAAAACGTTCCTTTTCAAACTAGGGCAGAAAAAACATTGTTTTTGTGAACATCTGATGTCACACAGAGATATAAAAAATATTTCAAGGCAACACAATATTTAGAATTTGTGTTTCTTTGCTTTATCTTCCTTTTCTCACTGAGACACAGCATGGAATTTTTGCATTTTTTTCCCCAAAATTAGGTTGTATTCTCCACATCTCTTAGTGGAAAGAAGCTTCTAAAGCAATTCTTCAGGGAAAATTATTCTTGTAGAAATGAGAGCTGGAGACTTAATACCTTATAAATCTGCTTTGTTTACTGATAGGCTAACAGAACATTTTGGAGACAACTATGTGCCTTCAGCAGATGCCATGGGTACTAGTTCAACACTGGGGCCACAGAGAGAACCGTTGTATTCTAAGCATAGTTTAGCTTCATCCATACGACGACTACTCTCTCCTTTCTCTGCCTTTTGCTGGAGAAAGATCCAATTTTCCAAATGTTGATGGACATTTTCTTAAAAACTGAGAAGAAAGTCCCAGTGGTCAGGATCTGGGAGGTTCACTTCTGTTTTTCTGTGGTGATTCTTTGAATTTTGGGAGGAGGAGACCTTGGGCCTGCCACAACAACAAAAATTGCCAGGTCATGTAGCATAGCAATAGCTTACTCATTCAGCACAGGGACAAGTCTTCTATGGGAGCTAGCAGAACCAAGAATCAGAACACCATTGCTCCCTGGCATTGGAGAGGCTGATTCTCCAGGTAGCAGCTTGGATGTCCTGTAAGCTCGTCTCTAGTTTACTGTCAAAAATTTAAGGTCTAGGCCAAGGGTCGGAAATGGCGGCTCGCGAGCCAAATGCGGCTCTTTGGCCCCTTGAGTGTGGCTCTTCCGCAGGCAGGCGTGGCGGGGCAGGCGCGGCAGCGGGCATGGTGTGCGTGGCTGTGGGCATACTAGGCCCAGCCTCTCTTTTTCCTCCGGGGACGGGCTTCACACAGTCTCGCGACAGTTTGGAAGCCTCCGTCTCCGGCAGCCATCTTGACGACGGGCACTTGCCCATCGCCTTAACCCAGGGCTTTCCAAACTGTGTGTCGACACAATACTGTGTCGCCGGGGCCCCCAAGTGTGTCGCGTGACAAGCCGGAAGCGCTGATGAAAATGCCCTCGGTTCTGGCAGGCAGGTGAAAATCGCATGCGCGCGCGCTGCCAGGCCACCAGGAGTGGAAATTCTCCGCGCCAATCAGCTGTGCGTCGGGAAGCCCGGCAGCCTGCACGCGCGTTTTTTGCCTCCCTGCCGGACCCGATGGCATTTTCGGGGTCCCCGGAGTCTGCCCTTTCGAAGGGGCAGCACTGCTGCTGCTGCTGCCGCTGCCCCTTTGAAAGGGCAGGCTCCGGGGACCCCGAAAATGCCCTCGGTTCTGGCAGGGAGGCAAAAACCTCCCTTCCCCTCCCCGCACACGCTGCCCTGGAGTGGGGTGGAAGTTTTCCCTGCAGAACAGCTGAGCGCTGCTTGCGCGCAGCCTCCCTGCCAGAACCGAGGGCATTTTCGGGGTCCCCGGAGCCTGCCCTTTTGAAGGGGCAGCACCTCAGTTTAGGCAGGGAGGCTGCGCGCAAGCAGCGCTCAGCTGTTCTGCGGGGAAAACTTCCACCCCACTCCAGGGCAGCGTGTGCGTGCGGGGAAGGGAAGAGAGGCTTTTGCCTCCCTGCCAGAACCGAGGGCATTTTCGGGGTCCCCGGAGCCTGCCCTTTCGAAGGGGCAGCACCTCAGTTTAGGCAGGGAGGCTGCGCGCAAGCAGCGCTCAGCTGTTCTGCGGGGAAAACTTCCACCCCACTCCAGGGCAGCGTGTGCGTGCGGGGAAGGGAAGGGAGGCTTTTGCCTCCCTGCCGGAACCGAGGGCATTTTTGGGGTCCCCGGAGTCTGCCCTTTCGAAGGGGCAGCGGTGGTGGGCCATCAGTGCTTCCGGGTTCCAGGACGCCGCTGCTGCCGCTGCCCCTTTGGAATAGCAGGCTCTGGGGACCCCGAAAATGCCCTCGGTTCCAGCAGGGAGGCAAAAATCGCGCGCGCACGCTGCGGGGCTTCCTGGCGCACAGCTGATCAGCACAGAGAATTTCCACCTCGTCCCCCCCCATCGCTCCAATCAGCTGTGCGTCGGGAAGCCGGCGGCCTGCACGCGATTTTTGCCTCCCTGCTGGAACCGAGGGCATTTTCGGGGTCCCCGGAGCCTGCCCTTTCGAAGGGGCAGCCATTGCCGCCGCAGCCACAACCGCCGGTGCTTCCAGGTTTTTGTGGGCTGGCCGTTGGTGTGTCGCCAACGGCAAAAGTTTGGAAAGCCCTGCCTTAACCTCTTCCTTGCTGCTCTGCTTACTCTTTTTCTCCGTGCAAAAGCAGCACATTTCCACCCCACAGCCCTAAGTGTGCGCAATTGGCTCCCACCCGCAAACCCCGCTCCCGCGCTGGATTCCCCACCAGCTTTACTTTGCCTGGACTGGGGGCGTGAGAGGCTCCGGAAGAGAAGCGACTGGAGCAGTCGAGCCTCTCTTTCCCTTCTTCTTCCAAACCTCCCCCGCCCCCTTCCAGAGCAATTTGTCGAAGACGCCCGCTTGCTGCTGCTGCGTGGCTGCTGCTCAACTGATCATGAAGGAACCAGGATGTTTACGCGAGCGTGCTTTACCTACCCACTTTTTAACATATTTGGTTCTGCTGGGGGCGGGGAAAGGATCTTGACCGGCCAGGGAAGGCGCGCGGGCGGAGCTGCCTGCCTGGCACTCGGGCGCTCCGGCTGGGGTGCAGCGCGACGGGAGCATCGCCGGCGGCCCGCGAGGACCGGCCAGGGAAGGCACGCGGGCGGAGCTGCCTGCCTGGCACTCGGGCGCTCCGGCTGGGGTGCAGCGGGACGGGATCTCCGCCCGCGCGCATTCCCTGGCCGGTCCTCGCGGGCCGCCGGCGATGCTCCCGTCCCGCTGCACCCCAGCCAGAGCGCCCGAGTGCCAGGCAGGCAGCTCCGCCTGCGCAGTCGTGGCAGCGGGCATGGCGGCGGCGGGCACTGCAGCGGGCATGGCGGCAGCAGGCCCTAAGTGTGCGCGATTGGCCCCCGCCCGCAAACCCCGCCCCCTTCCACGCGATTGGCTCCCGCCCACAAACCCCTCCCCCTTCCACGCGATTGGCCCCCGCCCGCAAACCCCGCCCCCTGGCTCTCGAGCACTTAAAAATGTGCACGAGCATACCAAAATGGCTCTCGGCTCAAAAAGTTTGCCGACCCTTGGTCTAGGCAGGCTATATCTGGGATGATGTTTTAAAATTGTATCAGCAGGTGGCAGCACCTCCTAATCTTGGCTGATTTCAGAAGCTATGAAGAGTTGGCCCAAATTAATATTTGGATGAGAGACTACTTGGCAATTCCTAAAGCTTGTTTGTTTGTTTGTTTGTTTGTTTGTTTGGATTTATCCCCGCCCATCTCTACCATGGTAGACTCTGGGCGGTTTACAATCACAATATAAAAGTTAAAAGCCTATACATTTAAAAACTACTATAAAAATAAAAAATAAAAATCCAAAAGATGGTATGTTCTTAAAAGGAGGATATTATTACGCTAACCACCCCCAGGAGGAACTATTATGTCCTTCGTTCCAGGCAAGGCGGCAGAACCAGGTCTTTAACGACTTCCTGAAGGCCAGGAGCGAGGGCGCCCGTCTCGCCTCAGGGGGCAAGATATTCCACAGGGCGGGTGCTATCGCAGAGAAGGCACGCCTCCTGGACCCCGCTAGATGGAATTCTTTTAGTGATGGGATCCGAAGCATGCCCTCCCTGCATGATCGGGTGGGGCGGGTAGATATGATCGGGATGAGACGGTCCCTCAGATACTCTGGTCCCATGCCATGTAGGGCTTTAAAGGTGATAACCAACACCTTGAATTGGATCCGGAAGCAAACTGGTACCCAATGCAGATCACGGAGTAGCGGTGTTACATGTGCTGATCTTATAGCACCCAGAACTACCCGTGCAGCCGCATTCTGGACCAGCTGAAGCTTCTGGATACTCTTCAAGGGTAGCCCCATGTAGAGCGCGTTGCAGTAATCTATATGGGAGATGACAAGGGCATGAGTGACTGTTAACTGTAAAGTTACTGAGAAATTGAAAAAACATCCCAGAAGGTGACAATGGCATCAGTAAGCAACTGCCATAACGTTGCCAAGAAAACTCTGTGGAAGTAGTCACCAGAAGTCAACCTCAACTCAGACAGTATACCTTTTTTCACACTAATCTATCACCTTTTCCCCTGGAGCTCAAGTTGGCCGGGGATATCCTCCTAACAATTCTGTGAGATAGGCTAGTCTGAAAGAAAGTGAGTGACCTAAAATCAACCAGAGTTTCACAGAATCTGAGCGGCCGAAATCCGAGAGTTTAACTATTATATGGGCAGAGAAGGAGGGCGAGAGAGATGAGAAAAGGGCTTCTATAAGTTTGATGAAGCGAACAAAGAAAACACTGGAAAGAAGATTCAAATCCCCTTTTTGGGATACTAATGAACCATCAACATTTATATTAGCAAGGAAAAGAAGCCTTTCCCAACCTCCTCCTTGGGAGTCTAGTAATCTGCGGTCAGCATACCATGCTGTCTCCAGACGATGAGAAATATATTCCAACGCATCTGCAAGGCACAAGGTGTAATAGGCTGGTTTAGAGCAATGCACTAGTTGTCCATAACTGTCTTTTATGGTTTATGTTAGTAAAAGGAAACTACTGGATTTCTAATGCTATCTACTGATTTTCAGAGATTTGCAAACATATAACAGGAAACAACATTGTTTTTTTAAAAAATCATGAACAAAATCCTGCTCCTGAGTATGAGATGTAGATTTATATGTGGGCAGTTGCACTGAATTTCCAACAATCTTTTCACTAGGACTGTTTCCTAGAAAAAGAACCATGCTGACCCCATTCCACTGCTGAATCTCAAGGGTAATTCAGACAAAGTACTTTTGCATAAACTATTTTTGTCCTTCAGACTTAAAATGGGATGCTTCCAGATGAGTTTTTTGGGTGCAATAAATCTGTACAACTGGAATTTCAGGGGGGGGGGTGTTTCCAGATATATATATATGTCATGTTACATACAGTATATAATCCTCTTATTGTCCCTTGGTTTCTTCATTTTCTCCTAGCACAAAATATCTGTACAGGTTGGGGGTGAAGATATGCAGACTGGCATAAATCCAGCTCATTTTACCCTCTGCACCAATAGGGCAATACTGCTAATGAGCTTTTAATATATTTTAATATGTTTTAAAAAAACAGGAACAAAACCACAAACTAAGTGTTTACATCTGAGACTTGCCCAATGTAATGTAAAGTAAGGAGCCCTCACGGACTGACAGAAACAACAGAGCGTGTGCTTCTCCAGTGCCTGTACTACGGAGTCATTCGTAGTAGCCTCCTCTCACCATTACTGCATAAATACTCAGGGTGCACAGGACAATTTTATGCCACCCTGTTGCTTTCAGATACCAACCCTGCTACAATATACAATGTTCTGTGCAGCAGCGCTCAAAATTTGTTGGATGATGACCTGCACTATAAACTAAATTTAATGTGCGCCTAGTTCGCCATATTAGAGTGTTTTGTAACTTGATAGTCTTCCATATACTAACCTTTTATGGTCCCCTACACCCATCTAATGCTCCTATACCTTCTTTTAGATTCTTTTAGATTCTAACTTTTTAGTTTTTAATTCATATATCTTTTATATCTTCTAGCTTTTCATAATTTTTAAAAGATTTTTATTTTTACTCTTGATGTATCCTTTATGCTTTTTAAATGATTGTACCCCACCTTTCTTATGCTGGTTTATGACTGTAACTTTGATTTGATTTTGATTTGATTTGATTTGATTTGATTTGATTTGATTTGATTTGATTTGATTTGATTTGATTTGATTTGATTTGATTTGATGGTGACCTCAATTCTTGGTGACTGTATCTTCTTGGCAAAAGTACTGAATTTGGTTTGCCATTGCCATCTTCTGGGCTGTTTTGTTTTTGTTTTTTCAATTTCCTAGTCTAGCCAACTGCCCTGAAGGTCTTTGGTAATCTTTGATCCATGTACTAACCAGACATGAGTCTATTTAGCTGAGTCCAGAGAAAGTAAGCCACTTTTTGCTACCTGTTAACATTTCCTCAAAGTGCTTAAATGGTAATGTAGATTCTTCAAATTAGGATCTTTTGCAGAACACTTGTAAAAGAAAGTTCTTTCTTTCTTTCTTTCTTTCTTTCTTTCTTTCTTTCTTTCTTTCTTTCTTTCTTTCTTTCTTTCTTTCTTTCTTTCTTTCTTTCTTTCTCAGTCGGCCAGCCAGCCAGCCAGCCAGTCAAATGTATATGGCCACCCATCTAATCAGTGGGACTCTGGGCAGTGAACAGAAGAAAAATAGCCAATTCATTAAAAGAAAAGAAGAAAAAACTGAGGTAACAAATCAAGTCAAGGTCCACCCAAAATCTCATTTCCAACATCTCATACACACCCATGCCAGAGCTTCAATAAATCACCATCCTGGCCCCAGTGCCTGGGTGTTCTAAATAGAGAAAAACAATTCTGAACTGTACTCCGCTCCTGAGGAATTTTTGAGAATCAGAATTTGTATGGAAGAAAAGAGGAAAGAAAAAGAGAATGGCTGAGTACCAGAGCAGTGAAAGAACAAACCATCAATTTCATTTCAAAATGAAGAATATCCTTTCACGGTGAACTAATCCAAATGGGTATAGCAGAAATTAAACTGACAAATATAGGCTTTTTCATTTGGGACCCTGAGGGAATCTCATTAACTGATTTCTAGAAACAGCAAAAGTGCCTCATGCTGAATCCTATGTCAGATTCTTGGCAAGAATTCAAATTGCTTTCAAAGAAATTAATGGGAGGAAAACCTGTAATAGTGGATGAAGAACCAAACTGGTTAGTTTAAGAGTGTAGGCCTTTGGTTTGGAAATGCTTCATTGAATATTACAAAAGAAAAACCGTACTCATAAATTACTCAGTGCAGTCTGTAATTATTCAAGTCTGTTGGAGCATAGCTAGTCTTCATGCTTTCAGCATGATTTCCAGACAAAGTAAGGAGCAATAATGACCAGCAAATGGATTGGCTTACACCTTCCTACAGTGACAATGTAGAGATTGCTTCTTTTCTAACTTGAAAGTGATTCAGCTATCTCCATTGTTCTGGTCTTAAACTGAGGGACTTGCATTTGAAGTATTGGATGTGACTATGGCCACGCTGGTTAAGAATATTGGGAACTGAAGTCTAACACATCTGGAGAAGAAAGCTGTTATAACTTCCTCTAGCACAATATTCCTTCACTCTGTTCCTTAGAGTGCTACTTCCTCAAATCATATAATGTCCAGAGAAAGCAACCACCACTAATGATTCACTCACCTTGGTGATAAATTCCTGGAAGAAAAAATGGAGTAGTATTGGCCCTTGGCTGGAACAGTAGCAGAGGCTGCAATGAATCACTTGTTGAGATGGGCGGCCTTACAAATGGAATGGAATGAATGAATGCATCCCTCCATCCCTCCATCCAAGGATTAATGGATCGGGCTTGGGATCACAGCTGTACTTAGGAACCATGAGGATGAGGCTATTTAGCTATTACTCCAAAAAGCCATAAGCTGAACAGTAATCATTTCCATTTCTTGCTCTCTTGCATCTGATGCCCAGAAGCCCAGTTGGCTGTGATCCTGGATCCATAATAACCTTATGACTTGCTGGCATTGAAAGTTTTATTTTCTATGAGTTCTTCCTTTTCAGAATCATCTAAGCTAGTAACTTTTTGGAACATCTCTGAGATTCTTTCTCGTCTTCCCTTCTGATATAGAGTCTGGGAGGAATCAGCCTGATTTATGATCAGAGGGGGTTCTGATGGTCACAGAAAAGAAATTAAGGGGTTTCCCAGGTAATTGTGGGGTTTCATACTGAGCACTCCTGTTGTAAACCAGTAGCCAAGATATTCACCAGTAATTCTCCAGGACCATCCCCTAGATAGGGTTTGTCACAAATGCATTGAGAAGCAAATGTGTGAATTCATCCTGGTTAAATAATTTATTTTAAAAATATAATAGTAATTGCAACAGTATTGCAAGCACTGAGCCATGAACTTTTACTGACAAAATATTTAAAACACCTGGAGCTAGAATGATATTGGTGACAGTGACTCCAGATAATATTTTCCTCAGGCTTTAAATTAAAAATAACTATGGATAATGTTAAAAGGCATGAAAATATCCTTAGAACTGACAGCTATTAAATGTGCGTCTGCAGGCTATTTTTCAAAGATGAAATGTATGATTCAAATGCTCCGTCTGAAATAGTTAACAGCACATTCTTCAGCCTCTTTTCGATGCATTCCGTAGATTGATAATAAGAGGAGGAAAAACCCCAAAGCAGATATTCAGAGGGGCACAGAGGAAAGAAAATAGTGCATCGTCATTTTTTAATTATTTATAGATCTTTGGGACATGTTTACATTAATGAGAGAGTCAATGCTGTCCAGTGCTTAAGGTATTGGAATAGGATGGGGTAAACCAAGGTTCATGTTTCCTCTCAGCCACAGAAATTTGCTGGATGACTTTGGGCTAGTCACTGTCTCTCAGCCCAGCCTACCTCACAGGACTCTTGGGAGGAAAAATTGTAGGAGGGAATCTTACCTACACCGCCTCAAAATTTTGGAGGGGAGATGTAAACCTAACAAACAAGCAGATAAATCATAATCTACCTATTTCAAAAATGGAAGGTAGTCATTGATATATAGGTGCACCCACTGCCCAGTTAAGTTTTATACTGCAAAGTCCATCAACTTGACTTGATTCAGTGGATTTTCAGGAAATGACATGAGCTTTGGATAAAGCCCAGTAATACTTAATGATAAAGCCATAGCAAACCCCAAATATATTTTCTTGCTTTCAAGAAGTGTAGTCCCTACTCTGGTGAAATATAGAAAAATTGATAACCATTTTATAAGCTCCTTCCACTACAGTATTATTAACAATGAGATTAGATTTCTTATGATCAATCTGAAAACAGAGGATTTATTAAAGAAGTTGCACATCAATACTTTAAATAGCAGGAGGACAATTCATTCAGTGCAATAATTCAGTTACCTCATAAGATACACACGTAAGGCCACTTGGCCTTGAAATAACATGCTGAAGCTAAGTTCTAAAGCTACATGAGACAAAGAGATGGGCAGAACCAGGACAAACATATTCAATTTAATTTAGTTTAAAAGTAAACTAAGTTAAATTAATAAATCTAACATTATTGCACCCTGTGAATGTTATAATTCCCCCATCTTTCCAATTAAAAACTACAATTTGGTGTCAACTTTCTGGAGGTTAGATTCAAAGCTTTTGGAGTTGCAGGCAGCTTTGGGACTTTGTGTTGTGCATCCTGATCACAGGGCCTTCAGTGGTTAATATTCTGAGTTTCTTAAGACAGTCTTTTTGTTTATTTGTTAAACAACACCTTGCCTAGATTTTAAAAATGAGCTCAGGTATGGGAAGTGGGATGTGGTGAAAGGATTTGAAAAGTCACTGTGCATATAAAAGCCATGTCCTTTATAACATTCGGAAGAGTTTCACTAAAGACATTTGTATCTGTTTAGTGGGTAGTGTTTGTCCATACTTTTTCTCCTTTTCCTTTAAAGAAAGATTTCTATGGACTGATTAAAAGTTTAAAAAAAAACCCAAAAGAGCCGAAAACTGGATTACAGCATTGTATGGATACCCTACAAAGAAGGAGAAAATGGACCAAGCCCAATAATTACACTTTAAACATCTATTGTGGAAGTACCCCACATGTGAACTGCATCTGCTGTTATCATTGTTGTTCTGCTGAGAAGGAAGTTTTTACTTAGCTAAATTCCTCTGGGTTTCTCCTTGGCCTTGGCCTGAACTCGGCTCTCATTCGTGACTGCCAAGGCAACGGGCAAAATGTGGCACCGAAATCTTGGAGTAGCTCTTTGTTAATATGTGGGATATCCCTTCTACATTGATGGATGGAGTGTGAGAACCTGGTTTCATATAAATTGCAAGATGAGAATTATTTCCCTTTTGGCAATAAGAATTCTTCTCTGAAAGGCATGGCATAATAACCCTCAATGTTATCTCTTCCCACAGTTTCCACTTTAATTTACTTGCACGTTTTATCCCTTTCCCCTGCCAAGAATTTCTACAATGGACAATTGCAAATGCATTACATTTTTTTTTCTTTTTCTGTATACAATCACCACATTTTATTAGTTGTAAAGGATGAATATTAATATCCTTTGCAAAAACAACAACAACCCACAAATATTTCCCTTTTAATTTTGCTTCCCCCCCCCTCTTGCTGTTATGTTCCTGCAAGACTGAAACATGACTCTGCTTTTAAAACCCAGCACCAGTATATGAGGTTGGTTTCTTCTCTAGTGGTTACAGAACACCTGTGGTCCTATATGGTCTCATATACTGTAAAGAGAACTCTGAGTTCAGAATCTTTTAAAGTTAGCAGCTTGGTTTTTAAGGCCCACAGTTCACATGACTAATTCCCATCAGCTCTTTTTTTTTTTTCTTTTTTTTTTTTCAGATATTTTTTATTATTGCATTTAACATAAAACATAAACCAAACATATAATACATAACAATGAACATATATAACACATAGCAACAAACAAACAAAAAATTTCTTGTAAATACTCGATTTACAGTTTTCTCTTCTTATACCTCTTTTTTTTTCTTCTTTTTGGCCCTTCTTTATTTGTACTTTTTTTATTATTGTTATTATTGTTGTTATTATTATTATTATTATTTGTTCTCTATTTAATGTTATATTCTTTTTGAATATATTTTTTATTATATTTTATTATTTTTATTATTTTATTATTTTTATTATATTTATTATACATTTTTTATTGTAGTTGAGCATGAAGGTGTGTTACATGTCTACAAGTAACCTGTTTGGAAGGAGACAGAGGTGGTGGCATAAACTCTAGTTATGACATAGGAAGCAGTTTGTTCTGCATCGCTAGTAAGCTAGTCAATCATGTAGTTCCCATGTTGATTTTGGCACACAGAACATGTAAGAACCAAATTCCACAGTCGTCAGAATTTATATCACATAAAACTGTTTTGTCACGTAATTTGTTTTTCAAGCATGTCATTGAAAGCTTCACATATTTCCCAGAATAGCTGGGAAAATCTAATAAAAGTCCTCAGTGCAAACCTTTGCAAACAAAGCAAATGTTTTCATATATCTTAAATAAATTGAGCCAAACAAATCTTTATTGTCAAAGGCAGAGGAGATGCAGCCCATTCCATAAAACTATTTCCTATTGGATACTGTTCATTTTGTCCCATTCAAGTGAAGGGAGTCAAAGTGCTCCATCTGCATTTATAAAAGAGAAATGGGGACTAAATCAGGAAACGTTTCAAGGTGTCTTCCTTCCTTGACTCTACGACCATGTCATTACTGAAGGTGGAATGAATGCTTTCACCCAGAATTGGACAAATCACGTTGGACACAAGGCAGAAGAATTCGTTAACCCAGAACAATAATGAGAATATTCAATGGCAGCAGAAGTTACTGGGGAAAGAGCCCTAGATAGGAGTAGCAAAAACATAGCTGCAAAAGCATAACGAGGGGGGGAAATTGGAAAACGGCAGCAGAATCCAATCTTTACAAAAAGTTTAATGAAAATCTGAAAATCAAAAGGGGTACATATAAAAGGTGGAAAGGTCAGGAAGGAAGAATGTGTAGCTGGATTTGTAGAGATGATGTCAGGAAAGCTAAAACTCAGAATGCACTGAGATTAGCAAAGATGGCCAAAACCACAAAATACCAGTATACCAGCTAACTCAATGGAACCACTGAAGAGACTAGACCCACAGGAAGCCAGCAAAACCAAATGAGCCCTAAGTTAGTAAGGTAGCACAGAGCCCGTCCTTTCACACTACCTCCCCGAAGCACATCAGCCTGCTCAGGACTGTCTGCACACAGGGTATCCTAAAGGGATATTGGGGAAAACCCCATTTAGAGAACATGGCACCTTAACCTGTCCTCGGGTTGCAAAAGGATACTGAGATAAAGGCAGGGGCAGGTGGACACATGCTTTGGACCATCCTCATGCCTGGGCAAGGGTGTGTCCAAAGATTTCATCTTAGGGTGATATGATTTTCTACCAGTTTTGCCATGGGAGGGGGGGGGGGAGGAAAGCAAAGTGAAGGTAAGGCTGAAGTCAAGGAAAGGAAAAGAATTAAAAGGCCAGTGTCATAATCCCAAGGACAAAGAGGATAGAACCAACAGGCTGATTGTTTCTAAAAGAAGCAGCAGTGACTTTAGATTTTAAAACCAGATTTCCATCGGATGTTACATCCATTTCTTTTTGTTCCTCCAGGAATTTGAACCCTCATATGTTTGTTTAATTCCTTGGTTCCCTCCCCCCCCCCACCTTTGGTAAAGTAAATATAATCATTTCTATTTTCTGTTCTGTTTACATTTTTAGAGTTATGGTGAATATTTAGTGTGTCCTCCCTTTGCGGGTGGGCAGGGGTAGTAGTGGGGGATACCCAGGAGTTCTATTAAGGGAATTATATGTTTAATAAGAGTGACAGAACAGTAAGTATATATAGAAAGTAATAGCAAAAGCACAAACTGAATTTAGTTAGTCCCCATTTCTGCTAATATAAAGAGGCCAAGCTTGTATTTTGATTGGATGTTTTTTCAGATAATGCTGAAGTCTGGAATATGCTATGAACATGAGACATAGTCAGCCTTGGCTTCATACAGTCCCCCTCCCTGCTCCTCTTCCAGCACAGCCATAAGAGGCCATAAGTTTTAAATTTTCCTTTTACATTAACTGCTACTTAGTATTGTGCCTAAACCTTGAACTGTGCTTAATTTAACTTGCTGTGTCATAAACTACAGCTTGAAAATGGTTTGTTTCAACAGCCGTAGTGCAACCTAACCCAAGTTTATTGGGGCTCCCTTGTCAGAACAAGCTGTGTTTGTATGAACACGGATGCAGAAAACTCCAAAGCATGTTTCATGGGTATGTCAGACAAAGAGGAGTTTGCAACTCAAGTTCTTTAAAATACGAACTTTAACTGAAAGTCTTGGCACATCTGTAACTCTAAGTCCTGGGTAGGCAATATGGTCCTCTCCAGATGCTTTGAACTTCCATCCCCATTTGTTGTCTTCAGCAGCGCAGAAGGAAGCATGACTAGGGGCGCTGTGCAGAGCCTAGATTTGATGCACCAGGAGGCCCTTACCACAGTGCTGGGCCAAGGAATTGGTTCTTCCTGGGTTGGCAGCAGCAGGAAGAGTGAGGAGGAGGGAAAAGCTAGAGCCAGTTTGGTCTAGTGGTTAAGGTGCTGGGCTAGAAACCAGGAGCCTGAGAGTTCTAGTCCTGCCTTAGGCATGAAAGCCGGCTGGGTGACCTTGGGCCAGTCCCCCCCTCTCGGCCCAACTCACCTCACAGGGTTCCTGTTGTGGGGAAAATAGGAGGAGGAAGGAGTATTAGGTATGTTCCCCACCTTATTTTCCCCACAACCACAACCCCATGAGGTGAGTTGGGCTGAGGGAGAGTGCAAGGTGGGACTAGAACTCACAGTCTCCTGGTTTCTAGCCTGGTGCCCTAACACCACACTGGCTCTCTATTTGACATAAGAAGTCTTATATACTATTATGCTATATATTAGTGGAGATTATAAGTTACAGAAATACTACCTTAAGCTTCATTAGCTGAGTTATTTTTCCTCCAAGAAATGTCTTACTTCTTAGAAATACCCTTTTCAAAGTCTGGCTACCTTCAGATGTATATCTCCATGTAAGTAAAGCACTCAGAACAAATATATTTGAAACTTGTTTCAATAGTGTGTGTGTGTGTGTGTGTGTGTGTATACTGTATACTGTATACTGTATACTGTATACTGTATACTGTATACTGTATACTGTATACTGTATACTGTATACTGTATACTGTATACTGTATACTGTATACTGTATACTGTATGTGTATGTGTGTGTATGTATGTATGTATGTATGTATACACACACACACACACCCACACCTTTGAGTCAGTGTTGACTCCTGGCAACTGCTTGGACAAGTCCCTGCATTTTTCTCTGCAAGATTTTGGAAGTGGTTTGCCATTGCCTGCTTCCTAGGGCTGAGCGAGAGGGACTGGCTCAAGGTCACCCAGCTGGCTTTGAGTCTAAGGTGGGACTAGAACTCCCGGTCTCCCAGTTTCTAGCCTGATGCCTTAACCACTACACCAAACTGGCTCTCTTGTTTGATAACTTGATATAACTTCATTTAATTCTTTGTTCGTTTATATTCTATAACCAAATAGCTCTGCAGTGCTGTTCATCCAAGCAACTTGCCAAGAAAAGGAGAGATGTCTCTTAAATGCAAATGCTCTTTCAGTGAAGATCCCTGAAACTTCCCTTTTTGAGCAAGGTATGATACAGAAGTCCACCGCAAGTACTGCAAGTCAGCATTTTCGGTGCTTATGGTGGTAAGTTGGACGCTCAGCCCAACACACCTCACAGGGTTGTTATTGTGGGGAAAATAGGAGGAGGGAGCATTATGTACCGCCTTGAGTTGCACGAAAGAAAAGAGGGATACAAATGTCATAAATGAATAGCACTCAAGGTCGTTTCTGAGAGGACAGAAATGAAGAACTTGATCCATCTCATATACAACCTTCCGACAAGTGAAAGGGGGGACTGACCTGCCGTCGGTACCTTTTAACTGGGAACCTTTTGCGCCATGCAGAGCAAGGGCTTTGCCTAAATTAGGTCTCTGACAAACCCGTCGGACTACGGCTTGTCTGTTTCCCGTGGACACCTCTTCCGACTGCCTAAGCCGCGGGACCTCGCCAGTCCGTTCGCTCGCTTCTGCGTCGCTTCTCTGAAACGCGTTGCCGGCAGCATCCCGGGTTGGGTTTTGCTTTCTTTGTTTGGGTTGTTATTGCTTTGGGTTCTCGTCCAAGCGGGAGTTTCAGCGAAGTCGGCGTTTATTATTATTTCACTTAGTATTGGAACTGGCGGAAACCGCTCTTAATTTTCCATGTAATACAATATTTGCATCGGGAGAGAGAAAAAACTGAAGTTGACTGACGCGGGCGGGTTGTGGGGGCGGGTCTCCAATGCAAATCTCTGATCCGCCACCCACCCCACCCCCGCCAAAGCATGTAGACCCCAAGTGGCAGAAGCCCATGCAGACCCGGAGGGGGGGGGATTCTGGGTCTGGCAGTCGGGCTGATCCTTGTGGATCTTAGCCCTCCGCCGCTCTTCCCATCTATCTACTCGTTGGAAAGGCCGCCGGAGTAGCTGTGGCGACCGGACAAGAAAATCAACCGCCAGCCCAATGTAGTAACGGTGAGAGGGGGAGATACTCCGGGAGAGAGCGAGCGAGCGAGCGCAGCAGAAGGGACCCTAATCGGCGGGCCGGCTTTGCCAGCCGCCCAGTTGCGACACCCCCTCCGGCTGCAACCCTCTCGAGCATGGTGCTGCGGCTGCTCGCTTGGAGCACTTGTCTCGCGCTGCCCTGGCTGCCCTTCACGGCAGGTGGAGTTCCTGGAGGTGGCAGGTTAGTTGCAAAATGTGGAGGGGGGCGCACGGATTTTAAGCGCTTTCTTCCGGTTCGGCAGCATTCACACGACTCACTGACCCGTAAAGTAGGAGCCACCTGTGAGAACCCGGCCAGAGGAGCGGCTGGGGGACTTGGTCGCTCGGCTCCTCTGCCGCTGCTTGTTTCATCTTTCGGCGGTACGGGATGGCTCTCGCAGGCTTATCTCTCTCTCGGCAGAGCAGTTGAGGGGCAGAGATGTGCCCCCGGGAACTGAAATGAAGAACGTGGGGCTCGGTGTCGGCCGGGTGCTGGCGGGGAACAGTGGGCGTCAAAGCGGCTAGGTTGGGGAATGTGGGATGGTAGGAAAGTTCTGTGCATATCTCCAGGAAACTTAATATATATAAGCAACCGTGGCTGACTGACAATTGAAAGGTTAGGTTCTTATCTGGAGAATGTTTCTGAGCATGTGGAGAAGGCATTTTAATCAACACTGAACAACCAAAGCCACCTGGGATGCTGCGCTACAAGATTTCCTCTGGAATTGCATTTGAGATGAATCAGCTCTGGCTTTAAAAACAGCTCATAGGTGAAAGGTGCAGCGTCCATATTAGGATGCAACGGTGAACAAACATCTCCCAAATTGTGACTTTTTGTAAGGGGCGTGGTGGCTCAGCGGGTAAGACGTCAGGCTTGTTGATCGGAAGGTCGCAAGTTCGGAGGTTCGAATCCCTAGCCCTGCGTGACGGAGTGAGCTCCCGCACTAGCTCCAGCTCTTGCCAACCCAGCAATTCGAATGCAAGTAGATGAATAGGAACCACCTCGGTGGGTAGGTAACAGTGTTCTGTGCACGTCATGCAGCCACATGACCACGGAAGCGCTAACGGAGATAAGCACAAGCCCCTAGAGTCGGACATGGCTGCACAAATTACCTCCCCCAAATCTGTAAAGTTGCTTCTTCTTTCCAGAAGCCCACGCAGGGAAGGTGAAGACTGATGGAGTCACTGCATGCTATTTAGGCATCTTGTATTCTTCACTCACCCTCACTCAGCCTAGTTTAAATCCAAGTTCAAAGGCACAAAGAGGCAAGCGAAAGGAATCACACTGGCCCCTTTGTCAGTCTGGAACAATGTTTCTCAACCTTGGCAACTTTAAGACATGGGGACTTCAACTCCCAGAATTCCCAGCCAAACTCCCAGAAAAACTCCCAGAAACTCCCAGTCCACACATCTTAAAGTTGTCAAGGTTGAGAAACACTGGTCTGGAAGAAAGAAGAGTGAGAGAAATCTGTGAGTTACATCTGGGGAATGCTGATGCCTCTACCAGTGTGGCTGGCAGAAGAGGGACATGATGAGAAGTTTTCTATATGTCTGGCACCAGGACTCCGCCAACACAATCAGTTGTTAAAGGCATGTGGGTATAGAAGCGTCCATTCTTCCTGCTGTTGTGCTTGCAGATTGGAGTCCTTTTAAATAGGAACAGTGTTAAACTATCTACAGATTTGACTCAGCCCTGATATCAGATACTGCTTTGCAGGTAATGCCAAAAATGTGTCTTGCATTTTTTAACCACTGCTCATTCATTTGGATGAAAAAGAATTGCCTTTTTGAATTTCTTGAAGGATAAAATAATGTCATAGAAATTCTGATGGATGGATTGTGAATTGCAGGGTTGTTCCACATATTTAGTATTCAAGGTGTGCGTGTGTGTCTGTGTAAATGTCCTTCGTTTCGTTATACAACACAGTGGTCTGCAGTCTCCCTGGCTTCCCACACCTCCAACAACGAAGTAGCATCAAAACATGACATTTTTTTTAAAATGCTGATGTGTCCTGAATAAGGTAGGAAAACCAAAATCTCCTTTGCAAGGGAAGAAAATGTTTAAGAAATTGCAAGACAGATTTTGTCAGAGCATTCGTTTGGGGTAATCCGAGGGGGTGGGTAGCAAGCATGGAGTGAGACTGAGGGCTAACGTGAGCATTGGAGTGGGCTAATGTAACATGGCAGGCAGATGCACGGAGTGGAGGACCTGCTGTTTGGGGAAACTGGCCACTTGTCACAGTGAGGTGAAGAAGCAAGGATGGCCAGTGGCAGTGGAAACCCCTTGGCAGTCACGTAGAGGGTCCTGCAATGGAACCCTGATAAACTGTCCTGGTTAAGGATTGCCAAAGCCAGAGACTCTCTGGAGGCTTGACATTAGCTACCCGAGAACCAGCTGGCAGTTTCTTGAAACAATCAGAATAGCTATTTGAACATTATCAAGAAACTGCCAAACTCCTTCCTCTTTTCCCTCATCGCATCCCCCTCCCTCCCTCCCTCCCTCCCTCCCTCCCTCCCTCCCTCCCTCGCTTCCTTCCTTCCTTCCTTCCTTCCTTCCTTCCTTCCTTCCTTCCTTCCTTCCTTCCTTCCTTCCTTCCCTTTAGTCTATCTTACATCATACACTGTACTTGAATTATGTGGGGGTGTTTCTTTGTGGGAAGAGGAAGATGACTGGCACAACTCTGGAGAAGTTATGAGCATAGAGATATATTAAAGTATTTTTTTCTTCTAAATATTCTGAAAAATGGAATATGTTGAATCTTATTTAAAATGATCTCAGTAATTTAGTGACAGGGGCCCCACAGAGACATTGAAGGTGAAAAGCAATATACACTACCCTGAATTTAAGTTGGATTGAATGCAGTGGCCTTATTTTGAGTAAGCATGCAAAGGATTGTACACTACATAAAACCGTGAGATTAATACCTTGGACAGGGAGGATTCAAACAGATTGTGAGGAAGAATACGGGCAGGAAACTACCAAACTGGATTTACCTTGCAAAAGTGCATCTAAGATTAAAGTTAAACTGAAGTACTGGAAGTGTCCAAGGACTACATACAAAAGAAATAAATGACAATAAATTGAAGTTTCCCCTCCCCCAGAAAAGCTTAAAGAAAAAAATAATCTTTTCCAAAATTAATGGTACAGTATTTCAAAATAAATAAAACATCCTTTCCTTGGTAGTTTTCAAGGCTCTGCAGTGGAGGAACCCAGAGACTTCTTTCTCATGGTGATATCATTTTGATCTTTTGCACACACACGGTCCATCCAATCTGCAGAGCCAGCAAGGCACAGCATGGCTGTCAGCTTTTTCAACCAGCCTCTGTCAATTGAAAAAGTTTCAAAGGTGGGTTTGGATGTGAATATTTTTTTATGCATGGAGAACTATAAACTCAAGGCCTGGCAAGGATAGTTAGACTCTAATTGAGGTGACAACTCTACTGACAACAGGAATTGGTTGTACTGTGGTAGGTACCAGGGTGGTTCTGCTGTCTGCAAATCACAAACTGCTGAACTTGACTTTTACAGGAGTTCAGAAATAACCCTGATGTGTTGTAGCTCTTTCTACATCTTAGCCTGTGAAATGGGCATGTGATTTTCTTTCAACTCTCTATAATATAGACAAGTATAGTGATATTTAGATTTCCTATATTTTGTGAAAAGAACACTAATTTTATATCCAAATTTAAGATAGTTGTGATATAGGGCACTTTCATACCACCACACTTTTCATTTTCTATACCCTCAGGAGTAGTTTAAAGTAATATATGATTATCTTCACTTTGGCTGATCAGAAATGCTTCAAACAAGGAACGGAAATCATTGTCCTGCCCCTTACTCCTCAATGCAAAATAAATGGAAAAAACGTATGCCAGCATATTGTATGCTGAAGAGAAGTATGCGGTGGTAGTGGGAAACTGACAAAACTGTTGTCAATTGACAGTTGTTTATTTTCTCTTGGCTACTGAGAGAGAGCTGCAAAGCCATCAAGCTAACATTTCCTTTACAAGACCCAAAATTCAAAATCTGGCAGCAGTTCTCTCCAAGGGAAGTAGGGCAGCATCTTTTTTTTAAGACCCTAGCTTTGCAGTGGTTGACAATAACCAATAACTATAACACAGATACTGTAAGTCAGATATAAATCAGCTCAGTTCTCCAACACGGATGATATTCTGGGAATACAGAGGTCTAAACCTGCTTTCAAACTGGTGCAATGTCCTTTTATGAAATTGCCCATGGTCTGCTGTCTCCAGGCAGGAAAAACTAAAACCTGACTAGACATACCCAAGTCATAGCTGGAGTAGGGAGCACTTTAACATGGAGCTTTGATACTGTTCTCCCAGCCACAGAGTTTCCTGGGTTCCCACTTTGATGTCCTACTGAGCAGCCAAGCCAGTTTTCTTCCAGCTCACATTGTTCCAGGTTCACATTGCAAAGTGTCTATTTCATGACTTAAGACAATGGAGTTTCACGGAGTTTGGAGCAGGCTGATTTCCCATTGACAGGAACTCTTTCCAAACCCCGTCTCTCTGCTCCTTGACCTTGTCATTCCCTACAAGTTGCCTTTGAGGCTCAAGCAGCACATAGGAGTGAAATAAACATTAATTTTGTGGGTGAATTGTATTGTTTATTCTGCAATTTTTCTTACTAAAAAAAAACTTGGGATAAATAATTTGACCATAATACACCAAAGACTGCTACTTCACAATTCCTATGAGTAACAACAGTATTTATGGATTGGCCTTTGCCACCTTGCCATGTAGGGTGACTTTGTTCTGCAGGAGATCAAGTAGTCCACCCAAGAGAAACTTCTGTCTCCTTCTCCTTTAAAAAATATTTATACTGTATCATTCAGTTAGGGGCGTGGTGGCTCAGCGGGTAACACGCCAGGCTTGTTGATCAGAAGATCGCAAGTTCGGAGGTTCGAATCCCTAGCCCTGCGTGCAGAGTGAGCTCCCGCACTAGCCCCAGCTCTTGCCAACCTAGCAATTTGAAAGCATGCAAATGCAAGTAGATTAATAGGTACCACTTCAGTGGGTAGGTAACAGCGTTCCACGCGCGTCATGCCGGCCACATGACCGTGCAAGTGTCTTCGGACAACGCTGCCTCTTCAGCTAACAAACGGAGATGAGCACCGGCCCCTAGAGTCGGACACGACTGCACAAATGTGCGGGGGGAACCTTTACCTTTACCTATCCTTCAGTTGCAAGGAAAGTTTGTTCATTAGATCTGTGGCTGAGTTAATGACATTCATCTTTGGGACGTTCTCATTTTGTTTTTATGAAAGTTCATATAAAGTTCACAAAAGCCAATAAGCGTAACTATTCAGTGGGGGAAAAGACCTCCAATCAAACGGCATTTCCTATCAGGAGGGCACCAGAGGAAGGCTGGTCCAAATGGAAGGAGGGAGAAGCAGAGACAAGTGGCTTAAATCCTTTTCCCTTTCATTGATTTTCACCCCTGCCATGAACTGTTTTTAAAACTACAGAGGATACCTGCTCCCACATTGGTGAAAAAGCAGCTGCTCAAAGGTGATTTTCAGCTAGGAAATGACCAGGGTTAAGTGGCAGAAATATCCTTACCTATATTTCCTCTTCTGGGATTTACAGCCTGTCTAGGCGGCTTTTAACTTAACCATAAGAGAACAAATAACAGAACTCTTTGTATAATTTAATATCCTGCCTTTTGCATTATTTTAGCAAACTTTTTTTAACAGCATATTTGGTTACAATGTAGCTTTCCTTAAGTTTCATTTAAAATACCTTTTGGGACCATTATTTGAACAGGTATGTGCAGATTCATACTAAGATTTCCAGGTGTTAACTGGAAAGGCTTCCAAAGTGGCTAAAAAGCATATTAATGGTTTTGAAATTACAACCATGTAGTTTGGACTATAGTCTGGGTGTCATGAATAAGTTTCACAGACTGAAGCACAACCTGTGGCGCTGAA
This sequence comes from Charina bottae, assembly GCA_023362775.1. Classification (NCBI taxonomy): domain Eukaryota; kingdom Metazoa; phylum Chordata; class Lepidosauria; order Squamata; family Charinaidae; genus Charina; species Charina bottae. The sequence continues at coordinate 51,954,865 of JALMGJ010000004.1, forward strand.
AATGAATTTTGCGCACTAAAAACTCCTTGTCATTTGTCAAATCCAGCAAATGTGAATGTAGGGAATCCATTAGATTTTTTGTTTGCATTGTTTCAATATTCTTTTATTATTTAACAGATACTAGCACTAGCAATGTGTTATGGCTCCCACATGGACAGCCTATGGTGCCTGCTTTAAATCTTTTAAACTAACTGATTTTGGTTTTAAGCAGGATATGGAGGGAAAGCCACACAGAAACTGTCTCCCTACTGTTCTTGACATTAGAAATTTAAACAATAAAAGTAAAAAAGAAGCAAGTGCTTGCTAAATTGAGGAACTCAGTTGTGTTCTGTTAAAAAAAAAGATATGCAGATTATTATCACTTATAATTAATAAATTACTTTGAAAAGTTTGGCTTCAGCAGATAGAATTGCTTATGATGTAGTGGCAGTGTAACCAGCCTTCTCAGTGGATAGATGTGACATCTGTCCAGATCAGTGTTTCTCAACCTTGGCAGCTTGAAGATGTGTGGACTTCAACTCCCAGAATTCCCCAGCCAGCCTTGAAGTCCACACATCTTCAAGCTGCCAAGGTTGAGAAACACTGGTCCAGAGTGCGAGCCTCTGTTAATTCTTTAACTAAAATTCATCTTCTGTTTTTTGCACAGTTTAAGAGGTCGCAGGCAGCTGCTAACTGTGAATGAACCTGGGATCTGTCATTATGGATCTATGCTTGACTGCTGCTATGGCTGGAAAAGAAATAATAAACAGCGCTGTGAAGGTAAACATCCTTACTTGTTGCTCCATTTTTTTAATAAATACATGCCTAAATTTGAATGAATTCAGTTCACAGGTGGCCCTGTTTGTCTCGCCATCCAACTGACAGTGTCTTAGCAGGTGAACAGTCCAAGAACAGAACAGAAATGGGCCAGATATGATGTTGAAGCCAGCAAAGAAAGATAAGTTTGAAAATGGGAACAAATTCCCCCAATCTGTGGCTTGAATCATGTCAACTGGATTTCTATTTTCTCAGTAGAAACGTTTCACTCCTTATCCAAGGAGCTTCTTCAGTCTGAGTAAAGTTAGTAAGGGAATCCTTAAATATGTTTCTAGGGTGGCTGTGTGACCTTGCACCTGGGGCTAGGTCATGGTTATTTTGAGATGTTTATTTCTAAATCCCTTTATCATCTAAAATAAACATCTCAAAATAACCATGACCTAGCCCCAGGTGCAAAGTCACACAGCCACCCTAGAAACATATTTAAGGATTCCCTTACTAACTTTACTCAGACTGAAGAAGCTCCTTGGATAAGGAGTGAAACGTTTCTACTGAGAAAAATAGAAATCCAGTTGACATGATTCAAGCCACAGACTGTTCCACTTGGATGACTGAGAACCTTCATCGACATAAATTCCCCCAATGCATTCCTAAAGGAGAGGAAATTGGGCAGTCACTTTGCATGTTACCGATGCCTCCATTCTAAGCCCCCTTTCTCTCTTCCTTTCCACAAGCATAACCTAGAGGGGAGTACTATTAAGAAGCAGGAAAGAATTCCGTTTCTGCATGCTTTCTCTGCCCTGTTAACCTTTAATACCTGCCCAAGCCCATGGTGGTAGACATGAAGGAAGTTCAGGGGAAGTCAACCTTTAAGCAGGCCACGCAGAGTTATTTATAAGCAGATGCTTTTTCATTAAACAACATAAATTGTATTGTCGAAGGCTTTCACGGCCGGAGTTCAATGGCTGTTGTGGGTCTTCTGGGCTGTGTGGCCGTGTTCTGGAAGTTGTGGTTCCTAACGTTTCGCCAGCATCTGTGGCCAGCATCTTCAGAGGGCAGGAGCACAGATAGAAGCGAAATCTCTGTGCCCAGGTAGAGTGAGACTCTACCTGGATAAACTCTACCTGGGCACAGAGATTTTGCTTCTATCTGTGCTCCTGCCCTCTGAAGATGCTGGCCACAGATGCTGGCGAAACGTTAGGAACCACAACTTCCAGAACATGGCCACACAGCCCGGAAGACCCACAACAGCCAACATAAATTGTCTTCACATTTTCACGTAAGTAGAGAATTGATAATTTTGAATGTTCAGTGGAGAAACATTTGAGGATTACCTGTGCTGGGTCTGTTTTCAGGCCTCTGGGGAAATAGTTTAACAAAAGCCCTGTGATTATTTAATGATGTCAATGCTTTTATTAATAATAAGAGTATAAACATAAGAGGAAGGTTGAAATCTTTCCCCGGTTGGATTCTGGCAAGACTACATAAAGTAATAAAATATTGACTTTAGGATCATTTATTTCTTAGATGTTGCATTTGCTGTTTTGAGGAGTTTAGCACTGGGTTATCTAGTGCAGATGAACAAAAGTTCACATTATAACTGATATATTTATCAGATGGTTATACAAGGGAGAATGCTGCCAAAACAGTCTTTTCCTCTTGAATGTTCATTAATGTATATAGCAGATAGTAGTCATAATTTAAAGTATTTCCATATGTTGCATGGGGAGTTCCTTTATTAATAATGCTTTTGTACTGTTCGCATAAACCCAGTTCAGCTGCTTAAGGATATGGTATGTTAAAAAAGATAACAAATAAAAGTCTTTCAAAGCAGCAAGTGGAGCATGAATATTCCTTTTCTTTTTGGGCAAAACAATAGAACAATCTCCTATCAATATTCAGTTTTCAAAAGCTTTTTAGATTGTTCTGTCCCCAGATTTCTGGTTTGAGTCAGGTATGATGTATGTTGAACATATGAATTAATATGCCAACATTCTTTGCTATATTGTTTTTTTCTTTATTAGACTGTTCTTTTCACATTAAGACACCTTTGATCAAGATTTCCTTAAGGCAGGGTTTTTGCTGTTGTTGGGTAAAATATTGTTAACTAATCTGGAACAGAAGATGATTTAAATCACCAGATATTATTGCTTAATAGATTTCAGAAGAACATTACAGGAGACAATTGGTTGGGTTAAGTTTGGAAAGTTTTATAGCTGTCAAGATAAACTAAATGCCAAATGTAGAAAACTCTTATACTATGAACATAAAACTCAAATTCTGTGTCCAAAATATGTAACAGATGTAGATATGTAGAACATACAGAATGCATAAAGGAAAGGCAGAAACACAGTGTGTAGTTGAGTTAGTCTTTGCTGCAGAGATGGCACAGGGCACAGGAAGATATTATGGGAGAACCAGAAGCTTGGAAATATTCAGGGAGGAATACAGGGAAAAAATGCTTTTGAAACATTTGCTTTCAGGCTCCCTCTTGTTGTGTAAATTCATGAATCTCCAGAAAGTATAGTCTGGTTCTGAGAATGGCTTCCTTTACCGTAATATAGGGATGACCCCACCCCAGCCTTCAAAAACCTAAAAATGCTGGCCCTAGCCACTCTGGGGATTTGCAGGGAGTGGGGAGGTTGCAAATGAAGAGTTGGAGGCACACATAGGCTGCTGGGTGTCCATATCTGCCATATGAGGTCCAGTTTAGAGATTCCTCCATACAATGCCATAAGAAGTGTGAGAATAGCCTAGTTGCAGCCATAAATTCACTTGTAGACATCTGTCAGAACTGACTGGTGCCTGTATGTGAGCTATGTTAATGTGACCATCTTTGTTTCATTTCTGCAACTGTCTAGCTTCCAGAAGAAGTCACAATGCTGACATAGCACATATGGGAGAAACAGACCAATAAGCATGTGTAATAGTCAAAACTTTTTTCATTCAACAAAACAAAAAGCAAAGTTTATACTCACCATTTCTGCTCAAGCAAGTACAACAGAACGGGGTTCATACCAGCCCCAGACTATTAGGACTAATTGACATTTGTAAACCTAGTTATTTGTATGCTGGGTTCATGCATCCTAAGCCATAATTTGCTTAACTGTGGTTTGCAGAATAAGCCAGAATGCTAAGCGGTAAACTACAATGGCTGCTTTCACACAACACACTAAATCAAACGAAACAAACCACATTATACAATGTGTGAATCCTGTTTACATATTGATTGCCAATAACTTACTAAACTACAACTGAAAGTTTGATTGGAATTTTTACTGGCATAATTTGTAACATATTAGAAATATGTTACAAACCATCCCTTTCATTAATTCCCTTCATGCCATTACCTGGTAGACAGAAGATCTATTTATTGGTTGGTTGATTGATTGATTGATCATATTTGTATAGCCGCCCATCTCATAAGAAAGTGACTCCGGGCAGCGTACAACACTCAATTAAAAGAACCAATAAATACATATAAAACAATCATTAAAACTATAAAAACTGTAAAAAACACACAAAACAGGAGAGGATGATGTTAACCGTAGAAAGGGAGCCATCACAAAATCTCTTCGGTTCCCTGGAACCCCCAGGCCCAATCACATAGCCAGGTCTTGAGGGACTTGCAGGATGTTAAAAGCGGTGAATAATAGCCATGAAACCATGTCAGTTGTTCAAAAAACTTGGCAACAAGCAACAGTGATGCTTGGGTGGTAATAGGTTTTGATATGGAAAATGTTCAGAGCCAAATGTGAGCTTTTTTTTATTATTTCCAGGGGAATTGTTTGAGCTTTAAGTCCTTCCAGAAAGAATTTAGATCTAAAGTAATCTGAAGCACATCTGGCAATGGAAAGGAAATCAAATCAGAGACATTGTGTTGAAATAAATATTTTTCAGAGAGGTCTTCTTAAATAGCATAGTAAATAGGAAAAAAAGTAGGCATGGAAAGCAGATGAGGAAAAAGCTAACTTTCCGATCTGTTACAAAGAAAAGTAGTGTATAACATAACTGTTGGAGTTCATGAATTGAGGATTATCAATATTATCTAGCTTGGTTTTGCCAAAAGTATTATAACTCCCTTTTGAAAAACCCTACAATAATAATTAAATCCCCTCCCTCCGTAAGTGCCTTGTCTTGGTTTTCATTTTATTCCAGCCTATTTCTCCTTCTGTGCCTGGCCTTGACAAAGGTTGTAATCATTTACTTCACAGTTACTTAAATGAAATCCTAAAGTTCTCTGGTACTTAGTCAAGCCTGAGCAAAGCCCGATTCAGAGATACTTTAGAATTTCCTGTAGGGACTAGATGTCTAGGGAATCCTCCCCTGGAAGATGTATCACCAGACACCAGCAGGTTGGTAGAACAGCTGAAAGCAGAAGAAGTCTTTTCTTCTTGCCATTCTGTACCATTTCTTACTAGTCCTTATGGCCCTTCACCTTCTCTGCAATCTACATCTGTTTTGCACTAAAAGGATCTTCATTTGCATTTCTACCGTACTGTGCGGCTATCACCCATTAGCTTATTCGGGCTGCAAAACAATAAACTTATTTTGGATGGTAAGAAAACATTGGAATGCTATGAGTTTAAATACATTTCCCAAAGAACTCACTTTGTAGAACTGTGAAGGCACACCTTTTTGTGATGAGATACAATCATGGTCCTCAATCTAGTTTAGGAAGAAAAATAATCTGAGGTTGATGCTTAGATTTATTAGCTTCTCTACCCTAACAGCGTTCTGCGTGCGTCATGCTGGCCACATGACCGCGGAAGCGTCTTCGGACAACGCTGGCTCTTCGGCTAACAAACGGAGATGAGCACCGGCCCCTAGAGTCGGACACGACTGCACAAATGTGCGGGGGGAACCTTTACCTTTACCTACAGCTATTTTAGAAGAAAATAGACAATTTAGTGCTTTAGGCTATTCCTTTCTACAGCTTTGTTTTATCAAGCCTAAAGGATACAGGGAAAGAATGTAAGTGGTTTGGAAAGGTGGGAACTTGAGAAATGGAAAGTGAATTCTGAAGATATATATATATATATCAGCAGAAGTACTGTCTATATACAGTATGTCCATATACACACAATGACAACCAGGGACAGCCTTTGAAGAGAGGCATTTAATGCTTTGAGGAGCATGTTTCACTCCTCATGGTATTAACAATAAAGAAGAGTAGCTCAAGATTAAATCTTTTCTCAGTTAACCCCATCATTCTTCAAGAAGCATAAGCCTCTTGAAGTACTGTCCGCCAATAACAATTGATTTGTACAAGAAAGTCCATATAGATACATTCCTAGTATAAATAGAAAAAGCAAAACATTGTTTTCAGATGAACTTATCGAGACACATCCTTCTGTTTTACTATTAAAACCCAAGCGAATGCTTTGTTCTCTTTCCTATTTACTGTTGATATTTTCTCAAAACTGGTATATGCAAAAATCTATGTCAACATATTTCTACCACTCATGCTGGCCTTTAGTCAGTGTGGAGATTTTTTTAGTTCAATGAAAGTGGACATTTCAAACTCCAATTTTACTTTTCTACAATAATCTTTTTTATTCTTTCAAACCCTACAGAATGTTTGAAATAAATTATGTAGAGGCTTGAGACTCTGCCTGCCTGTCCTTTGTCAGCAGGATGACTCTCCAAAAACAAAATGGGGCCAAACTTGGTGCTGGGAAATAATCTTGCAAAAGTAAGATTGTGTTTGAAAATGGGTTGGATCCAGATGGAAGCTGCAGAGAAAAAAACTTTGTAAAACAGTTCCCAGCATGTTTCAATGGGACAGGAAGTGGGGCAACAGCTTGGAATGTTGCTGACTGCTCCATTCTAAGCAACTCTTCCTTCTGGTCACATGACTCAGAGTGACACAATTATTAAGGCATTGGAAAGAATTCCAGAAGCCAGGATATGCAAGCTTTCCTAATTTATTTTAGTGCTGCTATATCCCAATCACTGGAAATTATTTCAGTTTTATTCAGTTTCTGTCTGTATGTTTCATTTCTTTTTTCTTTCTCCCATTCCTTTCACAGCTACCTGTGTACATGGATGCAAGCATGGTGAATGTGTGTTGCCAGACAAATGTAAATGTTTCCCTGGATACACTGGGAAAACGTGCAACCAAGGTAAACTGATACTTTTTCTTGTAAACAATACCTTTTCAACCAATGTAGCCTTTCTACTCCTATATCATCTCTTTAGGGTGAGAAGTGATAGTACAAATTGCAAAATGGTGGAGAAAGTGAACTTCTCAACTCCTTTTATCATGAATTTCTTTTCCACTGAATTCTATATTATTTTACTTAGAAATATTGCATAGCTTGCCTAGTATTTCATCAAAAATTTTATAAGCAAATAACTGATTAAATTGCATACCATAAGTCCATCTGTGTCCTGTCCCAGCTCACGGAAATCACAGACACACAGGTAAATCTTATATCTTTACTAAAAAGGTTAACAGCAAAAAGGTTTGAACAAACATAGTCCCTCACACCCAAAATATCCAGCCACAAAATCCACAATATCCACAAAAACTCAACCAGCATAAATTAGAGGCAAGAGAGAGTTCAAATCGTAAACAAGGTACTAGAGGGTCAAACAAAGGTCCAGGGTCACTACTTGGGACAGCAGGCTAAGGAGTTGAAGAATACAGTTGTGAGGTAAACGGAGAGTTGTCGCCAACGGATCTGTGAGGCATGTGGCTCCCCTTATATAGGGACAGCGTGACCTGGATTTGTTCCTTTGGCGGGGACCAGTAGTCTTGCTAAGCGCCTTTGTTCAGCCCTCCATTAAGCCTCACCAGAGAGAGAAACTCATTATTTAACCATAATCAAATAAACCAATTATACATTTTATCCTTCTTCCTCCCAACAACCTTTAAGCCCCATAAATAAAGTTCTACCTTCTGCTTGATTCTACTATCCTTGTCTTTTCTCTCAAAGTTCTTGTCATCTTTATCAAAGTCCATTTGTAATTTCCACGTAGTAACTCTAGTAGATCTCTTATATTCCAGTTTAAGAGGGTAATCCACAATGCTCTTTTGATACATTATTTGTATGTCTTTTTTAATTTTTAAATGATCATCCAACTCCATTTGTAAATCCAATACTTCCATCTCTTTCGTATAGGTTATAATTTTTAAGCTCACCTTAAAGTCCTTTTCAGTTATCTTCAAAGAAACTTGTTTCTCTTCAATAACAACTTTTGGTTCCAGTATAGGGTTAAATAGCCCAAACATTTCTTGAGCCAACTTATAAAACATATCTTTTAAAGTAGCCATCTGGTGCCCTCCAATGATCGACCTTCAAGGTCTTGTTATCAGCTTGGAATGTAAGCAAGAGAAATATTCCCATGCGAGAGGATTTTTCTAGTTAAGTTTGAAGTCTTTCTTTAAATCAATTTCATCCGAGCCCTTAGCATTTAAAAACTTTCCAAAAACAAGACTATGTTCATTCCTTTGCGGTATATTGCAAAAAATAAGGATCTTACAAAGCTGGAAACACATAGTTTTCTTTCTTTTTAAACGGATTGAAGAGAGACTCACCCAGCGAAGGCTAAACAATTAAAAAAACTGCTCCAAAGTGATTAAAAAGATGAGGTTTGGTCGAACCTTGAGTCCATAAAAAGGAGGCAGGGGATGTGGGGAGAAGATATTATGCTGATGGTAAGCACCATCATAGGTGTATATGCAGTCTTCTTTTGGTTCTCAATGTTTTGCTTTTATATGTTTAAATTTTCTTTATTTTTGCTATGCTGTGAATTGCACAGCATCCATAAAGATCAGGGTGGTCTAGAAATACTGTAAAATTATATAGAGATATAAATATAGACATAGGTGTTTGTGTGTATGTGTATTTGGGATATGTGTTTAAATCACCTAAACTGTTCCTAATGCTTCAGTGTCATTATACTGAGTTCTTCACATCTAGTTTTAACCAAAGAAACATTTTTTAGAAGATCAGATCATGAATCTTCTAAATAGCATTAAGTTTGAGATCTTCAATTCCACTGACTATGGAGGGAGAGACATAAATACATTCATAGCCTTGGGTGAATCTCTCTGCAAACAGATCTGCCAAATACATATTTATTACCCACAATGACATTTTATTAATGTAAATAGGTGCTTTAAATCAAGATCACCAAGCTTACAATTTAAAATAAATTCCTTGATTTCATTTTTTCATACATTTCCTGAATAAGCAATTATACCAGCCTGTTTGTTATAACAGTTAAACTTGCTAGTAAAATTTTCTGATGAGAATTTAAGTCACAAATAACAACATGATGTATATTTCTTTTCCTCCAAAGATCTCCAAACTCAATTATTCCAATAATTTTTGCAGATATCAATGAATGTGGATTAAAACCGCATATTTGTGAACACAGATGCATGAACACACATGGAAGCTACAAATGCTATTGTTTAAATGGGCATATGCTCATGCCAGATGGCACCTGTGCAAGTAAGTGACAATATTATTAGTGGAAAGGAGTGTGATGGTGGTGTTGGTGATGGTATAGGTGATTACATTTGTACCCTTTAGGAGGCAAGCCATGGACTTTTTCCTTTAGTTCTGCTCGTTTTCTACTGCATATAGAAAAACCATGCTATGCTAAATCTGACATTTTAGTTGTCTCCAAAAGCATTTTCTGTCAGCTTGAGAGAAAGGGTTTCTAAAAAGCAAACGTGGGTTTATGAACATATTTTTAAATAATTGACCTTGCCATTTTTTTTCCACTTCACATTTGTAGTGTGCCTTTCCAGTAGAACCTAGAAAAATTAGGAAGGGGTAAAGAACAAAGTTTGAACCAATTACTGGCTTTGAATAAATGTTGAAAATGCTAAAAATATAAGCCAGGGAAGTGTTTACTTATTGATGTGTGGTACCAACAAGTTTTTTACTAGTATTTTTACTTTTACTTTACCTTTTCTTAAATAGTGGCAGAAACTTTTTTTTCCTCATGGACTAAATGAACCACGAAACAAAAAGCTGCATGAGGAAATGTCAGGTGGGCTTTCAAAGGCATAAATGCAGGGAGGGAAAGGATACAGGGAGACAAGTTGCCAGGGCAACTAGGGAATATTATGATTGCTAATGATATCTAAGAAATCATATTGAATGGCTGCAATGTAAAAAAATGGAAGTTGTACATGCATATTAAACTATTTACATCAACATATTTAATTCAGGGTTAAACTTGAGAAATCATAGAAGCAGCAGTCATACAGATCAGTACAATTCAGTGCAGCAGATAAAAGCGTGATTAAAAATAGCTTTCAAACACAAATAACAGAAAAATCTAATAAAATCAAAGGGGTATTCATGTGGCATTAAAAGAACAAATCAAAATCAACCCACAGCAAGTTTTCCAGTTGGGGCATTTCATGTATCTGATGGCATGACCAAAAAGCCTTTATCCTTTGATCTTACTTGCCTAACTTCATATACAAGGAAACTTGGAAAGAGCATTCAGAGAAAATGTAAGATTCAGGTAAGTTCGTGTGATGAGAAGTGGTTCTTCAGGTACGTACGTACCAATCCATGTAGGGATTTATAGGTCACCACCACTTTGTTTTGTGCTTAGATAGCCTTCTAGCTATCTAAAAATTAGAAATACAGTTTTGCTGAAGCATTTATCATAGTCTGAGCTAATTTAACAAAAGTTTGTGTCTTTTTGGCAAGGGGAATAGCAACAGTCAAAACAGCAATCAGAATGGCAAAGGCGCTGATCTTTCTTCTGTGCATCCCAACATCTTTGTATTAAACAGACTTTAAAGTGCTCCTTTTAGTAAATAAAATTTTCTGAACTCAGTATTTCTAGTTGTTCTGTAGGTTTTGAAAAATAATATGTTTTGAAAGATTCTAGGACATGTGCCATGGTGAATTGCCAATATGGTTGTGAAGAAGTGAAAGACGGTGTGCGATGTTTGTGTCCATCACGTGGACTTCAGTTAGCACCAAACGGAAGAACCTGCATAGGTACGTTAGTTGTTTTTATGCTCTTGATATTATTATTGCAAACATTTCTCAGGATCTGGCATGTGCTTCATGTATACATGGAAGAAATAGCAACTTTAATTCTAGAATAAATGTTCAGGAATACCTCTAGTATGCTCATCCTGAGTATATGTCAGTATACTGCATACTCCTCCTAGTTGGTGGGTTGCGGGCAGTAGTATGTTGACTTGCAAGGTAATATCTAGAGATCCTACCTACAGACAATGCTTGGGGTAAAACTAAGCTTTGGTTGAATTTGTGGCATACTGGCGAAAATGTGCTAGAATAACAGTACTGTCCTTACTATCAGCAGAGAATGCTACATGTGGCATGGGTGTAACTAAGGCTGTAACCTAGTCTGTACCTTCTCTATCTTATTAAAAACTTTGTGTGAAAATGTATTGTCGAAGGCTTTCACGGCCGGAGTTCAATGGCTGTTGTGGGTCTTCCGGGCTGTGTGGCCGTGTTCTGGAAGTTGTGGTTCCTAACGTTTCGCCAGCATCTGTGGCCAGCATCTTCAGAGGGCAGGAGCACAGATAGAAGACAGAGATTTTGCTTCTATCTGTGCTCCTGCCCTCTGAAGATGCTGGCCACAGATGCTGGCGAAACGTTAGGAACCACAACTTCCAGAACACGGCCACACAGCCCGGAAGACCCACAACAGCCTTTGTGTGAAAACCTTGATTGACCAAAGCTACAATGGGCAACAGAGATAAATATCGAAGGGCCCATGTGGTGATGTCCATGGCATATGGAATATCACAACTTGAAATGTGGAAGGAATAAATGGAAAAGAACATGAATTAATGAACGAAAGAAATCAAAGAAAGAAAAATAGATATGATTGGTGTCTGTGAAACTAATAGAAGGGGAAGGAGATAATAGAACTGAATCACATGGCCTGATCTTAATTTGATGAATACAGGAAGGGGAAGTGAAGGTGTAGGTTTAATTATAAATGAAAAAACTAAGATATACTGTATGTTAAAAAAAAGTATGCATGGTGACATCTAGGTTGTTATGGGTGCATATACTGTATAAAAAGGAATTCATAGGTTGGTGTTAGTTGTATATTACATTCTAGTGAATGGTGATAATGGAAGAAACAGAGATGAGCTTTGGGGAAAAATCCACTTAAGTGACATAAATAGATGGGTGGGAGTGACAAGGGAGAGTTCATAAAAATGTGATTGGGCTTTTGGCCCCAAAATGAATGAGAATTATAATTGATGAATTTCTGATTAGAAAAAGATATGTTTCAAACTCATGTTTAACCATGTCTATTCATAAGTATACATGGCAAAGGAATGGATACTGTATAAATCTAAAGCATGATTGATTGGATAGTTTATGATTAAAGGTTGAGAGAATTAATGAAGGATACCAGAGTGATGAGAGTGGGATAGGCTACTTTTTGGTAGTGACAGTAGTGGATCTTGGGGGAAAATGGACATGAAAGAAAAGGAAAAGAGTGAAGAAATGAGAATGAAAGTAGAATTAGTGCAGGAAGATAAAGTACAAATGTTTCATGAAAAAAGTATTGGAAAATAAATTATCTCCCAACAGAATGAATGGAAAATGTAGATAAGCAAAATGGTTGTTGAAGTTCTTGGAACAAAGGAACAAGAATTGTGCCACAGAAGTATGTGGAGTTACATTAATGGGAAGTATGAAAAAAGGATATTGGTGAAATGATGGAGTAAAAGAGAATTATTGCTGCAAAAAGTTTGCTTAAAATTGAGAAAGATATTGTATATTGTGTATAAAGAGAAAAAGATATAGACATATGATATATGACAAATATGACATATGATATATGAAAGATACATGACAAAGAATATAGTCAAAGAGAGGAAGGATGGTTAAGATTAAAAGAGGCAAAGAAAATGCAGAGCTATTTTGATAGATATAAAATTGTTTTGGAAATTGGTGAAGAAGGTTAAATAAGAAGCCTTCAGCAAAGCGAATGGAATTAAAGATAAAATGCTAAAAAGATTTGGGGTAAAACTGAAGTGTGGGTATGCTGGAAGGTGTATCTTAGAGATTTGTATGAGAATGACAATAATATGTTGAAGACAAGAATTGAAATGAATGTTATAAATTTTAGTGTCAAAGAAAACATCAATGAAAGTTATAAATATTGAAAAGTCATCAGGCTGCAGGTATAGATGGAAAACTAGAAAAATATTAAAATATGCCTGTGGTTTGCTTATGGAGTAGTTATGCAACTTGTTCAATATGAGAGTGAAGATTGCATACTGCCTAATGCCTGAAAGAATGCTGTAGACCTATACAGAGAAAAAAATAATAAGAATAAATGCAAAAAGAACAGGGGGACTGGTTTGTTAAATTTGCCTGGAAAGGTATTTGGGGAGAATTCGGATTAGAAAGATACAAGAGATGATAATGAACAAAATTTGGAAAATGCAGTGTGGCTTCATGCTGGGAAAGTTGTGTGTGCAGATTTTCCCCTTCAGGATGCAGAATGTAAGAAAGTTCATTGTACATTGACTTAGCAAAATGTGTGATAAAATGAGTAGTATAGAAGTTTTGCACACATATGGAAAGTGAATATGACAAAAGTAAAATATTTATGAGACTAAATGTTATGATGTGTCTATACTTACAAAGATCAAAATAGTGCGAACATTGGCATTCTCTGTGATACTCAGTGGAAGTGAAAGTTGGACTGTGAAGAATTAGGAGAGAAAAACTAGTAATGCTTTTGAGCTTTGGTGTTGGAGAGGCTCCTGAGAATACCACGGACAGCCAAGAAAACAAATGGATCCTCCAACAAATCAACCCACTCAAGGCACAAATGACCAGGCTAAAATTATCCTTAATCCAGACACTTTATGCAAAAAATAGCTCTCTGGAGAAGGCTCAAATGCTGGGAAAGTGGAAGGAAAGGAAAAAGAGAATGACCAGCAGGAAGGTGGATGGATTCAGTTAGAGTGGCAAAGGATGCACAATTGGAAGACCTGAAGGACCAGGTTAGGGACAGATCGTCATGGAGAAAATTTATCTATGTGGTCGCTAGGAGTCGATACCGATTTGATGCCACATAATCAATCAATCAATCAATCAATCAAATGTTATGCTTAGTGAATGGTACAATATTGATCAGGGAATAAGACAAGTATGTGTGTGATGTTCCTTTGGTTGTTTAATGCATAATGAAGACTGTATAAAGAATACTTGTTGTGACATTAGAGGTGTGTTGCTTGGAAATGTTAATATACAGAAGCTTTTATATGCAGATGATGCCGTGCTGTTGCTGATAACACAAATTCTTTGCAGCAAATATTTGGCAGATTGTATAATGCAATGAGGATATACATCTGAAAATTAATGTACCAAAGGCTAAGGTAATAGTGGTTGATACAGAAAATTGACTGAATGATTGCAATTTATTTTAGATTTTTTAAAAAGTCCTGCCTTTATTATTTTTATAAATAAGTCAAGGCAGCGAACATACCTAATACTCCTTCCGCCTCTTATTTTCCCCACAACAACAACCCTGAGTTGGGCTGAGAAAGAGTGACTGGCCCAAAGTCACCCAGCCATCTTTGATGCCTAAGGCAGGACTAGAACTCACAGTTATACATACATGACAAAAATGATGCCATTTTTTGTGTATTTTGATGGAATACAAGAACAGCTTCTGCCCACTTTGTTAGATGGTACTGAGAGTTGGATATCTTAGAAGAAACATAAAAGTAAATAGGCATGCAGTGGGAATGGGCTATTTAAGAAGCATGTAGCAAAAGAAGAGATAGGGTCAAGAATGTATGGATGCTGAATGAATATTCCAATTATACTTTGTTTTTTCTTTTATGTAGCATGCTATAGGACAGCCTATCCCAAAATAGCAGAGGAAGCCAAGGAAGAGAGATGTGTGTGCATTTTGTCAGGCGTTTGAAAGTTCAGTATTTCTTATCTTCAATAGTAGAATATACTTCTTCCCTCAATAATATATTTTAAAAGCAATGAAATGGACTGTCTCTCCACTGGCAATATTATACCCACCCCCTATCCATTTTATAGGAAGAAGCTATTGAAAGCCCATGTGTAATCAGGGCTGGTGTTGGATTTTTGAAAACCTCTAAAGTTAGGTTTTCTTAGCATGTTGAATCATATTTTCCTACTGAATCAGCCTTGGAACAGAACTACCCAACCTTTGGGGCTAGTGGTTTCATTCATGAAATTGATTACATACACTTAATATGATTACTCCCCGCACATTTCATAATGCTCCCTTTCTCTTCCATTAAAATTGATGATTTGGCAGCAACTTTTGGAGGGACTATGAGAGTTGTTTCCAAAGCTTTGACAGGGGCTGCACATAGTCTGGGCCTTAAACTATGGAGCCTAGCCATATGTGAAGTGGGGAGGGGTTTTTTTTGAAGGCGAGAGGTACTTCCTCAGCCCAATGGGCTCTGGAGACTTTGTAGAGCCTAGGAGAAGCTTGACAACACAGGAAATGAACTTTATCTGCAACTACAGGCACTCATAAACTTTCAAGCAGCAAATTCATCAGATTGGAAGCATGGCTCTGGAGAGCCTGCTGCTTTAACATACAGCTGCAAAAGCAAGATGTATATGGAGTTCAGGAACTGAGAATGTTTTCAGGAATCATACAATAAGCCCATGTGAATACTTAGCTCAACTGCTGAACAGTAAATATGCCACTGAAGGACAAACTATGTATTTCTTCCCAAGTGTGCTAGAACTCTGATCAGAAGATCTTTCTTTGCCTCATAGCAAGTATGGTGCCCATAACATTCTATTGCCCTCTTCCATAGAGGGCTGAAGCCAGCCTCTGTGGCCTCATTAACTTTCATTTGTGGGTTTTGGCCATTGCAAGAAACAGGAAATACAGTTGAAGTCTAACAAACCAGTTTCTCATATGCTCATGTTTATATTTACATTGCTTTATTTATAAAATACTTAAATCAACAAAAACAGTCCATCTGGGTGGGATGTGATGACTTCAAGTTAAAGACTGCAAATAAAATCAGTTTTTAAGATTTCTGAAGATTATTCTGGCAGAACAAGCCAATAGCAAATAATTAATGCTATTGTGCAACTTTACGAGGTTTATAACCATTAATCTCCTCCTCCTCCCCCTCCCCCTCCCCCTCCCCCTCCCCCTCCCCCTCCTCCTCTTCCTCCTCTCTTTTTATTCCTAACAATTAATAAGTGTCTGTCTGCCCTGATTTGACATCAGAGTTACAAGGAACAGATTGTGTGGGAAGACAGTCTTCTACAATACATTGTAATAAAGTCGTTGTATTGCCCAGCCACAGCACAGGCAGGTATAAAGCAAAATCGTAGGTCATTAAGTATTTCACTTGGATTTAGGAAGGAGAAATTCAGGAATAAACTTCTGCTAAGACAGACAGACAGACAGACAGACAGACAGACAGACAGTTCTTCCTAGCATTTTTCCATGGGTGCAGGGTCCGCTTTTTGGATCAACTGAATGTTGATCCATTAGTTGCGACAGGAATTGACTGACAGACTTGTCACCCAAGCCTGATGTCGTGGGCTGAGAGAGAGAGACTGGCCCAAGGTCACCCAGCCGGCTTTCATGCCTAAGGCAGGACTAGAACTCAGTCTCCTGGTTTCTAGCCTGGAGCCTTAATCACTAGACCAAACTGGCTCTTCCTGATAAGTTATATGACTAAGTATATTTTTGGAAAGTATACAGGTAGTCATATGACTTTCTGGTTCAACTATTAAACAGAAGACATCCAGAATGATATGGACACACTAGAAAAATGGCATTTAAATTTTATTATACATTAAAAAAAACATATAACTTCTAGAGTAGTCTTGGGCAAATCATTCTAATAATCTGTCATAGAAAGGGTTGATTATGAGCTCCTTGAATTAAAGGGGACAATAAAGAAATAAATGCATACAGTTCTGCTGCAACCATGCAGGCCTGGAAATAGACAAGGCTGTTTTAATGAGTCACACACAGGTGCACATTTGTGCATGCACATATCCCAGATCCAATCTGAAGCATTGCACAGACTTATTGCTAACCCATAGTTAACCTAAATCACAGTGACTGGATTTGCATAACACTCTGAAATGTAAACTGTCCATACTGGTTGTGTTTTCAGAACACACCAAGCTATGAACTGGCTACACAGGCAGCCACAGAGAGGACAACTGACTCCATGTGTGTCATGGCATCATTGTGCAAATGATGTGATTTGTTTACTTTTGGCATCATTTTACCTTCTATCAGATACTTAGGCCAACCACATTTTAGTTTACTTTATTGTGTAAATCAAACGCTAAACTGGCTTTATTTTTAATTATTTGTGCTACAATAGAATTCTCTAATTTTATTTTTGCTTCATTTCTACCATCTGGTGATTTTCCTGAAAGTTTATTGTTTTATTGCTGTTTCAGTTGTAATTTTAAACATTTTAAAACATGCTGGTTGAAAACTGTTTTTAAGTAAGTCAACTTGATTGGCTGGTTGCTAAGAAAAACTTGGTTTGAAAGGTGTGACATTTAATTCTTAAATTAATAAGCCAACCATGACTTCATTTTACCCACAGTGCGGACAACTAAGCTTTTGTTTTGTTTCTTCTGACACTCTTTTCCTGATCTCACCAGATTTCATTTTCATGCCCTAGATATTGATGAATGTGCCACTGGCAGAGCAGTTTGCTCTTTCAATCGAAGATGTGTCAACACTTTTGGAAGTTTTTATTGTAAATGCCAGATTGGATATGAACTGAAACATCTGAGTGGCAGATATGACTGTGTAGGTAAGGATTAGATTTTGGTTCTGCCTATATTTGTGGGAAGACTGACATTTAGCAGAAAATTTGTGTGCATATCTTTAACTGATACCAGAAGTCATTTCAGAATTTGATTTTACTCAGAATTTTGTAATGGGATTTTCCTGGGTATGTATTATCTGATGACAATAAAAAATTAAAGTTACAGAAGGAGCCTCCATTAATGAGGACTGTGCGTGCTTCGAAAATGATTGTATAAAGATGGCTTGGAAGATGCAGAAGCAAGCACAGCATCTCTTAAAACAGCTACATCATTTTTCTGGCTTCCATACAAGCCTGAACACAAACATGGCTGCTTTAATGAGTTGCATTAGAATGACCTGCTTTAACACAACAACATCTTGTTCCAAATCACAGTGTGGCAACTGCTATGTTTCATATTAAATGTGTTAGCCCCTACTAGTGCAATATTCCCACTTCCTTGAGGGAGATAGACTGCTTTGTTGTAATCAGAGGTGGAGAATGTCAAAATTACAAGGGAAACTTCAGTTATCCATAGGCTTGATGAGTTGAGGCTCTCTTCTACATAACAGAGAAACATTTGCCACATTCTAAATCATAGCACTTTGAATAACTGGAGTCTACTAGATAGTAAGATGTCCAATAGTTGTTCAACAAATATGTCTAAGATTAACAGCCCAAAATTATTTCTCCTAACAAAAATATATTATGCGATCTGGCTTCCTTTGGCTGATAAGTGAACTTTGCTATGAAGAGGGCTTACAACTGCTTTTAGCAGTTGTTGGATTTTTTTCTTCATGGCTTTCCTACAACTTGTAGAAAACTTATTTATCACAGTTCTATGTCCTTGAATTACTACTACTGTCATGAAATCAAGGTTTGATTATTGTGTATTTCTCTCCTGCCTATGGGGCAATGGGCTCAAAGTTTTCCATTCTGAGATGAGAGGAATGGTTGGCACCTATCCCTTGTTATTGTAATAGTCTGGTCCAGGGATGTCCACAGGGTGTGGTAAAAAAAGTGAAGATGGCAGCCATGACAAATCAAGGTTCAATTATTGTATATTTTTCTCCTGCCTATGGTACAATAAACAATAAACAATATATTATGTAAAGGCACATACAAAGTGAGTGTACGGTAAGTGGGAAAAGTACACCTAAATATTTGTACAAATTGGGTTTTTAATTTTTTTAGGCCAATGTAGAAATACTATAAACCATGTTAAGACTGGAAGAGTGAAATATCTATGAGATTTATCCGTCTTTAACATGTAACAGTGATTATGATTTATAAAACGCTATTATACTGTATATACATGTTATTTGTAGGCTTCACATAGGCATCTTCATAGCTACTCCAAAGAAGTTTGTATTTCCTGTGCACAAAATGAGGAAAAGTATAGAAAGGTAAGGACTAGCAATTTATTAAAGGAGAAGTTAAGCGGTAACAACAACCAACATTTTGTACCTGTATGCAAGAATTAAGCAGTATCTTTCCACAGCATAAATAAGCTGCTTTGTTTTCAATCTCCAACTTCAATAATCCATTTTACTTAACATTTCCCTTTTTAGATATAAATGAATGTATAGCAAGTATACCAAAATGTAATTTACATGCAGAATGCCTGAATATTCAAGGATCCTTCAAGTGTAAATGTAAACCAGGCTACAGAGGCAATGGTTTTGAATGCTCAGGTAAGTTGAAGAACAGCTGTAAAAATATATATCATTGTCTTATTCCAATATTTTCCACAGGTTATGGAAAATGTAGGCATTTTCAAAATGTGCCTTTTCGGAGGAAGAGTATTCTAGTCTTCTTTTATGTTTAAAACAGTGGGTTAGATCCCATACAAAAACTTTAGATCCGTGTTTCTCAACCTTGGGAACTTTAAGATGTGTGGACTTCAAATCCCAGAATTCCCCCCATGGCTGAGAAACACTGCATTAGATGTATCAGCTCAAGCAAAGTCTCTGGCTGTTGTTGTTGTTTCATTTTTTTAACTGCAACGTTGGGAGGACAACACTGGGAACAAGTTCTCTTTTACTCAACTCCTTGTTTAGATCATTCCTTCTACATTGCTCCTCTCCTATGGCTCCTATTAGGGCCCTGGCCCATCAGGTCTTTCGAAGGCATGAAAGGTAGAGCCTCAGGGTGGTTGCCTCCCAGCCTTCACCATTTTTACATCCCTGACTTCTTTTATATTGCCTATGAAATATAAAAAGCAAAGTTCAATCATTGGGAAAGTTCCCGCCCCCCTCCATTTCTTCCTCAGGGTACTAGAAGATGCAATCCCCTTGTGGTTATATAATCTTGCAAGCACACAAAAACTCAATAGATTCTTATTGTGGGGAAATTCCTTGGAAGGCAATTGCTGGCTTTGAAATTAACATGACCCCCCCACCCCCAGCCTGGGACTTTGTTAAAAAGCTTACAGTAATTGTACTCAATTGCACCTCTGCTCATTTACTTGGACTACTGTACCGTACACGCAGGAAGAATTGCAAAGAAGGGAAAACAAGGAATAGATTTGCAAACAATAAAAATAGCCTAGAGTGATGGTCTTGGGTACATTTTATACTAGAGATGGTTATCTGTAAGGTTGTTTAGAAGTACCCCTAGTTTCCTGCTAGGTACTTTAAGACCCTAAAGATAAAATCTTTTTCCTTGCCTTACAATTGGCTAGTACTGCTTAGGGATCTTAGTTTTGGGTGCAATCTCAGGTCTATATGGAGATGTTCTGCTTCGCTGGTCAAACATCCTTCATGGACTTGTTTATTAAAGCACTGGGGATTTCCCTTCATGGTTGCTGAGAACAAATTTGTTGCAAATTAGGATTTCCTGTTCACTTCTTCTCATCTTATCCTGAATAGAGATTCAGTGAACCACATCTGCTAAATTACAGTATGTTCTGTTATAACATCAGTCTCTGGGGAAAAAGAACCTTAAGTACATTATTAATATAGCATTGGCATGTAGACATCTGGATAAAAGTAATTTGAATATATCCATAGGATGGAGGGATGCTGTGATTTGCTTTTATTCAGGTTTTATTTTGCTAAAAATTGTAGCTAAAGCTTAATACAATTAATGCAATTACTAATAATACTGAAAATGAATTACTTTCATTGGAAAGCCACATTATTCTTTCTCTCATACTAAGTTTTGAGTATATTCTGTGGCTTGAATCATGTCAACTGGATTTCTATTTTCTCAGTAGAAACGTTTCACTCCTTATCCAAGGAGCTTCTTCAGTCTGAGTAAAGTTAGTAAGGGAATCCTTAAATACGTTTCTAGGGTGGCTGTGTGACCTTGCACCTGGGGCTAGGTCATGGTTATTTTGAGATGTTTATTTCTAAGTCCCATTATCATCTAAAGGAGACTTAGATAATGGGACTTAGAAATAAACATCTCAAAATAACCATGATCTAGCCCCAGGTGCAAGGTCACACAGCCACCCTAGAAACGTATTTAAGGATTCCCTTACTAACTTTACTCAGACTGAAGAAGCTCCTTGGATAAGGAGTGAAACGTTTCTACTGAGAAAATAGAAATCCAGTTGACATGATTCAAGCCACAGACTGTTCCACCTGGATGACTGAGAACCTTCATCAACATTTTGAGTATATTAGACAGATATTTTTAAAAAACATAGAAGTATATGTTCATTTTGATTTTATGAGGGTAATAAATATTTTTCCCCTCACAATTACACTTTAAATCAAAAGGAGAACATAAGAAATATGTAAAAATAAGTGACAGAGAAACACAACCATCTCTCTCTTCTTTTTTCATCCATATTAAAACTACCGACATCATGATTTCAGAGAAATTGGGGTGTTCCAATGTCAGAGTGCTCCAAATTCAAAATGGAATGGGTTTACTAAAATGTAAGATAACTGGGCACATATTTGGTCTTTTTGTTATTTTTACCCCAGTTGCTCATGAAAATTCAGTGAAAGCAATTCCCAGAATCTCTGGAGTTACAAAAGAGAAGCTCAAGAAAATGCTTCTTCACAAGAAGAGTGCAAAAAAGCATGAAGACATAAAAAATGCAATCCCAGCATCTAAAGCTTATGTGGGGCCATTAGACTATGAAGATGGCTTGTATCCAGAGAGTGCCTTCAGTGAGCAAGGGAAAAGCATTGAAGATGTCAGAAAAGACAGCAAAACAGTAGAGAAAGGAGGTGTGGAAGAAGAAGGAGAAAGGGAACACCTTGAAAACCAGACTGTCCATGAGAAGAAACTCAGAGGAGATGTATTTTGTAAGTTTCACATTTTTCCACCAAATCCGTAAGTTTATGGCAGTTTTTGACAGCACTTGTAATTAATGGCAAAGGATTTTTAAATAAGTACATAGAAGTGGTTAATAGATCCCACCAAATAAGGGGACACAATATTATACATTTATTATATATTAAAGCCATTAAATCTCATGTAAGTTAGTCTTCTCTATTCTAGAGCACTTCTGATGTCTTGAAACTATAGCTACAATACCCATTATATTGACTGGGTATTGATTACTGCCAGCACATCTGGAGGGCAGCAGGTAGGAGAACTATCGTGCAGCTAAGTAATCGCTTAAGATGTAGGTGTGCAACCTTTCTCGGGTTAAAAGATTCATGTGGACCTTATAGAATATGCTGGAAGCTGTATCTGAGCAAGGCAAACCCTATCCTAATATGATTACCACAAATCAACAGCTAAAGAAGGGGCTGGAGTTAGTACTTAACAGTAGTGCATGATCAAGGAAGTTTGATTCCTACAGAGTTTAATTCATCAGTTAATGCCAGGAAAAAGGGGTTAGGTTACAGAATCTTGGAAACTAGGTATGTACACTCCAGCCCACATAGTAAGTATATTAAAATGGGATCTCTGTGAGCTGTTTGATTCTCTTTCTCACAGGTTCCCTAATAGATGGACTGATGCTTTGCTTAAGAGTTAAGTTTGAAATGTCTATTTTGTCCTCATCTGCCATATTTTGAAAAACTCCTTTTTCTTTCTCAGATTCTGAGATTGCCATTGCAACAGAGTGTCTTGGGGACCTACAGATTGTGGCCCCATGGTATAAGGCACTGATGAGCAGTTCACAGCCCCTAGTATCCGAAAATCATATCATCATAATCTGATAACAATCTGACTAAAAATGTCAACAGGGCATTTTTAAAAGACTGTTAAGGATGGGAGTGAGATAACAGGGTGAGATATGCACCCGGTTTTCCAATGTAGGCAAGCATAGGGGAATCTGCACTACTGTTCAATACAGTCAATCAGAAAGGAGATACTGCAGGATTAGAATGGGCTGTACAAACCCTATAGGTGACTTTCAGATGTGAACACCGGGCTGCCCTTAAAAGACAGTCATGACAACATCTGTTTTCTTGGAAAGCACTCATCTATAACCATGAAATGCTGCTCATGGTCTAGTAACATTTCAGTATTTAGGATTTCAAACTGCCTGTATTTTTTCAACTGAGCCTTATTTAACAATAGAATCAGTTGTTACAAGTTTGTAGTAGTAGTAGTAGTAATTTACTTATTGTGTGCTTATACTGTACCTAAGCACAGTACTGGTAAATCAAATTTTGTGATGTGTTCAAATTGTTTTTAAAAGTGATATGAATTACATTTATTTTGCTTAAGAATTTCAAAACACCCGTATCACTATAACAAAGCACACTTAAATAAATGGGATTGTTGATTCATGGTTTTTAAAGGCCATTAACATTGCAGTGCTTTGGAGCATTGTTACCTTAAACAAGTAAACATGTTTACAGTTTGCTCTTCAGTATTTTAAAATATTTGCTATTTAACTCTGCTTGTAGAATTATACTTATATAAACTTAGTAGAAATTATAATTTTTATTGAACGACCTTTAATTATCTCTTAGTAATTTTAATATGCTTCTTTGCTGATATATCCCACAACACAGCAACTCTGAATTCTCTTCCAAAACTCTTGAATCATTATTGTGGATGTTTTGGGATATAATAGTTAATTATGTTACAGCACAACTATGAAGAATTTCTGTCTTCCAGGTGATATTGTACTTTAACTCCTTTTATCCCTAACCACTCAAAGTGTCTGGGTCTGATAAGAATAGGACTCTCAGAACATGTGAAGGAATGTTGTAGTTCATTTGAGCTGCTGGGCTTATTGAAATAAGGCTATTTTGAACTATACCTTCAGAAGTTGCCTTCTTTCCACAAATTATTTAATATTCAATCCAGCATACGATTTAAGAAACACACTAAACCAGTGTTTCTCAACCTTAGCAACTTTAAGACGTGTGGACTTCAACTCCCAGAATTCCCCAGCCGCTGGGAGTTGAAGTCCACACATCTTAAAATTGCTAAGGTTGAGAAGCGCTGCGCTAAACGATGATCAGTCTGAAATGAAACTTTGCAGACAGCTGCAGGAGAGGTAGGGAGACAGCACAACCACAAAGCTCCTCAATATTTGTTCCCATAATGCCAATGTATTATTTTTGTCCCAATACACCCATTGGTTCTCCATGTCCCTTATGGCAATTGCCAGAAGTATGTGGATGGACTTTGATGGATCCTTAACAAAGCTGAGAAGAGACCATATGTTATAGTGACCACAATGTTGCTGCGCAAAATGGCCTCATGGCAAATACCCTCACAGCAATAGGAACAAAATAGCCTTTTAAAAAATGAATTTTAATATTTAGCCACCCACAAAGAAACAGTGGGTGTGCAGTAACAATCTTATTTAAGCCTCTAATGCTGGATTCCATAGCTGCTATAGATAAAGGCAGAACAGAGCATCTTGTTAATTGCATTTTTTTTTAAAGGAGACCGACGTGTACAACTTTTCCTTGCCTTGCTATGGCTCGTGACTTTGATTCTCTGCCAGACATGTTCTAGGATTTCTTCCTTATATGACTCAAACTGTCTTTATACCAGAGGATTATAGCCATACAAGTCATACATATGAAAAAAAACCCTCTAGCCTGTCAGTATGGGAGGAAAACAGATTTTTCTAATCAGGTCAGGCACTGTGGGAGCCCTGTTTCTCTCATAAAATTTCTCATTTTCTTAAATAAAACTTGTGCTGAAAAACAGGCTGTGTAAAATAGTAGTTGGTACAGTAAGTTTAACTGAGCTTTGAATAGGATCTTCTGCCCTACCCAAAGATGTCTCTTTGGTCTGTATGTTCTTTGCCAATAATTATTTTATTGTTCCTGTATCATATTCTATCAAAGTGTCTAATCTGTATTTATTTACCTGCTCAAACTGTTACTAAGTAATTTGATCAAAGCTTTAACAGATGCTGCCTTAAAGATTTATTTTGTGTGGTATTTATCATTCCAATGTCATGGTCTCTCAGATCTTGTTCCAAAATTACCTTCTTGATGCTGGGAACTAACAAAAATCAGGCAACAGGAACCATCCATGGAAACTGATACGAGGGCTGTGCTGCCAGTTTGTTAACAAGAGGCTCTCCAGTCACAGATGTTGGGAGAATGGAGAAAGTCTTTATCTGGTGGTCTGCAAAAAAACAAAGGCATCCTTTTTCTCCTGCTTTCTCTTTCTTACCGGTCATCTGGAACAAATTTTTCAAGAAAGATGAATGCGATTAATGCCACCAGATAATGTGTGAGCCTGCCCTCTCAGGTCTTTTTTATTTATTTAGTAAATGTATAGGCCGCTCATCTCATATCCATAACTCTTGGTGGCTCACTATTAAAACAGAATTAAAGACAACAAGAAGAACCAGAGTTAAAAACAACAAAAATAACATAAAAAGTAGCAGCTGAGAAGACTCACAACCACTCAAACAAGCCATGACACGGGCCCATGCTATCAGGGCCCCAGGCATGATGGTAAAGCCAGGTTTTAGTGCCTTGTGAAAGGCCAGCAGGGTCAGGGCAAGTCTAATTTCTGGGGGGCTTATGTTCCAGAGGGGGGGCACCATGGCAGAAAAGGCTCTCTTCCTGAGTCTCGACAGATTACACTCTCTCGCAGACTGGACCTGGAGCATGCCTCTCCTGTCAGATCTAAAAGGATGGGTAGACACTACTGGGGAGACACAGTCCCATAAGTAATCTGGCCCCAAGCCATGCAGGGCTTTAAAGGTAACCACCAGCACCTTGAATTGCACCTGGAAGCATACTGGTAGCCATTGCAGCTTGCGGAG
Source organism: Charina bottae (assembly GCA_023362775.1). Taxonomy (NCBI): domain Eukaryota; kingdom Metazoa; phylum Chordata; class Lepidosauria; order Squamata; family Charinaidae; genus Charina; species Charina bottae. The sequence continues at coordinate 51,980,571 of JALMGJ010000004.1, forward strand.
CACCATCTGGAGCTTCCGAATACTCTTCAACGGCAGCCCCATGTAGAGTGAATTGCAGTAGTCCATTTGGGAGGTGACTAAGGCATGAATGACTATGAGCAGGGGGCCCTGGTCCAGGAACAGACATTTCTGGCACACAACAGAAAGCTATGCAAAGGCCCCCCTGGCCATGGCTGCCACTGGCTCATCAAGCTGGAGCTATGAGTCCAGGAGGAACCCCAGATTGTGCACAAGATCTGTCTGGGAAAGTGCAACCCCATCCATAACAAGAGATGGAGGGTCTCCAGAACCAGGGGGTCCTAAAACCCAAAGCTATTCGGTCTTACTGGGGTTCAGCCGAAGCCTGTTGTTCCCTATCCAGACCCCCACAGCCTCCAGACACTGAGACAGGACCTCAATAACATCACTCAGATGGCCCAGGGTAGAGATGTATAACTGTGTATCATCAGCATACTGATGATACTTCACCCCGAACTGACAGATGACCTCACCCAACAGCTTCATGTAGATATTAAACTGGAGAGGGAGAGCATTGAGCCCTGCGGCATCCCACAGAGCAAAGGCCATGGGCTGGACCTCTCCTCCCCTACCAACCCTGATTGGAACCAGCCTCGAAGGAAGGAGGAGAACTAGCATAACACCATGCCACCCACCCCCAAGCCCCGAAGCTGGTCCAGAAGGATACCATGATAGATGCTATTGAAAGCCACTGAGAGGTCAAGAAGAGCAAGGACAGATGCACCACACCCATCCTACTCCCCCCAGAGATCATCCCAGAGTGTGATCAATGCCATCTTGGTCCCATACCCAGGCCTGAATCCTGACTGAAAGGGGTCCAGATAATCTGCTTCTTCCAGATTATCTTTGAAGATGCTTCTTCAACCACCTTCTCCACAACCATTTTAGGGAAAGTTGGAAACTGGAAGTCCCATTGGGTCCAGCAACGGCCTCTTGTAATGGCAAGGCTGCACCTCTTGAGGAGGGGGTGGACCACCGCCTCCTTAAGAAATGGTGGAACTAGCCCCTCTCTCAAAGAGGAATTAACAATCGCCAAGACCCAACCACATGTCACCTCCCGGGTGGCCTTAGCCAACCAGGAGGAACATGGATCTAATGCAGAGGTAGCCAAGCTAACAGCCATCAGAACTCTGCCCACTTCCTCAGGTCCAACAGGATCAGACTCTTCCTTAAGTGATCCCCAGCCCTGCATCCCTTAATGGGATTGAGCTGCAACCTTTGTAGAGCTGACTTAGTTCCTTTGCCTGCAGACATGACCAGGTCCTGCCATGGCCCTCCCCTCTGCATCATCCTACCATTCTCCATGGTTGCAATATGTTAGCCCCACTAGGTAGGTAGACCAGACTGGGAAATCTGTTTAAAATTTTGGGTTATTATTGCTGTTCATTTGCAATTTCAAAAATACCTTTTCTGGATTTATGATTAGAGATAAATGAATGCTAGCTGCTGCTGCCATCAGAAGGGAATTGCACAGATCTGGCAGCAGTGGAATCTGTGATCAGTTTTCTTATATGCTTGTTCTGTAATTTATCACAATGGGAAATCATCTGTTTGATCACCTACTGTATATGTGTGTGTGTATTTATTTGAGTAGCATGATACTAACAATGTATGCTTTAATAAATTAGACAAAGCTGCTGCTGTCTTTGGTCCTCACATGGCACAAAAAAAAATTCCAGTCTCAACAGGAAAGCTGCAAGGTGGGCAAATTCTATTTAGTTAGTTAGTTAGTTTATATAGCCACCCATCTCACAACAAGTGACTGGGGAGATAAGTTTTGATCTGCTAAAGTTTGATTTAACTTTATTAAAAACTGCTTTAAATAATTTTGTGTTTCACATTTATCAGAAATAATCTGACAGCTGTTTAAGGATTAGTAAAATTTTCTTTGGATACGTTTATAAAATCTTGTATGCTTTTTTTAAACAAAGTTCTAGTCAAATTCGGGGCTTTCTTCAGCACTCTTAAGTGCTGCTAAACTGTAAGTTTCACAATTGCCACGCAGTTTGTAGGACAACAGGTTGGGGAGACCGGAATAAATATTGTGCTTTCTTCAAGGCGTTCCACTTGTATATTTTATTCTGACTTTTTGTCTGTGTCATTTCACTTTTGACCTGCTTGAATCTGTAGATTGGTTCACTTTTTATTAAGAAATGTACCTGAAAATATAAAATCGGGTTGTTGTTTTTAAAAGGCTCATTTCTAAAGTTCAACCTTCCTTTGGTTCTATGCATTTTATGCTATGTAAAGGATAGCATAAAAAATTGTACAGAACTGACATATTGAGCAAGCATCACTCTATCTGAGATTGTGTTACCTCACACTGAGCTGGTGTGGAGGTGGATCAACTTTCTAAAAAGGAAAGTGTAAAAAATAAAATGTATGCATACTCTTACATATTATGGCACATGGCCTGAAGCTGTCATGGCATAATTAAGATATTCCTTTTTTTTTTTTTTTGCTTAGATTTAGTTTAAAAAGATCTTGGGATAATTATAAGCAGCTCATTTCAAGACAATGCATTTTGATTCCAAAATCCCTGGTAATATAAGTATAATATAATACAAGTAGCCACACCTATGCCAGCATGATTTGACCTCCTGCTTGCTAAGATAAAGAAATGTGAGTTCCTTGAACATCATGAGATGACTGCTTCCTATGCAACAATACACTTTTCTTTGGGGTTTGTAGCATTGGTTATATTGTAGGTAGGATTCTTTGGCGATATTTTTAATTAAGTTTTATTGTTGCAGTTTTAGATTAATACAACTTCTTGTCTTCCTGTCTCTGAACCTCAATCACTGTCTCTGGACATCACAGTTGTGGACTGCAGCTTTGGTCGAGGTTCTTGTGCTTGGCAACAAGATACAGATGACGACTTTGACTGGAATCCTGCAGATCATGAGTTTGGTAACTAATCTATGGCCTGATTCCAAGGAGTTCTACTCATTACCAGGAGATTGGATAGGGTTGGAGATTTATTATCAAATCTTGGCACCATATTAAGCCTTTCCCTAGAGGGATTCCTAACTTTTGAGGGAGCCCCTGAACCTACAGCATATTTCAGATAAGAACGATCATCTAATCTAAACAGCTCTCTAGAGTCTCAGGCAGAATTCTTCTCTCCCTTGCTTCCTGATCTTATTTAACTGGAGATGTCAGGGGTTGAATCTGAAATTTTCTGCACAAATAGCTGTGGTCTTTTACTTTTGGGGAAATAACCATAGCATTCAGGATTAAACAAAAGTGCTGTTTTGTTTCCCTCTTTGTAATTTCCCTTCTGTATATTTTTAGGTGACGGATATTACATGACAGTTCCAGCCTTCATGGGACACAAGAAAGATGTTGGGCGTATGAAACTTCTTCTTACCCATCTGGAGCCAAAGAGCATTTATTGTTTGATTTTTAGTTATCAACTTGCAGGAGAAAGGGTAGGGAAACTACAAGTATCCCTAGGCAACACTACCAGTAGTCCTTCCTGGGAACAGAGTATGGGAAATGATGAACGATGGAGGACTGGACAGGTTGAAGTGCACACGGGGGCTGAAACAGCTATGAATGTAAGTTAAAGACTAAAAAACAACCACAGCTCTCTTCAGGTGTTTGCCTCATGTATAAAGAGCAATTGGGCTGAGCATTTTAACCATGTTGCACTGCACACTTTCTGCATGCTTCAATCCGTTACTTCCTGAGTGTTAACATCCAACATTCGGGGGTAAGGCATGCAAAGAGAGTATAGGGGGAGGCAGGCTTATAAATGATCAGTTGTAACTATTTGCATTTTGTTTTGCTATTCCTTAAAAGCTACCTAACTGTAATAGCAGTTGGGGCATTTAGGTTTGTAGAAAGTAAGCTTCAGATTAATAATTCCTGAGGAGGTGCTATTGTACGTGACCTTTCCTTGTGGATTTTCAGGAGACATCTACTTTGCCACTGCCACAAGCTCAAAGCTAGACTAAAGGCACCCTAATGTTAGATCTAGTAGAGTCCTTTTGCAAGTTGTAAATTTACTAAGCCATAATGTGGTTTGTTTCGTTTTGGCTTAGCACCATGTGTGAACCCAGCCACAGTGGCTTGTTAATAAACAACACTGAAATCAAACTGTAGCATATGTGACCCAGTCATATTTTAACACTGTAGAAATTGTTGCTGTATAATAGCGTCAAGACTTCAGTGAAAAACGTCTATGAAATTGAAAATAATATAATTACTAAAGTTGCAGTAGGGCTAACATATATGGGCTACAAAAATCCAGACAACCGCTAGTTGGCAGCAAAGAGATACTGAACACTATGACTCTAGCGGTCATCTAGATTTTTGCAGCCCAAATCTGCTATCCCTAGATTCAAATGGATTGAACGATTACTGTGGCGGATCATAGCCCATGAGAAGATAAAAAAAAAACTTGAGGCCTGAGTCTGTATTACTCATGTATATATCAGGTATAGACTGGCCTATTTAGAAACATCTGGAAATAGTACAACTACAGCAGGCTGTGCAAAAATAAGTTATGAAGTCAACAGAAGGAGGTGATGTAATGGTATGTAGGAATGACCTTGGGAGACAGGAGGAAGAACCGCAGACCTGACAACCGTTATGTAAAAGATAGTCCACAGAAGGGGGGGGGGGGGAGGCATGGGAAGCATTTCAGAAGGGACCCTCCCTAGTTTTCTGGAAGTAAAAGGAGAGGAGGGGAGAAATACTTTCAGACTTGCAAGATTGATGTTAGCCCTTTGGGGTAGTCCAGAAAAGAAGCACGATAATGAATACCAACTCTATATTGTAAGGTTACATTGACAGAATCTTGCAGATCTGAAAATATTTGTCCCCGCCTCTCCTTTTACTCTTCAAAAAACTAGGGAGGGTCCCTTCTGAAATGCTTTCCACGCCCTCCCCCTCTCCTTCTGTGGACTGAGATATCTTTTACATGAGTCCAGTCTGTGGCTCTTTCTCCTGTGTCCTAAGGTCATTCCCACATACCACTACAGGTGATGAGGAGACTTTTCAAGGAGTAAATTCTGGGGTGTGATGGAAATCTTTTTTCTAACAAGCACATGACAGGTTTCAGCATGAATGAAAAACAGTTATTCACTAAATAACAAATACTTTGAAAATGACCTTAAGTTGGAAGATCGACTAAATCAACTGCTATAGGAACACAAAATAAATGTAAATTACATCATGAGTAAACTCTCAATATTGATTACTTCGTGAGTGGTTTAGATGGTGTTTTCTAAAATTTAATTGTAAATTATTGCTAAAAGTAATCTAAATATTTGACTTGCTAAAGTATTCTTGATGACTGAGAGGAAAACCAATCAGAAGATTCAAGACATTCAAGTGTTAGGACAAAATTTCAGTTGTGAGGGATACTTACAGTTATATGAGATAACCATTTTTTTCTCTTTTTTATTGTTAAAGAAAGGCAAACTACTTCACGCAGGTTGTGGGGTACTTTTGAAATGTCTTAAAATGGCATTGGAAACATTTCCACATGATGACATATTACTGTTCCAAGAAAGGAACAACAGTGTGTAGTGGTTGCCTACCTTTAAAAAGAAAATGGAGATGAAATTATCATCTGGCCATCCTGTAAAATTGCAATATCTGAACCTCAGAAGACCTGCAGCCATCATCTATAGCCTTGTGAAGATTATGGAATTTCTTTCCCCACCTTTAGCAGAAGATGACAATCCAGCTAAAGTAGGGAGAGATTCTGCCTCCAGTCAACAGCTGCCGTTAAACTCCCTTAGTATTTAAATTGAAAAGCATTTATTATTCTATTGCACAGAATAATTTTTGTTGAAAAGATAGGATTTAACAAATCAATAATGATGCAAAGATAGTAAAGTTATGTGTCTTCTATTTTATCCTGTACCTTCTTGTTGATAGCACAATTTTATTAACAATGTTTTCTTCCTTCATTTTATCAGATCACTTTTGAGGCAGAACGTGGGAAAGGTAAAACTGGAGAAATTGGAGTTGATACCGTTCTACTGTTTTCTAATTTATGTTCTGAAGACCTGTTAACATTGGATATCTGAACAGATTATTTTAATTTCTATTATATTATTTGTTGTATTCATACAGAGATTTTGTATTGCCATAGCCTAGATAAAATGTAGATCTGGGAATTGCATCTTGAACTACGATGTAGATTTTAAAAAACCTGATAGATTTAAATGCCTTTGGTTAGATAGTTGATTTTTACCTAAGCATACTACATTTTCTTTTACATGTAATTATACTATATAATTTGTAGTCATGTTATACAAAAAAAGTATAGCATTTCTACAAAAATAATCTTTGCATAAAATCCCTTTAAGGCAAATTTCTACTTTACTTGAATATTCCCTGAGTTTTCCTACAGTATTGTAATGTTTTAGAACAGGGTGAACACTGTAAGGCCTCTGGCCAGGTACATCCTGATGCCTATTTTGTGGCCCTGGACCCTTATTTTTTAACATAGTTGCTGAAACGTGATGCATGGTTTCCTGACATTCTGAAGAGCAAAGCACACAAAATGTAGTGAAAGTTCTACAATAGGATTTTTATAATTGAAAAACAAAACAAATGTCTCAAAACATTTAGAAACTCATGGTTCAGGCACTTCATATTTTTACTGACACAGGTATCGGTATACCATATACAGTATACTAGTATTACATATATACTCACAGATATCCGAGGATAAACTGAACCCCATTTTTGGGTGCATTTTGGCACCTAAAATTCTTGGCCTAACCATGAGTATATATGGTACTTACTGTGTTACATAAATGGGGACATTATGCTTAGAAGCTAATAATATTAGTCTGCTACTACTTTTCTGCTAGAAATGTTAAGCTCATTGCTTTTAATGGTGCTTTCCCAAAATCTATGAGTGGTGTGCCCCTCTGTTTTCTTTGTAAATCCAGATACAACTATAAAAATGTCTATAAAAATGTATCTATTTGTCATCTATCATCTATCAATCATCTATTTATTTTGGGGAAAAATTGTTTCCCTATTATAAATGATGCCCCTAAGCTATAAGGCAACATACTAATATTCAAGTGAATTTAGCAGGGTTGTGGTTCATACTGCAGGGAACATATGATACTCCAATTTTTGTTCATAATAGACAGACACCTAGTTTCGCCTTATAGAGTTTTTCCGCAACCCACAGGCAGCTGTGCTGAGACACCAAATGGTTCTCCTTCCAGGCATATGGAGATGAGGTTCAGTGTGTATAAACTTCCCTACTTCTTTCAGTGAAGGACAGCTCTGCATGCCCACTCTTACTGTGATTTCTCCCATTACCTAAGCTAAGGGTGCCGCCTCTGCTTGCCAAGAGTTTATGTCCAACTTCAGAGTGTTCCCAGATCTTTGAATCTGGTTCAAAGTATTTTTGTATGTCATGGCAGAAAAATATGCAAGCCGCAACCCAACTGGGAATTAGATACATTTAAAAGTAGATATATTTCGATCAGAGGGCTTGAAAGTATAAAACAGTATCCACATGTGTCTATGATGTATTTGGGAAACAGAAGACAGATTCTCTCTTTTATAAATGCACTTATTCATAATTAATTTGATAACATTCCTGTATAATGCAATTACATAGAGAAAAAGTATGTCAATTGAACTGTCTTCTAAAGGCATGAAAGCCGGCTGGGTGACTTTGGGCCAGTCACTCTCTCTCTCTCAGCCCAACTCACCTCACAGGGTGGTTGTTGTGGGGAAAATAGGAGGAGGAAGGAGTATTTGGTATGTTCGCCGCCTTGAGTTATTTATAAAAAATAATAATAATAAAGGCAGGATAGAAAATAAATAAAATAAAATAAAATAAAATCCATGATAGCATGAAGGCATTTGGTGAAAGAACTCTAAACTTTCCAGCAAGTATGTTATTTCTTTTGTTGTATACCAAAATATAAAAGGGTTCACATACACTAGACCAGTGTTTCTCAACCTCAGCAACTTTAAGATGTGTGGACTACAACTCCCAGAATTCCCCAGCCAGCCACATCTTAAGAGTTGACAAGGTTAAGAAACACTGCACTAGACTAAAATATGACTGACTTGTTTGTAGCTCACTGTTTGTAAGCTAGTTTAATTAATTTATGGCTCAATGGTTATGCTTGCATGACATGTTTACCCATGATAAACTTAATCATGGCTTACCAATTAGGCTAATTTTCTGTGATTGCATGGCACACAGCATTAGAATCTAGGATCTTTTTTTATCATTCTTAATTTTCTCTCTGGCTTAAGGGGAATTTTTATTAGACCCTCTCAGTGGCATTTAGCACAACAAGCAATTAAGGCTGAATCTATGATGCCCACAGCATTGCATTTTCTCTACACAATCTTGTTTCACTTCTGTCAGTTTTGATCTGTTAGCATTTCAACACTGTAGTTAACATTAGTGTGCTTGCCATAATATTGCAAGTTGTAAGACCCAGGGGCTCAGGAGATATTGAGGATGAGTACAGAAAATCATTGTGCCCTCCTCTTGGTGACTTATTTGCCTCTTGACTAATATAAACATATGGATAGTATCTACATGATTTGGGGGAAAAGATCATTCTGCCAAGAATTTGCATCTTCTTTGTCTTACTCAAGAAAAGTATTAAGGGAAAATATTGGTCAGTCGAGACCACACAATCAAAGGATTCCTCAATAAGAAGAGTTTCAAAGGGAATATTTCTCTCCACCATTTTTCTTTGCATGTTATTGTTTCTACATTCTCACTTTGATCCAATAGACCAGGGTTTCTCAACCAGAGTTCTGTGGAACCCAAGGGTTCCGCGAGAGGTCACTAGGGGTTCCCTGGGAGATCACAATTTATTTAAAAAAATATTTCAAATTTGGGCAACTACATCTTAAAGAGGTAAGTTTCATTCTTTATTTTTAGTTTAAGAACACATATATACAGGCCTACACATGAAATGAATATAATAATTTTGTAACTTCTGCCCTATATTTGAGCCTGAATGTGCAGGGGTTCCCAGAGGCCTGAAAAATATTTCAAGGGTCCCTCCAGGGTCAAAAAGTTGAGAAAGGCTGCAATAGGCTATCACTTACTGTATATGAATGGACAGTTTGCAGGCCAACTGTTTCAATCAGTCGAGAACCGTAAAATTTACATATGAGGATTCTTGTGGATTATACATTTTATGAGTTGTGATTCATCCAATTTTATCGTATTTTACTAAATGATCTACAACAACAAAAAATTGCAGGTTAGCATGATCCTGTTCAGGGGTCCAGCCATACAGGTTTCCAGGATATTCCATTCTTCCTTCTCAAATTGTCATAATTTGGGGTGCGTTTTATGTGCTTAGCCTTCATTGTGCTGGGCTTGAGGATGGATATCCCCTTCCAATGTTTCTTGTTGTTGTTATGAGATTTTTTTCCACATTTCTCTTGAATAATACCTATCTGACTTTAAATAATACCTATTAGGGAAGGAGCTTGTTTTTGGATTAATGTAGTGGCTGTGAATATATCCAATGCTTCCCCCTAGTGGTCATTATACCAGCAATGCAAATTATATGCATTCCCTATTTCTCAAAGAAGTGAAAACTCCAGTGCTATCCACCTTTGTTTTCTTTAGAAGTTATTGAAGGCTTACTGGAATTCTAGTACAGTAGTAGCTATTATTTACCTATGAGTATATTTGGTGATTTAGGGGCGCGATGACTCAGTGGTTAAGATGCCAGGCTTGAAGGTCGGCAGTTCCAGACCTGAGCACCGCGTGACGGAGTGAGCTCCCGCACTCACCCCAGCTCTTGCCAACCTAGCAATTTGAAAGCATGCAAATGCAAGTAGATAAATAGGTACCACTTCGGTGGGATGGTAACAGCGTTCCGTGCACGTCATGCTGGCCACATGACCACGGAAGCGTCTTCGAACAGCGCTGGCTCTTCGGCTAAAAAACGGAGATGAGCACCACCCCCTAAGGTCGGACACGACTGTGCAGGGGAAAACCTTTACCTTTTTATATTTGGTGATTTACAACTTGACACTCTCCAACTCCCAAATCTTTAAAGCTGTCCAAATCTCATCTCTGTAAGATTCTTGCTTCAATATAGATCATGTAATCCCCTATAAAAGGAAGTAGGAAAAGATGCCCTCTTTCTATAAGTGTCTAGCTTTAGTCAAGGTTAAAGTAAAAAAAAAAAAAAGGCAAGTCCAGACTAGGTTCAACCATCTTGCTAAATCATAATTAGGCTAAACAAAGCTTAACCTTGGTTTGAGCCACAATTGGCTGGATTCACACAACACACCAAGCCTTAAATCATAGCATACTAAATTACAATTACAAATTACATAACTTACAAATTATGCTTAGCAAAAACCAAACTAACCATATGAGGGGTTAATGCAATGTATTAAAAATCACCAAATTGATGCAAATGATGGTCATGATAGGTTTCAGGCCTACCATCTTTCTCTTATAATCAAGTATTATCAAGGTGGAAGGGGTATCAAAAGTTCATCAAAATAAATTTTGAATTTGAAATTAAAATATTGGCTATATGAAACAGCCATGTTTATTTTGTTTTGTGCAAAATCAGACAGTGGAATAGTTCAGTTGAAAAGAAGCTGAATTAATTTCAAGAAATACCCATTATCGCAAAAGGCCAGCCTTTGGAATAAAAAATGTTCCGTTTATTTGTACTGCTATGGGATTCAAAATTCATTTTGATGAACTTTTTTTAAAATAATTTTTATTGAAAATTTTAATAACAGTAGTAAAAGAAATGCAAACTAAACTCGGAAAAATAAAAATAAAATAAAAAGTGCAAAGAAAAAAAAGAGGAAGAGGAAGAAATAAGAAAAGGAGAAAAGAAGTATTTAAAGAAGTTACTTCCGATCTTCATCATAACAAGTACAAACAAACATAATTCTTCACCCCCTATAAGGTTACATGCAAGTATCTCCTCTTCCCATAACTCATCCCTTATTCATACACAAATCCATAAATCATTAACATTTCTGTCCTGGTGTCATCAAAAAGTCTATAAAGGGTTCCCAGAGTTTTATAGAAATGTATCTTATTTTAACCGTGATCAAATAAACCAATTTTATATTCCTTCCTTTTACTTCTAACAGTCTTAGTCTTTAATTCAGGGCTTTCCAAAGTTTTCCCGCGGCGACACACCAACCACTGTTGGTGTGTCGCCACGGGAAAACCCGGAAGTGCCGCCATTGCAGCAGCGCGCAAAAACCCGGAAGCGCTGCTGCTGCTTTCGGTTTTTGCGCGCCGCTGTTGGTGTGTCGCCGCGGGAGAACCCGGAAGTGCTGATGATGATCAGCGCTTCCAGGTTGTGTGGCGACACACCAGACTGTGTGTGGCGACACACTTTTGTGTCGTGACACACAGTTTGGAAAGCTCTGCTTTCATTCATTCAGATGTTGTCATAGGATTTGATCTCTCTTCAAATTTTCTTTTTCCCATTTCAAAGGCTTCTTCAAGGCTTTAGCAAACCTCTTTTGTAAATCCAGTAAGGAGTCATTATTCAGATCATTCTCTTGGCTTATCATTTGTATTTTCACTTTAACTGTCATTTCTGTTTCATAATCCACATTTTTTTAATTTTCCAGTATTTCAACTATTTCTACTAGATACTCATCTAGATCAATTTAGTGATAGTTCACACGTTACATTAAGCCATAATATGGTTAGTTTGGTTTTTTTGCTAAGTATAATTTAGCAAAGTGTAATTTAGCTCCAGTCACCAAAAACACTGAGTGGTATACATCTCAATATCTGTAAATTGGGTTACAAAAGATACTATAACAAGAAAACAAATCAACAACATTACACAACCTATAAACATCACTGGGAACAATAATCAATATAACCAAAAATCAAAAGATCTTCCACTGTCAGAGGGAAGATCACAGCATTCCATAATATACAGAAAAAAAAATGAGCATTTGAAAGTTTGTGTATTAATGCTTGAAATCATTATTACTGTTGTAATTACTAATTAAAGCAAAGCTTTTAAAACTAGAGTGGAAAAATAAGAGACTGAAACTAAAAAAGCAGATAGTTCTTCTTGCAGGCTTCTGTCATGCATCCTACAGCACTCCCTATTAGAGGAGAAGAGTCATCACAGGGGTATATGTGGGGCAAAATAAATGTATTTGTGCTGCTTGAGGCAAAAGGTAGAACAGAGTTTCTTTATTCTAGTTATAAAGCAATTGGACTGGCAGTTGAAGCCTGTACCAGTATTGCAATGGGGCTATGTCCATCAAATCTGAAGGCAATGTTAGCTTAGCACAGAGCTTTCCAAACTGTGTGTCGGGGCACGTTAGTGTGTCGGCTGCAGTGTCTGGGTGTGTCGCGGCTGCTGCTGCCTCCGAGCCCTGCCAGGATTCCACCCAGGTCCTAGTGCCTGCCTTGTGCCTTGCTGCCTCCAAACCTGCCCTGCCAGGATTCCACGCAGGTCCTAGTGCCTGCCTTGTGCCTTGCTGCCTCCAAACCTGCCCTGCCAGGATTCCACGCAGGTCCTAGTGCCTGCCTTGTGCCTTGCTGCCTCCAAACCTGCCCTGCCAGGATTCTGCGCAGGTCCTAGTGCCTGCCTTGTGCCCTGCTGTAAGAGTGTGTCGCGAAATGATGCATGTCTAAAAGTGTGTCACCAACATGAAAAGTTTGGAAAGCTCTGGCTTAGCAGGTAAAGGAGGGGTACCTATTATAAACCTTTCAATCTTTCAACAATGGGAATTGATTATCAGTTTGCCATGGGGGCCGTTCCCTCCCCCTTCTGCATTTACTAAAGATGCTGCTGCCAGCGGTGTTTGTGTGTGTGTGTGTGTGCGCGTGCGCACATATATGTACAAAAGTGGAGAGCTTGGATTGCAACACTATGCCCACCATCCTCAGATTTTGATTCCCCCTGCCACTGGATGCTGACATGGAGAGTTATTCCCATTCCTTCTGAGGCAGCTACTTTCCTTAGCCTGTGGGTTAGGCTGGCACCGGGCCATGAGTGATAAGCCATTACTACTGATAACATGCTTGTAATTTAGATGGGAGTTGAGTTGTGCAAGGAGACAAGATGGGTGAACTGTTGCCACACATGCCTTTAAATGCGTATCTGATAGGGATATGTCTATTTTTAAAAATTCAGAAGAGGTGTTTTGGCACAGACAGAAACACAAGCAGAGTATCTGCATTTCTTCAGACTTCTATGAGTTGATAAGATTTGAAGGGAATTTTGCTGTAATGCATGAATATGACTTTGTAATTGTTTAATTTACATCACGATTAAAGTTTATAACCTCGGAATAGGCCTCCTAGTAAAGATTTTTTGTTGTTGTATATGAATTGCTGTGTCCTGCATTACTTCATTCAAAAAGTAGTGACCAAAATAAGGATCTACTATGTATACAGAACATCTTGATAAATAGCTGATGGGTGGATATGAACAACAAAACTAGAGGGCAGCAAAATTGCTCCAGAGTAAAAGATAATTCAATCTTTGGGAAGTCCCCTCTGGGGTGACAGGACACAATTGATGGCGAAGGTACAGTCACTGGCAGACTGTAAGCAGCTGTTCCAAGAGTACTGCAAAGAATTGAAGCTTGGTGAAAAGGAAACTCTGCCAGCATTGGTGATATTTCTGGAGGTCTGCGTATAGAAGGATTCAACTGGACACCAACAACCATGATAAATATAGGATGAACATGGAATATAAGGAACTGAAAGCTAAGTGCAAGGAGCTGGTAGGGAAAAAAACAAACAAAGGGAAACTGAGAATCTGAAGCAGCACTTTTTTTACTGCAACAAATTGATCAGGCCTCCTGGCTAGATGCCCAGGCATTGGTGGGAAAGAAGGTAAGCTGCAAAACTCAATTTATGGACTCAAAAGGTTGATTCAAGGATAGCCTTTAAGGATTACTACTCCTGCTAAAAAAGCTAGTGGCTGTAACAGATTCCAGACCTTAAAGAAAAATTAAAGGAAAAAGTTCTTCACATTGCTAACTTTACCTGGAGCTTTTGTGGGTCTTCCGGGCTGTGTGGCCGTGTTCTGGAAGTTGTGGTTCCTAACGTTTCGCCAGCATCTGTGGCCAGCATCTTCAGAGGGCAGGAGCACAGATAGAAGCAAAATCTCTGTGCCCAGGTAGAGTGGCAATGTTCTATTTATAGAGCTAAATTATAGGAGATTAGGTGGGGTTTTTTGTTGTGTTGAAATGTTAACGAGTGGCTGATGAGCGTGATTAGCATGTTCATTGTGAGAAGTATTCCCATGTCCTGGTGGTTGGACTGAGTTCGTTGACCTTTTGCAGGCTGTGTTTTTCAGGACTGGTAGCCAGGTTTTGCTAATTTTTAAACTTGCTTCTTTTTTATTGTAACTGTGCTGGTGTTTGTGAATTTCAATGGCTTCTCTGTATAATCTGGTGTAGTGGCTTTTGGTGTTGTCCAGTATTTCTGTGTTTTCAAATAGGATTTTGTGTCCCGTTTGCTTGAGAGCATGTTCAGCTACTGAAGATTTTTCCGGTTGCTGTAGTCTGCAGTGTCTTCAATGTTCTTTTATCCTGGTGTGAATGCTTCGTTTTGTGGTTCCGATGTATACTTGTCCACAGCTGCATGGTATGCGGTATACTCCTGCAGCGGTGCGGGGGTCCCTTTTGTCTTTTGCTGATTTTAGCATTTGTTGTATTTTTCTGGTGGGTCTGAAGACTGTTTGAAAGTTGTGTTTTTCCATCAGTTTTCCCATGCGGTCAGTGACTCCTTTGATGTAGGGCAGGAATACTTTGTTTGTGGGGGGCTGTTTTTCTTCAGTTGGATGTTGTTTTCTTGGTTTGATGGCTCTTTTTATTTCATTCTTGGAATAGCCATTTGAAAGCCTTCGACAATACATTTACCTGGAGCCTTGAGATGGCTTTTGGCATCTTTTCTATTTCAGTTTAAGAAACCCTTTAAAGGCCCAACTTCTGGGGAGGAAAACAACAGTTTATTAAAGCAGGAAATGTACATTTTAAATTGTTATTTTAATTTCCTGTTGCATGTTATTTTTAAATTGATCCAGATGTTTTATGTAGATCTTGTGCCCCCTTTAATATGTGCTGAAGCCTATGAATAGTTTCTTAGTCACAATACCATTAAATTATCTTGGAATATACTGCCAAATGCACATATAGATTGGCTTCAGTGTGCTCCCATGTATATAAAGGGTAGCAAGCATTTTATCTTTCTTTTTTACTAAATTTGTATTTTTAATGTAGATATCTTCTTGGGAGGGGTGCGATGGCTAAGCGGTTAAGACGCCAGGCTTGTCAATTGGAAGGTCACAAGTTCGGAGGTTCGAATCCCTAGCCCTGCGTGTGGAGTGAGCTCCCGCACTAGCTCCAGCTCTTGCCAACCTAGCAATTCGAAAGCATGCAAATGCAAGTAGATGAATAGGTACCACTTTGGTGGGTAGGTAACAGCGTTCCGCGCGCGTCATGCGGCCACATGACCGTGGAAGCGTCTTCGGACAACGCTGGCTCTTCGGCTAACAAACGGAGATGAGCACTGGCCCCTAGAGTCGGACACAACAGTGCGGGGGAACCTTTACCTTTTTTATCTTCTTGGGAGGCTAAATAATAGGGTGTATTTTCTTTTCAAGTCCAGTATATAATAGAAGACATTTTAATATTTCTGATTAACTGAAAAAATAGGATATATATCAGCCTTCCTAGAACCACATTTACTCCATTAACTCAATTTTATGGATTTGCATAATGCATAGATCAAATTAATCGTAACTGCTGGATTTGCACAAGGCTAAAATGCAGTTGGCTACTTCATTGAGTGTTCCGGGTGAACAGGTCTTTTAACGAAGTCTGTGGAACTAAGCAACGCTGAAGTTAATAAGAATTATTTCTGAATATTTACTTTGCGCTGCTAGAATCCCACCAATAACCCCGAAGAAACTGCAAATATAGCCTTCAACCTGAGCGTCCTTCAAATATAGACTTCAACTCCCATAATTCTCAGCTTTGGCCGTACTCTCTGGGAATTTTGGGAGCTTGTCCGCCCCTCCAGAGGGCGCTGAAGTTAGAAAGGGCTGAGCTAGAGAAACAAGCCGCTCGTTCGCAATGGGGGCGTACAGGCTCACGCAGCCAACGCTGAGAGCAGGAGCGCGCACGCACCCCACGTTTTCTGACTGAGGGGCGGGGCTGCGGACGGAGAGAGGCTGGAAAGGTGGAAGTCCTGCGGTCGCCCTGCTGGAGTCCCAGGTGAGGAAGAACAGCTGCCGCGGTAAGGTTCGGTTTGGGTGGAGAAGGAAGCGCCCCATGAAGCTCGGGTGACATCCCAGGAGGGCATCCTGCTCCTCCATTTGAGTTGGCGCCGCGTCTTCTTAACTGGCTTCGGGGAAGCCTCAAAACCAGGACTACTTGTATACCTAATAGGCTAGTGTAGTTTGGCTAAATAAACCCCGTGACAAAAATGTGGAGATTAGCTACAATAGCAGCAGCGTTTTCAAGCGAAGAGCTCGTGTGTATGAAAATTGCACCAGGTGGATATATATATTTTTTGCACTAAAAAAGTGACCCCTTGCGTCTCTGACCCGTCTCTCCCTCTCCCACTGTGTTTCCGGCTCAAACCTGTATAGAAGTTGCACTCAGTGTCATAAAAACTCACATTTTCCTCAGTGTCCTATAAGTTCCTGCTAAGAGATACTTAGGGATAATTATAAGCTGCCACTCCCAAACACTGTTGAACTAAAACTATAATTTCTAACCACCATGAACAATGTTCACTGAAGGTGGTGGGAATTGTAGCCCAATGCAGTGGTGCTGGGTGCAGAAGGCTGTTTTGTGTTGTGAGAATGACCCATATTCATGCAATATTTGATGCCTCAAACAAGCTGCACTCTGATTTGCTTGTTTGAGGCATCACATGTTGCATGAATCCTGCCATAGTTAAAGATCTAGTACTACGTAAACCAGCTAGTTGTGGCTTATTCATTAAACTCTGATTAGGAAAGCCATAGTTTAGAGTGATGTGTGAGCTCTGACATATTTTCATGTGTGGTATAAAAGTAAAGGGCGCTAGCCTTCCAAGAAGTGGTGAAAGAAATAGAGCTCAGATAGCCCTGTGTTCGAGAAGAGCCTCATTTTGTGTCTCCCAAAATTCTGATGGTGAGAAACACAAATAACCTGCAGTGTGAGTGTTCAGATATGCTTAGTATCGGTTAAAGGGGAAAAAGGAAAAAAAAAACCTTGCCAAACCCAAGAAAAAGAAAATCCTAATATTGCCCATACTGTATGTGCTTGGTACAACCCTGCCAAGTGCGATCCATGCTCTCTCTACCCCACGACTAGATTGTTCCCCACTCTTGGTTAATGTTTGAAAATATTGAATAACAGCTGCTTTTTAAAAATATTCTTTTGAAAAGGTAATCTGTATTACTTTATAATAATAAAATTTGTGGGCAGTTTTCTACACAAATATTAGTGAAGTTCAGCATTAGGAACCTTAGGTTTCCTTTTTATTCCTTCCAACCCAACAGAACTTTGGAACAAATTGTATAAAGGTGCCCATTAGCAGAACAACTCTCAAGAAACAAAAGGAAAGTGGACCAGACTTGGTGTGAGGAGAGATCCAATAAGAGGAAGATTACATTTGATGATAATACAGAACTAGAGGGGGGAAAATCCTGCACAGTAATGCATCCTTCGGGAGAGTTGGGCAACAGCTTGGAATAGTGTAAAAAAGGTAAAGGTTCCCCCTGCACATTTGTGCAGTCGTGTCCGACTCTAGGGGCCGGTGCTCATCTCCATTTGTTAGCCGAAGAGCCAGCGTTGTCCGAAGACGCTTCCATGGTCATGTGGCCGCATGACACTACCCACCGAAGTGGTACCTATTCATCTACTTGCATTTGCATGCTTTCGAATTGCTAGGTTGGCAAGAGCTGGGGCTAGTGCGGGAGCTCACTCCGCACATAGGGCTAGGGATTCGAACCTCCGAACTTGCGGTCTTCCGATCGACAAGCCTGGCGTCTTACCCGCTGAGCCACCACTGCTTACTATTCCATTCTACCCTCCCTCTCTCTCCCCCTTCCTCCCTCTCTCTTCCCAATCCTGTCAACTAGAACAGAGCTGTTTTAAGGGGTTGAAATGGATCCCAGAAGCTGTGCTCTGCATGCTTTGCTGCATTGTTAGTCTTTCCAACCTAACAGAATGCTGGAAAGAATTTAGTAAGGGCTAGGGACTCTTTTATCAGCAGGATAAAAAAAAGATCCTCCAATGCAACCTTATGGAAGAAGCAGTTGAGCAGCGGCTCAGAATGCTGCTGGGTGCTCCTTTTTAAGTTCCCCTTCCTCCTCCTTCCAAGTCACATGATCCAGAGCATATGCAGCCTGCCCTATGCTTCCCAGTGTGTACACTTACAGAGATGCAACATGCATGCACACACAGAGGCAACATGTATGTGCACACTCTGCTTAGATCTTCCTTTCCCTCCCTTCCCCTCTCCCTCTCCCATATACACAGCCTGATTAGCCCAAGGGGAGAATGTGCAGACACATTTCAACATATTAATTCATTATACACAAGAAAAAACATCTGCTTCCTATGGCCACTGTTGGTAAGAAGCTTGGAAAAAATTCCAGAAACCATGTTCTGCATACTTTACCTATCTTGCTGTATACATAGAATTCAACATACACAGAATCAATGGTCCCTAAAGTGTTCTTTGTTACCTTTTCAATATCAAGCAAAACACTTTGTCCCTCACACGTTTCCTATAATCTGAATGATTTCTGTGAGGCAGTATAGCTTTGCATAGCTGCAAAATGGCTTATTCTGAAAGTACTACCATAATGTATTGTCGAAGGCTTGTGTATTGTGTTCCTGCCCTCTGAAGATGCTGGCCACAGATGCTGGCGAAACGTTAGGAACCACAACTTCCAGAACACGGCCACACAGCCCGGAAGACCCACAACAGCCATACTACCATGATGTTTATCCTATCCTATGCTTAAAAATATTGCAGGGCACAATTATACATTTTCTAATTTCATAATATGCAGCCCAGATAATGCATTTTTCTGTGTGATTCAGTAGGTTTATTCTCTAATATGTATAGGAGTACATCATGTTGTCATATACTGTATTTAAAAAATTATATTATGCCTTCTGGCCTCCAATAATTAAACACTGTTATGGAAGTCACTATCTTTATATGTTTAGATATATTTCTCTCTATATATATGTGTGTGTGTGTGTTTGCTTTTCTATAACTGTAGAGGGAATATTAGAATACACTTGAAAAATCCCCAGATATGAAGAATTACCTGAACTGTGTGTCTTATATTATACTTTATTCTTCATGCAAAAGTATATGGTGTAGTTAAAAAAATGATTTTGCTACTTTCATTTTAGAATTTGCAATGTCTGACAGAAGCATTATCATGACTACAGCTGGTTGTATAGAGAATCTACTATATAAAAAAGAATACCAAGATATTGGAAGTCATCTTGAATACCTTGAAACTGTTGTTATGACTATAAATAATCTCCAAGAGACTGATATTGCCAAAGCTGTTTTCCAAATCCTCAAGAACTGTCCCTCTGTAGTACTGAAAAACAAGGCTAAGCATTTACTGTCAAAATGGAAAACGCTTTATAAAAAATACCAATCAATGCAAATCAAACCAGGACCTAGTAATATGGAAGAATCTTTTGAAAACGATCAGGCAGTTTTGGAGAATATAAACTTCTGTGAAAAACAAGGTCAGCATGAAAAAGTAGATCCTGTCAGTTCCAACTATTGCCTGCCATCAGAAAAGAGTTCAAAAGCTATTCGAAGTAATATGCAAGAGGATGATGCAATTCAACCAGAACATCTGGGAGTCTCATGCTTGGTTAGCAAAACAAACCCATTGGAGGATCCCATGATAGCTCTGAGGTGTAAATGCGTAGAACTTCTTTGTGAAGCTTTGCTTGACTCTTCAATAAGCAATGAACAAAATGAAAAGCCTCACAAAATAGCAGAAGAAATCGAACAGCACATTTTTGCAATTTATGTTAAAAATAATAGAAAATACAAAAACTGCATCCGGAGCAAAGTTTTAAACTTGAAAAATCCTAGAAATTCTCATTTAAAGAGTAACTTGCTTACAGGGGCTCTTAATCCCAAAACATTTGCTGATATGTCTGTGATGGAAATGGCACACGATGAACTGAAACAGCTTAGGACTTCATATACAGAATCATCTGTTCTGGAACATCAGCTCCCCCAAAATATCAATGGTACACATACAAGCAAAATAAAATGTAGGCACTGTGAAAAATATGATTGCACTGTTACTGTCATTGCAAGGGGAGCCCTTTTCCTTCCTGGTTGGGCACGGAATACAAATCCAGATGAACAGATGACTTATGTAATTTGTAATGAATGTGGAGAGCAGTGGTACCACAGCAGATGGATCTGTTTGTAATTGTACTTTAGAGGAAGTAAATATAAAATATGAAGGTAACCCAGAGCAAACATTTGAATGTGGAAGTACTTTAAGTGCTTAAATGGTTTTGTAGTGCAATAAAATGTGGATGTGCATTACTGGGAAAATGATTGTAAAATATTGGAAGAGATTGTCTAGAAATCAGAATATGACTCAGACCAATTCATAATAACAAATCAACATTACTATAGTAATGTTGCTGGCATGGGACCAGAATACCTGAGGGACCGTCTTATCCCCATGTTATCGACCCGCCCCACCCGGTCATCCAGAGAGGGCCTGCTACGAACCCCATCAATTAGAGAATGCCATCTGATGGGGTCTAGGAGGCGGGCCTTCTCTGTGACAGCACCCACTCTATGGAACATCTTGCCCCCAGAGTTGAGACAGATTTCCTCCCTCCCGACCTTTAGGAAAGAGCTGAAGACCTGGTTCTGCCGCCTGGCATGGGAAGGAGGAAGGGATAGTTCCTCATGGAGGTGGCTAATCCCCTAATTTTAATGTCCTTCTTTTAATGAATACCTCGTCCATCTGGATTTTATAATTATTTATTGTACTGTATATATTGTGGTTTTATATATTTTTAGATTTTATTTTAACTTATTTGTTGTGAACCGCCCAGAGTTCCCCATGGGGGGAGATGGGCGGTCATATAAGTTGAATAAATAAATAAATAAATAAATAAATAAATAATAAAATAGTATCAACAATGTCATGTAATTTACAAATATAGGATATTTTAAAAGTACTTGTTATTCTAGTAACTTTCTACATTCATTTGAAGGCTTAAATTTAAATTTAAATTTAAATTTAAATTGATGAATAAAAAGTTAATTGTGCTGGCCGAATTGTTTGTTTGTTTGTTTGTTCATTCATTCATTCATTCATTCATTCATTCATTCATTCAATTTATTACCGCCCAACTCCCCCAAAAGGGACTCTGGGCGGTTTACAATCAAGCATAATGAACTATAATACAAATATAAATAAAGTTAAATAAACATTAAAATAACAATTCATGAATATAATAAATGTAATAAAATCCAGATGGCAGTATCTTCTTTAAAACCATGGAAGGGGCACTCAAGGGCCACCCTAAGGCATCAGCCATCCCCAGGAGTGTACACTCTTCTTCCCGCCCCAGGCCTGTTGACAATAGTTACTACACAGCTAGAATTTTCAGTATGATACATAGTACACTTTATCCAAGCTGCCAGTGCTATGCATTTTCCTGGTTGCTGTTTGTCAACCGCCTTACAAGGTTTTTTGTTTTAATTAGCCCACCTATACACTAACATGTTTCAAAATTACAAAAAAGGAAGTACACTTAGAAATCAAACACAACAACTCTGTATTAATCTATTTATTAAGACATGATGAAAAGTTTCTGGATGGCTTAGAATAAAATCAGTCAAAATGAATGTACTACCAAGAATTTTGAATCTATTGCAGACAATACCAATAGTAATAACAGACCAAACATTTTCAAAATGGCAGAGGGATATAACTAAATTTGTATGGCAAGGGAAAAAAACTAGAATAAAATTAAAACATTTACAAGATACAAAAGAAAGAGGAGGATTGGGATTGCCAGATTTAAAATTAAATTATGAAACTTGCAACTTAATGTGATTAAAAGAGTGGATAACATTGGAAAACAGATTTACTAAATTTAGAAGGACATGACAATAGATTTGGCTGGCACGGTTATTTGTGGTATAACAAAAGTAAAATTAATAAGGCATTTAAGAATCATATCAGAAAATCATTAAGAGTATGGAATAAATACAAAAAATTCTTATTACCTACTATTCCGTTGTGGACATCTCAGGAGGCATTTGCCAGAAAAGAAAATCCAAGTGAAAAAAAATGGTTGAGAGACAAAAATCTCAAATTTATGGGAAATAATTATGAATTTAAAACAAGGGAAGAATTGGAAAAAGACAGTTTCTTATGTCAATGGTTTACATATTTTCAATTAAAAGAACAATTTAAATTAGATAAAAAAATGTTTGAATTCGCAAAACAGACAGATAACTGGGACAATATATTATGGAGCGAAAATGATCGTTTGATCTCTAAAATATATAAAAAATTATTAGAAATAAAAACCAATGACATAAAAACAAAAAACTATATGCTAAAATGGGAAGAAAACTTAGGACATGAGATTAGATAATGAAGATTGGCAAAAAATATGGACAAAAAATATTAAATTTACGAGTAATAACTTAAAAGAAAATATTTACAAGATGGTTTTTAGATGGTACATGCCTCCAGAGAGATTTTATTTATTTATTTTATTTATTTGTTCAATTTATCCCCCGCCCACCTCCCATACAAGGGACTCTGGGCGGGTTACAAGTAAAAAATTTAAAACTATACAATATTTCTAAATGAAATATACAAATATAAATACATATTGGAAATGTAAAATAAAAGTAGGTTCATTTTACCTCTTATGGTGGTCATGTAGAAAAACAAAAAATATTGGGACAAAATTCACCATTGTATTTGTAATATATTGGAGATAAATATAGAAAAAAATCAGAACTCTATCTTTTGGGACTAATGGATGTCAAGATAAACAGCAACAACAGAAAATTACTATTATATTTAACAGCAGCAGCAAGAATAATCTTTGCACAACATTGGAAAGAAGAATATACCCCGACAATGGATGAGTGGATTATAAAATAATTGGAATTAACACAAATGGATAGACTAACAAACTTGGTAAGAGACAAAGAATTGGGAAATTATGAACTGATTTGGAATCCCTTTTTGAAGTATGTACAAAAGGAATACAATATTAAAATATGTACATAAGACTAGAAATGAAAGAAAGAACAAGAGGGAAAAAAAACAAATGTATAGAGACTTAAAAAAGCTTAAAAAATAGAAAATATGTAATGAAATGAATTAAAATATAAGAAAAAGGTCAAAATGAAATAAAGAGATAAAATACAAAAACAGAAATACGAAAGGGAACAAAAGTTATAAAGAAAAAAGTTTAATTTTAATAATATAAAAGTATATTTCTTTGTGAAGGAAACAGGAAGTCTTTTAAAGTTTTTGTTATATGTTTTTTTCTTGTTTTTTTCTTAGTTCCCTGTATTAGAGTGTAATTATGTTATTTATGTTATATATGTTGTAAGATTTATGTAAATGTAATTGTGTGTGTATGTATGCTTATATATATTTTAAATAATAAAATATTTAATAATAAAAAAAAGGAACTAGTTAGATTGGGCTGTTTTTATTCCAACATTTGTTTTAATCACAAAGTAAAAGGTGAAATGTTTTCTTAAGAACTAATATATAAATGTTGCCAAACATGTTCAGAGTATTTGTATTAAGAATAACATTATTTTCGTAATGCAATATACTGTAAATAAACATGATGGTTCTGGGTGTTCCTTATTGGATTCATCTTTTGTTCTAAGCTTTTCCACTAATGTAGTCTGACATAATCCTGCCAATGAAATACAGATTATTAAATAATGTTAGAAAAGGGCATTAAATTTATTTTAAAATAGTTGATAAATGAATTGAAGCCAATACTCATTTAAAAATTATTATTTTCTGTTTCTGGAAGACTGTTAAATCGATTGAAGCACCTTAAAGACTAAAACATTTATTATGATTTAGGTTTTTGTGTTATTACAGTTTACTGCCTATCCGAAAAATGTGCACATACACATGCATACCCATCATGCTAATCTCTCTTGGGATAAACAATATTATGTAAAGTTAAGAAAATAAGTGAAAAATAGTCAGGCAGAGTAATTAAAGTAATGAAAAGAAAATTCAGTATAACGAAATCGAGTTTAGTTCAACATCATTCATGATACCTCTCCATATGTTCCATATCTTCTGTCCTTGCAAACTATCCTTGCTTCTATAGCAGAGCTTTCCAAACTCTGTCGCGACACAAAAGTGTGTCGCCTGCGGGCCCCAGATGTGTCGCGTCAAAACCCGGAAGCGCTGATGGCGCACCATCAGCGCTTCTGGGTTTTCCCGCGGCGACACGCCAATGGCGGCGCGTGAAAATCCGAAAGTGCCGCAGCCACGGCGGCGCGCAAAAACTGAAAGCGGCAGCAGCGCTTCCGGGTTTTTGCGCGCTGCCGCAATGGCAGCACTTCCGGGTTTTCTCGCGGCGACACACCAACGGCAGCGCGCAAAAACCGAAAGCAGCAGCAGCGCTTCTGGGTTTTTGCGCGCTGCCGCAACGGCACTTCTGGGTTTTCCCACGGTGACACACCAACGGCGGTTGGTGTGTCGCCGCAGGAAAACTTTGGAAAGCCCTGTTCTATAGCATCCATACTTCTGTTCATGCATTACCTTTGGTTCTTAAAACTTCACACTCTCTTATTAAGGATCTCATCAACTCCATCTATCCACAACTTCCTCAGTCTTCCCCTACTCTTAACCCTTTATATACTTGTGATTAACTCCTCCTTCGCATGTGACCAAACCACTTCCATATTCCTCTTTTATACTATTTGCTCAATTTTGTATTCAATGCACATTCATCCAGCACCCATTCATTCTTGACCCCATATTTTCTTGTTTTATCACACACTGCACTGATCTTACGATTTTCCTGACATACCCAGCTCCCACTGTCTTACATCAAAGTGGGCAGAAGCATTCTTCTACCTGGCCATTTCCACTTTTGACAAACATTCATTTCATTCAAATGACTTGATCTCTGTCCCAGCATCTGCACAACTTAAAATTTCTCTATCCACTCTCCCAGCATTTGTAAGTATTTTGCTAAGGTAGATAAATTCATCTCTTTGTTGTTTATTCGTTCAGTCGCTTCTGACTCTTCGTGACTTCATGGACCAGCCCACGCCAGAGTTTCCTGTCGGCCGTTGCCACCCCCAGCTCCCCCAAGGTCGAGTCCATCACCTCCAGAATATCATCCATCCATCTTGCCCTTGGTCGGCCCCTCTTCCTTTTGCCTTCCACTTTCCCTAACATCAGCTTCTTCTCCAGGGTATCCTGTCTTCTCATTATGTGGCCAAAGAACTTCAGTTTTGCCTTTAATATCATTCCCTCAAGTGAGCAGTCTGGCTTGATTTCCTGGAGTATGGACTGGTTTGATCTTCTTGCAGTCCAAGGCACTCTCAGAAGTTTCCTCCAACACCACAGTTCAAAAGCATCTCTCTTCCTTCACTCAGCCTTCCTTATGGTCCAGTTCTCGCAGCCATAGGTTACTACGGGGAATACCATTGCTTTAACTATGCGGACCTTTGTTGTCAGTGTGATGTCTCTGCTCTTAAATATTTTATCAAGATTTGCCATTGCTCTCCTCCCCAGAAGTAAACGTCTTCTGATTTCCTGGCTGCAGTCAGCGTCTGCAGTAATCTTTGCGCCTAGAAATACAAAGTCTGTCACTGCCTCCACGTTTTCTGCCTCTATTTGCCAATTATCAATCAAGCTGGTTGCCATAATCTTGGTTTTTTTGAGGTTTAACTGCAACCCAGCTTTTGCACTTTCTTCTTTCACTTTTGTCATAAGGCTCCTCAGCTCCTCCTCACTTTCAGCCATCAAAGTGGTATCATCTGCATATCTGAGATTGTTAATGTTTCTTCTACTTTAATTCTTCTAATTAAATTAATTATTCTACTTAAATTCATCTACTTGCTCTAATTTTTAAATGTATAACTATCAATTGTTCACTGCATTTTTCCTGTCAAAAATAACTACATTGGTCTTGGGTACATTTCATATCCATGCTCCTTGTTCTATCATACTGTCTGTCATTTGCTGCAAATCATTAGGACTGTAAATCAACCACGCAGTATTGGCTGTGTATAAAAATGCATGTACATTCACATCTCCAAGTAATATATCACTAACATTATCACAAGCAGTCCTTGTACATTTATCTATAAATACATTAAACAATCAAGGGAATATCACAGATCCTTGTCTTATTCTCATATATTGTTTATAATGTTATCATACAGTATATTGCTCTTAATGCATTCAGCTTAATGCCTTCAATTCCATATTGTACAAACAATCCAAAATCCAAACCTATCCTATGCTTTCTTTAAATCAAATATACAATCAATTTTACTTTTTCTCAAGACATGCAGAAGAGCAAAAAAACTGGCAGACCACAAAAGCTTACACCATAATATTTTTTTTACTCTTCAAGGTGACATAATACCATGCAGTTTTTGTATACTTTTCATTTCTTAGGGTGGACATTTGTCAGGAGTCACATGTTGTGCTGAGTTGTAATGTGATTTTGTGTTTGGCTTGGTAAGTTATATGAATGCAGCCAACTGGTTTATTTAGTAAGCCATGATTAAGCAAATTATTCCTTTGCATAATGTATAAAATTCTAGTATTGCAATGCATAATGGATTCATATAGCTCAGTGTAATGATATTTCACTGATTCAAAGCAGAGTTCCCCCACTCTACAAAGGTTGAACTTGGACCTTGTATGTGATAACATGTTTAGTGCTGAGCTTTTTTTTTTGGTATCTTCTATTATTTCATACATTGCTTAATCATAATAAACATATTGTGTTTAATATTCTGTAGGATATTTTGTCATGAAGTATGAGTGAATATCCTAAGAGTTAAACATAATGATGCTACAAAAGGACCTTGTGTGCTTTAAAAAAATGTCCTAGTCCTGATTCTTTTCCACAATTAGCTCATGTTTCCACATTCTGGCAGGTTATTATCTTGGCTTCAGAAATCTCTGCAAGTTCATTTTTGAGCTGTAAATATACGCAACCTTCTCTATCCTGCAGATTTTAGGCAATTTAGAGTGCATTACATAAAGCAAAGTGAAAATGGCTTTTTAAAAAAACTATGTTGTTCCAGAAACATCTGTGACGCACAGAGGTACTGTGGGCAAGAGAGTCACCTCTCGAGATCATGGATGGTTAGGCCAGAATTTTACGGATAACCATTACAAAGATTTGGCGCAACATTCAGCACAGATCACCTGCTGGACCAAACCCTTGTGCTCTGCCTTCTGCAGTGTCAGAGGTCAAACATGGCTAACAAGGGAGGATTGGGCTACTCCACAAATGGTTGAAATCTGCAACCACTCTGCCTGGTGATTTCACACCACAAGCTGTAACTTGAAAGGTGCTATTTTTCCTAAGGCAGACTTACAGTAATGGTGTGGGTGAGACCGACTGATGATACAATAATTTGATTAAAGTATGGACTCTTCTCATAATCAAGGAACAACCTTCAGTACTAATGCAGCAAAGCATTCATACAGTTGCTCATTTGTTCAGTCATTTCTTTGTGGCAGATGGGCCTCATTTCAGGAGGATTGTGTCTTTTTTTTGTGTCCCTATTTGTGTTATAGTATCTAGCTACCTTGCCTGGGGGCTCTGTTTTGATTGCATTTCATCTTGCTAAGCATCAGGGTCTCCTCGAATAACTCTAGTTTTCCCATTATGTGTTCAACATTTTTAAACTTTAGTTCCATTATTAGGGCTTCCAGTGATCACTCTGGGTCTATTTCTTCAAGTACTGATGGACTGGTTCCTGACAATCTTGTCCAGCAGCACCATTCAAAGAAATGAAATGTCAAGAGCCCAAGAAAATAAACACTCTATATAGAATAGATCCGCAGCAGGAGAGAAGCGTCGCAGGAAGACAACACCCGGCCCAAGCGGCAAAGACTAGCCCTTGCTCTTCCCGAACGACCAGGAAATATAACAGCCTCGCTGTTTTCCAGGAGCCCAGCAAGCTAAGAGAACACGAAGCGTAAAGAGGCGGGACGGGGCAGACGGTCTCCAACTAGAAGCGCGAGCCGGGGGGGGGGGCGAGGTCCCGTAGCCTAGCAACAACCTCCCGCTCAGTTGGGCCGAGAATCGGGAGGCTAGGCTTCCCTCGTATGATGTCACGTGGGAGCCAGATTCCGCCCTCATAGCGCAGCCACGGCCATGTTATTTCCCTCCCTTCCTCTGCCGCGGCCGCCGCAGGGCCAGTTACAGGCTCTCCACTTTCTTGATAGGTGAGTGCGTCCCGTCTCTGGCCTTTTCCCATCAAGAAATGGGATCAAGAAAGAACCCATTTCTTCCAGGGTCCGGTTCCTGGCGTTCCGAGAGTTGCGGGCTCCGGGCGTCGCCTTGCGTTTTTCATGGCTGCTTGCAGTAGTTGGGGAGGAAGCATTAGAGATGTTGCCTTCGCCTCCCATCGGTTCTTTTGGGAGGGTTTTGTGGGATCCGGTCGACGGTGGCTCTTGGTCTCTCCTTGGCGCAAGAGGGAGGTCCTAAAACCAACGTTGCTTGTAGGAGAACTCGCATAAGGCTCGCCCCGGCGATTGGGAGTTGCAGGGTCCCTCGAAATGATACCTGGCTCTAGGGGTCCTTAGCGTGAGAATTGAGGAAACCAAGCCTTGGGGGTGGCGGGATGTGTGTGGACAGGTCGTCCTGCCTTATCCCACACAAGTACGGCCACTTCTTTTACTATAGTCAGAAACTTCTCCTTCTGAGATGCCCCTCTGTTTTTCTTTCCAGTGGCATGATTAAAGGTCCCGTGATCCAGAAGATCTCGGCGGTTGTGTTGGGAAATAGCTTCCCTTCTGTACTTCTCAGTTGGCACATGGCCAAGTTATCTCGGGCAAATAAGCCAAATTGATTAAAATCACTGGACTGTCAGAGGACGGTTCAACAACTTATGTATGCCCTCTTTGTTGCATTTTTCATGTGGAAAATCCCCGCCCCCAAAGAGTTCAAGCTACTTAGTTTGCTGCTCTTCCTATTTTTGTTTTAATTAAACTGAGTTTAAAGAAGTATTTTCCTGCTATCTGTGCAGTTATGTGTAAAAAATGGCCTAGGTGACATAAGATGTGTCTAAGTGGGTAAGACTTAGAGCAAAATAACTCCTTTAGTTGATTATGAAAAGGTTTTTTAAAAATGTGTTTTCTTCTTTAGCAAGATGAGAAATTGTAGGCTGTATTCACAGCAAGATACAATATTTTAAAAGGAGATCATTATGTAGAAGCGATTTTCAGTTGTAAACTGAAAGAGTAAAGAACTACCCTGACTTTTCAACAAAACAAAACTCTTGAAAAGTGTAATTTGGCTTTAAGATACAGTAGTTTCCCCTCCCCCCCCAGCCCATAGACTATATAGACCCACTTACAAGAGGACACTTGGTATGTGCTTTTGCTCTCTAAGTCTTGTGTGTATTTTTTTTATAGTTCTCAGCTGGATATAACAAATATCATTTGCTATGCTATATTATACCCAAACATTCCAGTTGCTCTTTGTGGTATTGATTGGAATATTTAGCTTTGAGTTCTATACCCTTTTGACAAAGCTTAATTGAGAGGAGGACATGATTGCAAAGGGGTTTCTGCAATTTGGGAAGGAGATTTCCTGTTATTAACTGAGTGTTATCATAGGGAGGCCAGGGTACCATCTGGAATATTCTTTATTTGGAACCACACTTGGAAGTATTATGAAGTAAATAGTACTTGGCATATAGGGGCAAGAATGTATCACACTGATATGCTGAAGTACTAGTCGAATAGCCATAGGTAACAAGAGATTCCATGCAGGTGAGTGAACAGGGTGACAAGCAGAGATGGGATGCTTTAATCCTCTTCTAAGCCCAGTAGAGAACCAGTGGGCTTTCGAAGGAAAGTAACTCCTATTTTCAAGACTGGGCTGATCGTTTTCAAGGTATTTGTTTAATTTATAAACTAGTATACATTATGGATCCAGCAGATTTAGGGAATTCCATTCCAATCCCCATGAAACTGTATCACACATTTATTGTTGCTCCAGAAAAAGCACATTTATCTATATTTTGCATTTAGGAAGTATGCAAACTTTTAAACATTTTTTAATATACAAGTGTTTTAGATGTCTGTCTGAATCCTTTGGCACTTAATACTGTGCACATTATTAAATATTTCATGTATACTACTGTCAGCGGGTAAGACGCCAGGCTTGTAGATCGCAAGTTCGGAGGTTCGAATCCCTAGCCCTGCGTGCGGAGTGAGCTCCCGCACTAGCTCCAGCTCTTGCCAACCTAGCAATTCGAAAGCATGCAAATGCAAGTAGATGAATAGGTACCACTTCGGTGGGAAGGTAACAGCGTTCCGTGTGCGTCATGCCGGCCACATGACCGCGGAAGCGTCTTCGGACAACGCTGGCTCTTTGGCTAACAAACGGAGATGAGCACCGGCCCCTAGAGTCAGAGACGACTGCACAAATGTGCGAGGGGAACCTTTACCTTTTACTGTTATCTATGTTCTGACATGCAGTTATGATTTTGTTGTATTGTTTCAGTGAACTGTTTTGAAAAGTTCTCCCATATTAGTGGCACAAAGAAGAAGCCAATGCTGGATTTATTTCTCAAGGAGATATAGGGCCAATAGCCCTTGGCAAATTGCCCCAGTGGTTATAGGATTGCAGTTTTTTCATAGTGCATACATTAATAATTTCAAAATTCTAACAAAATACTTGTATATAATAGTACCTTCATAATGGATAAAGGGATCTTTATTTATCTGATGGATAAAGCTTATTGTTAGTGATGTGTGGCATCTACTATCTAGATTACTGGAAAATTGCGGTTTCAAACAGCACCAAGTATATATGTGTGCATATGCTGGATTTGTATATGATTATTTCTATAGATTTATTTGAATGAGGCTCAAATAACTATGGCCTCATTGCTTTTTCCAAGACTTTTAATATGCATATCGGCTGGACGTGTACTAAGTCATGAGTACAGTTTAAAGCATCATTTCTAAGACATTTTTCTTAGGATTACAGCTTTATATAAATCTCAGTGGAGATAACATATTGTTAAAATAGTAAGACTATGCATAATTGAATTAAATAGTTGAGCATTTAATTAATGCTCCTGAAAGTAATGTGGAATATAAAAATTAAAAATATCAACATTATTCACTATTTCAGTGGATGTGATGATTAAACCTAGAACAAAACAATCTACTGCAGAATTAGCAATGGTACTCTTCAATTTGAATCCCAGAATAGCCAATGGCAAGAGATTGTGAGCATTGTAATATACTACATCTGAAGGTATCTGTTTTATCTCCCCTGGTCTAATTGTTATAAATATGTTAATGCTTACTGTAATAAGAAAGCCAATGTGATGCATTGGTCAAGATATAGGACTGGCACTGGGAGACCCAGATTCATGTTTACCCTCAAACCATGGAAGCTCATTGGGTGACTGAGCCAATCTCCCTCTCATAGCCCAACCTAACTAACTGGTTTTTTTTAATCCGTTCAATCGTCTCTGATTCTCGGAGACTGCCTGGACAAGTCCCTGCAGCTTTCTTGGCAAGGTTTTTCAGAAGTGGTTTGCCATTGCCTCCTTCCTAGGGCTGAGAGAAAGTGACTGGCCCAAGGTCACCCAGCTGGCTTTGTGTCTAAGGCAGGATTAGAGCTCATAGTCTCCCAGTTTCTAGCCTGATGCCTTAACCACTACACCAAACTGGCTCTCTAACTAACTGGTAGTTGTGGGGAAAAATATAAGAAGGGAGTGCTATGCATGCTACTTTAACCTCTTGAAGGAAAAAGCAGGATATAACAAATAAGTGCATATTTGCAGGTTAGTATCCTATTTAAATGAAGTTATATGTTGCAATTCTCTACATTATTATATTGAATCTTTTAATTTTTTTATAAATTGTTTTTTAACAATATAAAATAATTATATCCCTGTTGCAGAAGGAAATCTAAATAGCCAGCCCTCTCTATTCTGTTGTTGTGTAGTCATGCTGGAATAATCACCTAATTAATTTCCTATAGTGAAATCTCAAAGGATAACTTTAACAAAATATTCACATGAAATTTAATTTCTGCATGTTATGTTGTTGCCTTCTCCCTCTCACTTGCTAGTGTGTAGTAAAACTATATGGATTTCAATTTAATTTTAAAAAATGAGTATTTTTTATTTATTTTCTATCCTGCCATTATTAATTTTATAAATAACTCAAGGCGGCTAACATACCTAATACTCCTGCCTCCTCCTATGTTCCCCACAACAACAACCCTGTGAGGTGAGTTGGGCTGAGAGAGAGTGACTGGCCCAAGGTCACCCAGCCGGCTTTCATGCCTAAGGCAGGACTCAAACTCACAGTCTCCTGGTTTCTAGCCTGGTCCCTTAACCACTAGACCAAACTGGCTCTAGGTTTCATTTTACTGAAAGCAATTTGGAGTTTGTTGTTGTTGTTGTTTGTTGTTGTTCAGTCGTTTAGTCGTGTCCGACTCTTCGTGACCTCATGGACCATAGCACGCCAGGCCTTCCTGTCCTCCACTGTCTCTCGGAGTTTACTCAAATTTGGAGTTAGTGAAACTTAATAAATGCTTATGTATTAATGTTATATACAGTAAGAGTAATTTGATTATGATTTCCTTTTGAACATGTTAAATATATACCATATCTGTAGCTTGAATCATGTCAACTGGATTTCTATTTTCTCAGTGGAAACATTTCACTCCTTATCCAAGGAGCTTCTTCAGACTGAAGAAGCTCCTTGTTATCCAAGGAGCTTCTCCAAGGAGCGAAACGTTTCCACTGAGAAAATAGAAATCCAGTTGACATGATTCAAGCTACAGACAATTCCACCTGGATGACTGAGAACCTTCATAGATATATACCATATCATAATAAAACAAAGTATTGAAGTAGTTTTAAAATGCATAGCTGGCAATATGTCTTCAGTAGTAATAGTCTCTCTCTCTTTTTTTGGCAGGTATTTAATTATGATTTACACTGAACTGTAAAGGTAACTATTTTGATCAAATGTTTCATATAGTAGTAATATTATACTTTAAATGAAAAAATATTTGTGAGAAAAAAGTAAATATAATTATCCTATTATATGCACACCCAGGTAAGGGAAGTGGCAAAGAAAGACTAGACATTAATCTAGATGTGACAGGCTTAATGCATGTTGGAAAGAGGTTTCAAATGCACTCTGTTCCAATATTTATGTTCTGATATTCATATTTGGAAAAAAATCCAAAATGACTGACTGAAAAGGCAACAACACAGCAAGATCAAAGTAAACCAGAAGTAAATATGTCTAATGCATAAATATGCCAAATGTTCCATATTAATACGTAACAATATCAGACATTTTAGTTGCACTTAAACTTCTTAGTCAGCAATCTCCCAAACTAAAGGAAAACAGTTACTAATAATGCCTGGGAATCTTTTTGAAGGAGCGGGGGGGGGGATGCAGACACATTCCACCTAAAGTAGGTATTTTGAACTCAGAATTCTGATACAAGAATCATGAGGAGAAGACATCGTTGCTCTATTTTAGGTATTGCTGTATATGTAGGCTTTCTTGGCAGTTTTCATATTTGTGTTAACTCAATGCTTCACAGAAGCGGAAGAACATTTTTGGGTTTATTGTGCATCTGGAGTATGCCTTTTGATCCATTTCTGTATATTGAAAATAGAGGACATGATGTTTCCCATTCATCGTTAATTATAAACTAACATTATTTAAAGTGCAGTATCAGCACAGTTAATATCATACCCTATCCTTGTGAATACATTTTTTATTTATTTATTTATTTATTTATATGTTAACTTGTATTACCGCTCCATCTCCCCCGAGGGGGACTCTGGGCGGTTTTTCCTGCTATACCACAAATGATAATTTCATCTCCAATAACAGGTTCAAAGTATAGTGTTGGCATTGTTACTATCAGATATAATAAGATCATTTTTAAAATTTTATTCTAAATGTATTCTTTGGGGGAAGGTAGAGAGGATGTGCTTGCTGCAAAAAGCTGCCCATGTATGCCGCCGCTTCTGGGTGGTGTGGCGACACACCACGCTGTGTGTGGTGACACACTTTTGTGTCGCGACACACAGTTTGGAAAGCTCTGTACTAGAGCATGAGTTCTTATTATTGAGAGCAGTACTCTATGGAAAACTGTGAGTACTAATCCAAAAGTAAATTGAATATACCGAAGTGGTATCTATAAACAGATTTTTAAAAAATTCTTCCGCTTTATTCTTTGGAATAGTCAAATCTTCACTAGAAAATATTTTATTACTTTGTCAATAAAAATACAGAGTTGAAAGAAACAAAATCAATCAGCAAAATCAATTAATACCTTAGGAAGATTGTCACTATGTAAGTATGAAGTGCTTGTTACAAGAAAACAGCTGCATAGATTGGAACAAGATCATTCAACTTACTGAACATAAGAAGCATTTAGTTCTTTGTGTTCATATACTCAACTCTGATTTCTTGGTTGTACAGTACTGTATTATGTAAAGATTTGGTTTCCCATGTTTTCTGCATGTAGATACAGAGACATGATTTTAGAGGAAAATATCTTCATTAACTAAGCATTAACATAGCAAGATGTACTTTGTTCAGGGTGTATGAGGATGCATTCAAAATAGCATCACTGCATTTTTAATAGTAATACTTTGTTTTCTCTAACTCTCCTCAATCAGCAAGAGAGTGAGCATTTCATAAAAAAAAACAATGTAGAGGCTGTTACTTTCTGGACAACTATTATGTATACAGTATACAGGTAGTCCTCACTTACTGACTGCAGTTGAGACCGGCAAGTCCATCACTAAGCAATGCGGTCATAAAGTGAAACATGTGACCGCATCCGACTTACAGCATCAGTTCTGGATGCGGTCATTAAGCGCAATGCCATGTGACTGTGACTTGTGATTTCCTGCTGGCTTCCATATTGACTTTGCTTGTTGGAAGCTGGCTGTGAAGGTCGCAAATGGCAATCATGTGACCATGGAATGCTGCGACTGTCATAAATGTGCGCTGGTTGCCAAGGGTCTGAATCGCGATTACATGACCATGGGGATACTGCAATGGCTGCAAGTTCGAGGACCGTCATAAATCTCCTTTTTCAGGCCATCGTAACTTCAAATCGTCACTGAATGAGCAGTCAGCAAGCGAGAACTATCTGTAGTGTTATATTATGATCGTTGACCATAGTTCTGCAGATTGACGAAGTAAATAAGCAATTTCTCTTTTAAATGAAATAAAATATAAAGATAAAATTTTAACTATATCATTAAGGCAATATATGCATGATGAGTTTTACAAGCTCTATAAAGTAATAAAATTTTGCCATATTTAAGGAAATTTAATCATACTGGTTTGATAAAGATTGGCTGTACATATAATAAATCAGAATTGTCTGAGTACTTAAGCAAATAAGGCATAGCTTTCCAAAGTGTGTGTCGCAACACACTACTGTGTCACCTGCGGTGTCCTGGTGTGTCGCGTGCAAACCCGGAAGCGCTGATGGGGGGAACGGCAGTGGCGCTGATTGGTGGGGGTGCCGCGTCTTCCGGTTCCCCCCATCAGCGCTTCCGGGTTTGCACGCGACACACCAGGACACCGCAGGCCGCGCCGCCGTTGGTGTGTGTTGCCAACATGAAAAGTTTGGAAAGCTCTGAAATGAGTTATAAAATGGGGCCATATGTCCTATATTTATATTTTATAATTTGCATTTATATATTGTTAATTTTTTCTTTATTGTTTGCTTTTAGCTGTACACCACCCAGAGTCACACTATTTGAGTTGGGTGGTTTTACAAATCTTAAAAATAAATAACTATAACAAATATGGGCCATAGATTCAATGTGTTCCACTACTTGGCAAATTACATAAAGTCTTTATCCTGATTACTAGGCAATTCATATTAATATAAGACCTGAAATTGAGCATAGTTATTTTTTATTTATTTATTTATTTGTTTGTTTATTTATTTATTTATTGTTCAAATTTATCACCGCCCATCTCCACGACAGTAGACTCTGGGCGGTTTACAACATTCTTACTGTCCATATTTTGCTGAAAATGTCTTTTTTGAACATGATATTCAGATTGTAGGAGTAGCCTATCACAGAAAGGCAGGGGGAGGAATAAAGTGCTTTGCTTTTAGTTTGGACCTTTATATTGGCACTACCAAGTTACTTTGAAAAGTGTATAAAGAAATGTATTTTTCCATTCTATTCTTTCCATCCCACTTACACAGTTCCCCCAAATTCTCTTAACTAGACTGTATTGCAATAACTGTCTTTAACAATTGATGAGGGTGATTTGGGATCAAGAGCAGAATGGAATCATATTAATGGTAATGCTATTAAAAAGATTAAAAACTTCCTCAAGTCGAGCTTGACTCCTGGTGCCTGCTGGACTATTTGTCACTGTTCTCTTCTGGAATGTTCTTGATTCCCATCCTAGTACTAATCAGGCCTGACTCTTTTTCAAGATCAGCCAAGGTTGACCAGGTGTTGCCCCCAAGCTTATTTTGTGCTATTACGATGTGCTCTCAGTTTGAATAATGTAAGAATTTCTGCCTAGTTTGTAGAATATGTCTAATTATACTAAAATCAGTCTTCCATTTTTTGTTTGGTGAGCAATGAAAACATTGTTGATTGATTTAATCACCAGCATATAGAGTTAATATTTCTTACTGAATTTGTGCTAAAATGTTTGCAACATAAGAGTTTTTTTTTATTTTGCAGATCTGGAGATCATAAAGGATTTATTTTTGAAACAATGGCAACAAAATCATCGCTCCTTAAAGTAATCCTTTTAGGAGATGGAGGAGTTGGAAAGAGTTCAATTATGAACAGATATGTTACTAACAAATTTGATACCCAGTTATTCCATACAATAGGTGTGGAATTCTTAAATAAAGATCTGGAAGTGGATGGACACTTTGTCACAATGCAGATATGGGACACTGCAGGCCAGGAACGTTTTAGGAGCTTAAGGACTCCTTTCTACAGAGGTTCTGACTGTTGTCTTCTCACTTTCAGTGTAGATGATTCTCAAAGCTTCCAAAATCTGAGCAACTGGAAAAAAGAATTCATTTACTATGCAGATGTGAAAGAGCCTGAAACATTTCCTTTTGTGATACTGGGTAACAAAGTTGATATAACTGAGAGGCAAGTATCTACAGAAGAAGCCCAGCTCTGGTGCAGAAACAATGGCAACCATCCTTATTTTGAAACGAGTGCAAAAGATGCCACTAATGTTGCAGCAGCTTTTGAGGAAGCTGTTCGAAGAGTTCTTGCTACTGATGATAGATCAGATCACTTGATTCAAACAGATACGATAAATCTTCACCGAAAGCCCAAGCCTAGTTCATCATGCTGTTGACTATTTAGCTTTATCCCTTGGTCCAATATCATTCTAACTTAACCGGGAATAATAATAGAAAATTTGATTCAGTGGATGACACTCTAATATATTAAACTGTAATATTTTACTGCTTTACGTGCTGGCCAGAGGAGAGATTTTCTTCAATAAGTGACCTATTGCTAAGTTAATGGTATCTGACATTTGGGAAAGGTATTAACTCAAGAATTCATTTAATTTAAATGTTATTTGAATAATAAATTATATACTGAAACTTGAAAGTTTGAGAAGCACTACTTGGGGGGACTTGTACTGAAATTCAGATGCAGAATAGAAATTTTATATGTACATGTATATTTTTGGGGTCACCAATCCATGTTTTGCTTCACTAAAACCTTTTTCATAAAGCAATACTAGTAGATAGTGCATTCTTATTCACGATTGCATCTTTAATGCAATGATTTTTTTTTAAAAAAAATCTAATATAAACATCTTAAGGGCTTTTGCTGTTCGCCTAGAGTCACTGAGCTGCCTGTAGATTTTAAGTTAGATAATAAATATGCATACATGGAGCCTGCGTGTGTTTGTCTGCCTTTATCTGCTCTCCTTGCACACCACTGGGCAGTAGATAATACCTTGATTTTTCTGTTAGAAAACTCTTGGATTTCAATATATCTTAAATCTTGGCATAAGTTGTCAGTTTTTTAAGTTACATTAGCCGACTCAGTTTTGATTGAACCTTCAAAACCTGCTCAGTTTTGAAGCAGAATTTGTTGGGTTTGAGTGGGAACTTAATATACTATGAGTATTTCTAACACGGCATAAATCTTAATACAAGATCAGGACTAACTTGAACAAGACAACTTTCAAATCACATGGTGTTTGCAAATACCATGTACATGAAATATTCACTGCTTAGTCAAAGACCTATATTTGATTCCATTCCTATTGTACTACACTTACATTTTTTTTGATATGTTTGTATGCAGTTACCTCGTGCCAGTCTACATATTAGCTATTCCCTTTGTGTTCAGATGCTATTTGGATAACAAGCAGGATATGCTTATGTAGTTGCAGTAGTTACACTGATGTAGCTTTATGGGACTGCACCACATTCAATAAATCTAAGAACAGACTTTAGAGTTAAGTTGAGAACTTGTTATGCTTTGTTCTCTAGTCTTATTTACTTGTACATAAAGGAAAATAATTATTGTCTTCTGGTGACATCCCAGTGGCTCAGTGTGTGATATAAAGAAGTTCTTTGATCTTAAATTAATTTTGCTTTGTATAGCTATGACTGAAGATAAGGAGCTCTAAGTGCAGAAGTGGGCCATATTTAAGTGACAGTACAGAAAATATATACAAAGGTAAATGCTAAGTATAGATATTCAGGTATTGATAATGTATTCCAATATTATGAGTGGTCTTCTGCCAACATAGTAGGATTCCCCTGCCTCTGTGCATTCTCATATATGTTCCAAAGAATGTTGAGGTTAGATGGGCAACTTAAAGAGGAGTCCTTTTTCCTATCACTGGAAACATCCTTGCTTTTCAACTTGTAGAAAATATACCAGCATAAGACCCAAATTTAAGTTCTTGCCCAGCTATAAAGGTTCATTGGGCTGGAAGCTAGCAATTGATTCAAAATACCCAGTCTATCTCATACAACTGCATGGATAAAATTAAGAGTAATATGTGTGCTGATCTATGCTCCTAGAACTTACAGGATATACTGTAAGTCTGGAAGTATGTAACTAGAATCCATTATGTCCTTTGAAAAAGTTCAGTTTTCAGAGAATGTATATTAAATAATATTTCCACAAGACCCTACAAACATATAAAAGCGATAATAAACTTGCAAATGAGTACTTAGTATAATTGCCCCTTTACACTTAAGGAGTATTTTCCAGGATGCCTGTGAAAAGTACTACATGACACGTATTAATTCAAAAATCAATGAAATAAGTGTTAAGATTTGTCCAGTCTATTTGTTACTGAGCTGGCAATAACAGCTATGTACATTGCTGCAACACAAAAGCTAGCAACCTGCGCTGTGACAGTAGGTTTTTCATCTATAAGCAGCATTTGGGTATAGTCAGAATTTGGGCGACCAGAATGTTTACTAATCAACGGTAAAATTAATTTGGTTTGGATATCTCTGTAGAAGAAGCAATGAAGATGAACATGGTCTGTAGTTTCCACCTCTCCAGAGTCACAGGGACAGAGCCTTGTGGCCAGTGGTGGTATTTTATATTTGCCCTCCAATACCGCAGAAGGGAGAGCGTGACATCGAGCTAAAGAAAAAGCTCTCTGGTGGCTGGGTATTTCGAGCTGTGAGTGGCAGTAATGATGTGTTTATTGTGTGCTGGAGATAGGAAGGATAAAACCTTCCCTAAATCTTGCCTCTATATCCCTTATCCTTTGTTTCAGCTCTTGTTTTGGTTGAATTCCATCTCAAGGACTGAAGATGGAGAATAGCCTAGCTTTAAAAGATTAGAGATAGTGGCCATTATCCATGTGGATTGAAAATTATCCTGAAGAATAAGAGGTGCTAGACCCTTGGGGTAGAAATTGAGCTTTAACCAAAGGTTTAGAGAGGCTAAACACACTCTTGACTCAACTTTTGGCATGCCTGTTTCCAGTCTTAGATGTGTGTTTGAAACACCTCGAGTCATCTGGAGTACTGCTCTAATAAATTTAGATTGTACTCTTTCCAGAGATGTGAAACATGAAGATGGGGGTCCAACTAAAGTCCCATAGAGAAGCTGCACTAACGACTTCGCCTGAAAGAGTTTGTGTGTGGCTGGAACAAAAGATCCTCCCTTACAACGGAAGAATTTTAAGATAGCGTTGGCAGATCTTTGTCCAGAGGCTGCAGCATAATCACAGTGGGCTTTCCTTGAGCCAGTGGCTTGGATGACTACACCTAAGTACTTGAAACTGGTCACTTGCTCTGTTCTATGATCACGGATACTCCATGGACGGAGTTTCAGTCTATTGCCAAAAGCCATTATCTTAGTTTTCTGGTAGTTTATTTCCAGTTTATCGTTGTCACAGTACTGGGCCAAAGTTTTTAAAGCTCTTTTAAGGCCTATGGGAGTTCTAGAAAGAACTGCAGCATCATCTGCATAGAGTAAAAGGGCGATGCTACGGTCCCCTAACTTAGGGGGGTGAAAGTCTGGATTATTTAAGCAATTCACCATTTTGTTGATATAAAGGTTGAAAAGTAGGGGGACCAGAATACATCCCTGTTTCACCCCCTTTTAGACTTTAATCGGCTTTGAGAGAGCCTGTTGCCTATTACACCTGAACTTAAGGGTCGTATTGGTGTGTAAAAAAAGGAAAGGTTTCCCTGTGCAAGCACCGAGTCCTGTGACCCCCGGGGAGACACTGCTTTTGCGACATTTTCCTGGCAGACTATAGAGCGGGGTGGTTTGCCATTGCCTTCCCCAGCCGTAATTACCTTTTCCCCAGCAAGCTGGGTACTCATTTTACCAACCTCGGAAGGATGGAAGGCTGAGTCGACCTGAGCCGGCTGAGAACCAGCTTCCGCTGGGATCAAACTGAGGTCGTGGGGAGAGTTTTGGTTGCAATACTGCCGCCTACCACTCTACGCCACACGAAGCTGTATTGGTGTGTACAGCACAAATTAAATGGAGAAGCCTGTGGTTTTGTTTTGCTTGGTTGAATTCCATCTCAAGGACTGAAGATGGAGCATCTTCAGTCGATTGGAGTATCTTCCAACTTCTCCCATAGTCTGGTCCTAGATATCGAGTCAAAAGCTGCCTTAAGATCTATGAAGGCAGCATACAATGATGTTGTTTTATTGATTGAATATTTTTCAAATGCTGTAGGACCAGACATTGATCAATAGTGCCTCTACCTTCTCTAAAACCAGCCTGCTCTTCTGCAATCAGGTTTCCCTGGTCCAGCCAATCCTTGAGTTTTTCATGAAGATGTTTGACATAGAGTTTACTAATTATATTTAACAGACTGATTGGCCTGTAATTTGCAGGATCATCTCTCTTACCCTTCTTGAAGATTGGGACTATAATTGCCAGGCCCCAGTCCTCAGGGACACCCCCAGAAGTGTCAATATGGGTGAAGAGCGATGCCAAGATCGGAGTCCACCACTCTGTTATTCTTTATTAATTCTTATTAATTCTGGAGGAATAAAGTCAGCCCCTGGGGCCTTCCCCGTTCTGAGTTGGCTAATAAGCGACTTAATTTTAGCCGCTGATACAGGAGGCCGCTCAGGTAGGGCTTCCATCTTTTGCATTGCTGTCTGGTTGGAGGGCTCTTCATACATCCTCTTAAAATGTAATTTTAATGCTCTTCATACATCCCCTTAAAATGTAATTC
The DNA here is from genome assembly GCA_023362775.1 of Charina bottae. NCBI lineage: Eukaryota > Metazoa > Chordata > Lepidosauria > Squamata > Charinaidae > Charina > Charina bottae. The sequence goes on from JALMGJ010000004.1 coordinate 52,022,543, forward strand.
CCAGGCTTCAGGTGGTATGTATGAGTCTATTGTGGTAGAAGTTCTTTACACCTGGTGGGATATTAAATGCCAAAAGAGAGAGTAGTTCTTTAACTTTGCTGCTTCAATGAGTCGTTTCCAGGCGTTATTGTGTCTGTCTTCTTCTTATAGGCCACTAGGTGCTTATACTGTTTTTTAAGAGTGAGTAGATGATCAAGGGTCTCAGTGTTTGTATTGTTGTCCCCTAACTCTGATTTATACAGATGGTAAGCAGTGGCGAGAGCTTTCTTAGCTTCTACGCAGTCTTTATCAAACCTGGCTTTGATGCAGTTGAGTATCTTTTAATCGAGAAATTGGGGTCACAAGCTAATAAGGGTTGTAGTTTTTGCACTAAGGTTTTATACAGATTCAGTGGATCTTGAGTGAATTTAGTTGATATGAGAGACATTCGACATATCTGCAATTTATCCTCTGCCAACACCTTCATCTTTTGGTCAAGCTGCAAGGTCCATTTAACATGGCACCTTGCATGTCCTGCTGGGGAAATTGCAGGAGTAAAATAAGCCTCGAGATATATCTTTCGTATAGGAGGCTTCAAATATAAACAGAGTGGGAGATGATCACTATCTAAATGGGGTAATACTAAATGGGGAAATTCTCCACGTAGTATGACAAATTCATGTTGATTATCATGTAGTCGATAGTGCTTGTCCTAGCCCCTGCCATAAATTTAAGTTCACCAGGGTAATCTCCTCCTGTGGAGCCATTTAGTATGAGTAGATTGAATTTTTCACCAGTTTTGCAAGGCAAAGACCTGCGTATTTAGAACTATTGTCTTTGGATAAATGCTGGAAAGGAGTGCAAACTAAGTTATTCTCCAAAGCTGGTGGGTACTGTTGGAATTTAGTGTATAATGTACAATCATCAGGACCCATCCTAGCATTGAAGTCACCCCCAAGAATTACCATTGCCTTGGGGTACTCCAAAAGATCATCACCGATGTACTGGTCTAACTCCACCCAAGATGCGCTAACCTCCGCTCTTCTTTGTAGCAGCGGGAGATAGACATTGATAATTAACAACTAGGTGTTGCCCAAGTCAAGCAGTAAGGGCAAAGCTATTTGTCTTAGTAGGGGAATAGATTTGGGTACTGCCCTTAAAGAGGTAGAAACGAGAATACCCAAACCGCCTTTCACCCACCCTGGTCCTCTGCCCAGTATTGCTTCAAGTTTGTATGAGTGATATCCATTTAATAGAAGGTCATCAACTGTCCATGTTTCCTGCAACAGCACTATATCCCCATCATGCAAGGGGTCAAAGTGATTGAGATCTCTAATGCAATACCAACCAGCCATGTTCCATGCCAGGACCTTTAGGGCATTTGCCTTGCGTTGGTCCGCATGATGTCATATCTGCTGTGTTATAGGCCCTGGACTACCATTGTCGTCCTTATGATCCTGCTGGATCCCACCGATACACTTATCTTCTTGAGATTCGGGCTTGAGATTTTCAGGAGGCTGTTCATGAACCTGCGCGACTACAGGCTTTTTTGTTTTTGAGGCTTCTCGAAGATTCAGAGGGCTATTAGGATGTGAGTTAGGCGTGGTGAGGTCCTCCATGTTAGGCGCTACCTTCCATTTTTGTAGATCTTGGTTTATTGTATCAGCTGTGAGTGCAAGAAGGTTGCTCCTTTCCAGGAGTGCACTCACATTGTTGCTTGTGATGGAAATTACCATCCTGTGTATTTCGTAAGGTGAAATTTATTAATGGCTTGGCTGTTTGACAGGTTGTCATTAGGGACTCTCTTAGATCATCTAGTCTGTTAAGTATATCAGCCTGTCTTGTGTCTGGCAAGGCACTGAAGGAGTTAATCAGATTTTCTTCTAGTGAATCATTTGGCAGCTGTGTTGTTAGGGGTTGAACAAGTTGTTTGCTTAGGTTTTTCCCTATTGGAGGCTCTGTTGATAAAGTGGCCTTGAGATTATCTGAATAAGTTTTGCTGTTGTATGTTAAAGTGCCTGTACCCTCTTGGCTTCACTGAGCCATAAGTGAGCTAACTTCTTCAGAGTGAAAAACACAAACTGTAAAGATTGAAAAGGTGCTCAAAAAAGGTTTCATTTTAAAGAGCATGCTGGGAACCACAGACTGTCCAAATGTCAGCAGGACTCGACTGTAACTGCCTCTAGGTGGAAGCCATTCTGCCTTTTGTAAGTCTATGAATTGTCACAACGTGACTTAAGGACTGGATAATGGCTTTTTTAGATCCCTATCTACCTCTGTTTATTCTGTTAAAATTTGCAAGGTTATCTTACTAGTTTGTAGGAGACATTTACCTGTTGTAAGCTTTTCATCCTTCACTTCTTTCTCAGTACAACTGCTTATCTTTCCCTTTTCCTCACTGACACTTCTTGTTAAAGGTTTAAATTTAGAAGAGAAATCTTCCTTTCCTCTATCGGCTGTTTGTAAATCACAATTTAAGTACAACTCATTTAATTTGGTAGGGTGGGCAGTGTGATTTGGCTGGCTCTCGATAAACTTCATAAAGGATTCTTTTAGGGAGTCAACTTTGTTTTTAATCGTAGTCAGCAAGTCAAAAATTGAGAGGACAGTCTGTACAGTCAGTAGGCTGTGCCTAGTTATAAAGTCTAGTGCATTTTGTTCTTTCAGGGATTTGTAGTTAAAGTTCATGTCTCCCTCCTGTATCCCCTTCATGGATCACTGCCTTGTCGTGGCGAAGGGGCTTGCGTAACTCAATGAAGTCAGGTCAAGAAGAACAGGTCATGATGGAGAGTTCTGACAAAACGTGGTCCACTGGAGGAGGAAATGGCAAACCACTCCAGTATCCTTGCCAAGAAAACCCATGGACAGTATCAAAAGGCTAAAAGATATGACGCCGGAAGATGAGCCCCTCAGGTCGGAAGGTGTCCAAAATGCTACTGGGGAAGAGCGGAGGGCAATTCCGAGTAGCTCCAGAAAGTGTGAAACGGCTGGGCCAAAGCCGAAAGGACGCTCAGTTGTGGATGTGTCTGGAAGTGGAAGGAAAGTCCGATGCTGTAAAGAACAATATTGCATAGGAACCTGGAATGTAAGAACTATGAATCAAGGTAAGCTGGATGTGGTCAAACATGAGATGACAAGATTGAACATCGACATATTGGGAATCAGCGAACTAAAATGGACAGGAATGGGCGAATTTAATTCAGGAGACCATTATATATACTACTGTGGGCAAGAATCCCTTAGAAGAAATGGAGTAGCTCTCATAGTCAATAAAAGAGTAGGAAAGGCAGTACTGGGGTACAACCTCAAAAACGACAGAATGCTTTCAGTTCGAATCCAAGGCAAACCATTCAACATCACAGTGATCCAAGTCTATGCCCCAACCACTGATGCCAAAGAAGCTGAAGTTGACCGGTTCTATGAAGACCTACAACACCTTCTAGAACTAACACCAAAAAAAGATGTCCTTTTCATCATAGGGGACTGGAATGCTAAGGTAGGAAGTCAAAAAATAACCGGAATAACAGGCAAGTTCGGCCTCGGAGTACAAAATGAAGCAGGGCAAAGGCTAATAGAGTTTTGTCAAGAGAACACGCTGGTCATAGCAAACACTCTTTTCCAACAACACAAGAGACGACTCTACACATGGACATCACCAGATGGTCAATACCGAAATCAGATTGATTATATACTTTGCAGCCAAAGATGGAGAAGCTCTATACAATCAGCAAAAACAAGACCTGGAGCTGACTGTGGCTCAGATCATGAGCTTCTTATTGCAAAATTTAGGCTTAAATTAAAGAACGTAGAGAAAACCACTAGACCAATCAGGTATGACCTAAATCATATCCCTTATGAATATACAGTGGAGGTGAGGAATAGATTTAAAGGATTAGATCTGGTAGACAGAGTGCCTGAAGAACTATGGATGGAGGTTCGTAACATTGTACAGGAGGCAGCAACTAAAACCATCCCAAAGAAAAAGAAATGCAAGAAAGCAAAGTGGCTGACTGATGAGGCTTTACAAATAGCTGAGGAAAGAAGGGAAGCAAAAGGCAAGGGAGAAAGGGAAAGATATAAACAACTGAATGCAGAATTCCAGAGAATAGCAAGGAGAGATAAGAAGGCCTTCTTAAATGAACAATGCAAAGAAATCGAGGAAAACAATAGAATGGGGAAGACTAGAGATCTCTTCAAGAAAATCGGAGATATCAAGGGAACGTTTTGTGCAAAGATGGGCATGATAAAGGACAAAAAAGGCAGGGACCTAACAGAAGCAGAAGAGATTAAGAAGAGGTGGCAAGAATACACAGAAGAACTATACAAGAAAGATCTTAATATCCCTGATAAATACGATGGTGTGGTCACTGACCTTGAGCCGGACATCCTAGAGAGTGAAGTCAAGTGGGCCTTAGGAAGCATTACTAACAACAAAGCTAGCGGAGAAGACAGTATCCCAGCTGAGCTATTTAAAATCCTAAAAGATGATGCTGTTAAAGTGCTGCACTCAATATGCCAACAAATTTGGAAAACTCAACAGTGGCCACAGGATTGGAAAAGGTCAGTTTATGTTCCAATTCCAAAGAAAGGCAATGCCAAAGAATGTTCAAACTACCGTACAATTGCACTCATTTCACATGCCAGCAAGGTTATGCTCAAAATCCTACAAGCTAGGCTTCAGCAGCATGTGAACCGAGAACTACCAGAAGTGCAAGCTGGGTTTCGAAGAGGCAGAGGAACTAGAGATCAGATTGCCAACATTCGCTGGATCATGGAAAAAGCAAGAGAGTTCCAGAAAAACATCTACTTCTGCTTCATTGACTATGCTAAAGCCTTTGATTGTGTGGATCACAACAAACTGTGGCAAATTCTTAAAGAGATGGGAGTACCAGACCACCTTACCTGTCTCCTGAGAAACCTGTATGTGGGTCAAGAAGCAACAGTTAGAACCGGACATGGAACAACCGACTGGTTCAAAATTGGGAAAGGAGTACGACAAGGCTGTATATTATCACCCTGCTTATTTAACTTATATGCAGAGTACATCATGAGAAATGCCGGGCTGGATGAATCACAAGCCGGAGTTAAGATTGCCGGGAAAAATATCAACAACCTCAGATATGCAGACGATACCACCCTAATGGCAGAAAGTGAAGAGGAACTAAAGAGCCTCTTGATGAGGGTGAAAGAGGAGAGTGCAAAAGCTGGCTTGAAACTCAACATTAAAAAAACCCAGATCATGGCATCTGGTCCCATCACTTCCTGGCAAATAGAAGGGGAAGAAATGGAAGCAGTGACAGATTTTATTTTCTTGGGCTCCAAGATCACCGCAGACGGTGACTGCAGCCATGAAATTAAAAGACGCTTGCTCCTTGGAAGGAAAGCTATGGCAAACCTAGACAGCATATTAAAAAGCAGAGACATCACCTTGCCGACAAAGGTCCGTATAGTTAAAGCTATGGTTTTTCCAGTAGCAATGTATGGCTGTGAGAGTTGGACCATAAGGAAGGCTGAGCGCCGAAGAATTGATGCTTTCGAGCTGTGGTGCTGGAGAAGACTCTTGAGAGTCCCTTGGACTGCAAGGAGGTCAAACCAGTCAATCCTAAAGGAAATCAACCCTGACTGCTCATTGGAAGGACAGATGCTGAAGCTGAAGCTCAAATACTTTGGCCACCTAATGAGAAGAGAGGACTCACTGGAAAAGACCCTGATGCTGGGAAAGACTGAGGGCAAAAGGAGAAGGGGACGGCAGAGGATGAGATGGTTAGATAGCATCACCGATGTAATGAACATGAATTTGAGTAAACTCCGAGAGACAGTGGAGGACAGGAAGGCCTGGCGTGCTATGGTCCATGAGGTCACGAAGAGTCGGACACGACTGAACGACTGAACAACAACAACCCTCCTGTATAAGTTGTTCAGCAGCTGAGCTGGCAGCAACTGCCTGTGGGGAGGGGCAGACTCCATCAGAGATGAGGAAAGCTCTAAAAGTTGCTGGCTTTCAATTTCAGCCTGTAGATCCCACTCAAGAGGATCATATCTATCCGATAGATGAAGTGGAGGAACATTACTTACTGGGGAGGCTTGCTTGCTTGCTTGCTTGTGATAAATCTGTCAGCCTTCTGCTGTTTCAACGGCTTGGAGGAAGGTTGGGTTGTAGATGGTGCCCTCTGCCGCTTCTTTCTTTTTCCCATGTCAGCAATGATAGTAGTTGTAATTAGTTTGTGTTTTTTCTTAAAAATAGGATAATGGAGGATGCTCGTTAGCAAATCAGATTATCTTTTATGGAGCTCATTACAAAGGATGCAGCTTCATTGCCATCTTGGAGCCCTCCCACTACCTATCTAATAGTCTGACAGTAGTTGAATGGATTCAAAGACTTAATGATCAATTTAGAGAACTTCACTGGACAAAATTATAGTAACATACCAAACAATGTAACAGCCTCTTTATTCCCCACCAATTCATTTGCTATTACACCATCCAGTCCTTTTAGGCAGTGAAACATCATCCTCAAAAGGAAAGCTGTGTAATAGAAGTTAATAGGTCTGCATTCCTAAGTACATGCATTAATATTTAAATACAAGAGTTGCCAGAGTTTGCCACTTGCAAATTCTGGGTGTCGCTCCTTTTGGGAGAAGCTGTTCTTGTATAAAAATCACCAATACCAAATTTTAGGATTTCAGACTGTTCAGTCTTACTGAAAAAAATGAAACCAGACTTCACATCTTCATTATCCCTGTAACTATGTTAACTTGACTGGATTGCTTTTAGTTTAATTAGTACATTTTGGAAAGTAAGTGTGTTAAATTAAAAATCATATATTACTTCATAATATATACTGTGCCTAAAAGAGTAGAGCCAAGCAACCTAGTGACCACCTCTGCTTTACATAAAGGTATGAAATTTTATTTGTCTGAAGTCATTCTTTTACTAATATATGTTCAAAGAGGGAAGAGAAAGTGGTATTCAAAAAGTCATATGTGAAAATGTGCTCTAGATCACTTATGTAATGTCATTCATTTATTAGCTTATTAATAATATATTTAAAATCAGATTCACTTTGTTCATGATTAGAAGTAGCTAGTTTTTCATGCTTACCCCATTACTTTTTCTTTTCAACTCAGTTGGATATATAATTATCCTTCATACTGTACAGCTCTGAACTGAAACTCGTCTACAATAAAACTTCACAGAAAGCATGCTCTCTGTTATCATTTTACTAAATGAGCTGCAGATGGTGCTTGAAACATCCAAGACATATATTAGCATTTATTTTGATACGACATACTTATATATGTATGTACACATGCATGCACATGCAGTTGAAGTGATCAGCTTTCATGGAGAAACTGTTGGACTTCTGAAGTTTTCTTGCTTCATAAAGCTTCTTAAACACTTTGTTCTTTGGTGTTTATTCAATAGGCTTTTAATGTCATATTACAGATGGAATAATTCAACTTAAAAGATGCTTCTTCCCAAGAAACTGAACCTTTCTATCAAATGCGGTGGATCGAATTGGAGAATTAGCTTCATAAAAAGGATTCATTGCAAACTGAAGAAAGAAATATTATAGTGAGAACAGTTTAAGAATCAAAACTTGCCTAAAGACCTACGTTCAGCCACTTGATCCAATAGCACAACTTTTTTTTGCTTGTGCTACAATGGTCAACTGCTTAGAACAGTTTGACCTGTGTTAATGTTCTAGAAATTTATAGCAGTCTACCAGTACAACTATTAATTCTGGTTTTGGATGGAAAAGTAGACACATAATGCCCTGTTTCTCCTCCAGGCAGACTTATTTCTATTTCTGCAATGGACAGTTACACAGAAAATTGACCTGTATTAACTGTCTGACCCATCATACTGATTTTTCTTCCTGGAACTATTTTGAAAGAAATGCATTCTACCTCCCTCTAGCTCATAGGTATATGCAAAACCTGCTGTTCTGGGAACAGAATATGCCAGAGAAGTCTACAACATTCTCTTCCTACCCTGTGAAATGACCAGATAAACCTAATAAAGGAGGAACAGAACATTCTTGAATTCATGAGAATGTTCTGTTTCAGAACAGCAGGTTTTACACAGCTACAGCAGCAGCTTAATATATCTGTCACGCAAGTATACTAGGCTTTCATTGCCTATCACTGAATAGGCAAGAGAAATACCATAAACAGTAACCTTTTTTCATAATGTAAAATGGAATTAAAGCACAAAATTTACATGCTCCTTTAACTTTGGGTCTTTAGGCTATTTCCTAAGCCAAATTCCCATTTAATACATAATTCCTTATATGGGTTGTTATAGATAACATTGATAATAACTTTTACCTTTATATATAGATCATAGACATCACTAAAGAAGTTTTTGATTCCATCTTCTTGTCTTACATCATGAAGCATTATAAATCTCATATGTAGCAAAAGTTAAGAAAACAAAATTGTTTTTAAGAATTTGCAATATGGAGTCTGCTAAAGCTAGGTGCCACACAATTCAAATCCTGTACTCAAAAGGCAGCAATGCAATGCATAAAAAAACAAAAAACTTCTGAACAAAATATATTTACCCAGCCAAATTTGTATGAAAAACTGAAGTGGATGCAGACAAATATAAGTTATCTTACCTGGGAAAAATGACCCCAGAATCCTTCACTCAATATCACATTTAAAGCTCAGACTAAGAAGGGACTGGAGGATACAACCAAGTGTTCATTAAAAAGTTAGAAGATTTACAGAGTAGCAGATACTAGACCATAATGTGCCAAACAGCAAGTATGTTTCTTTGAAATCTGATTGTCAGAAAATGAGTGCAGTATTGCCAATTATGTCTTCAGCTATTATGAAAACTACATTTCTTTATCTAAATGACATTCAGAAGTTTTTGTTTAATATCTGTAAGTTATAAAGACAAGTTTCTAGGAAAATGTTTTCTTTGGTTCATGACCACCAAGCTGACTCTTCTTGCCCAGGGTTCTGTTAACTGTATGGGTCAGGAAACAGCACTGATCATACTTGTGCTAGTTGCCACCTATAAAGCACTTCACGGCATGGAACTGGGTTGTTTGCAGGACTGCTTCTCCCTGGTTATTTTCCCCCATCCCACCCAGTCCAACAGGAGGGACATGCTCAGGGTCCCCTCAATTAAGAATGCCATCTAACTGGACCTAGGAACAGGAACACCATACCCCCCTGCTGGCCTTTTGCAAAGTGCTGAAGACCTGGATATACTCCAGGGCATGGGGGTCAGAAAGTTAGATGGCCCATGAGATATTTATTTATTTAAAACAGTGGTCCCCAACCTTTTTGGCACCAGGGACCGGTTTCGTGGAAGACAATTTTTCCACGGACCCGGGGAGGGGGATGATGAAACCATCGGAAGTGGTAAATAAAATAATGGGCAGGCCACATGCGGACTAAAATAAGTGTCGGATTCTGACTTCTCATAAGGAGCGCGCAACCTAGATCCCGCACATGCGCAGTTTACAGTATGGTTCATGCTCCTATGAGAATCTAATGCCGCCGCTGATCTGACAGGAGGCGGAGCTCAGGTGGTAATGCGAGCAATGGGGAGCGGCTGTAAATACAGATGAAGCTTCGCTCGCTCGCCCACCGCTCACCTCCTGCTGTGCGGCCCGGTTCCTAACAGGCCACGGACCGTTACTAGGCTTCAGCCTCATCCTACCCCAACACATTTGGGAAGAGCCAGCTCTTCAAGGCCTATTAGAAGGCAAGGAGGGTGGAGGCTTGCCGGATCTCTGGGTGGAGGGTGTTCCACAGGGCAGGATGCACTTCCTAGCTCCTGCTAGAGGACAACATCTAAGGGACCTGGAGCGCATCCACCCTATCTGACCTGAGGGTATGGGCAGAGGTGGTCCTGTGCCATCCAGGGCTTTAAATGTTATTGTTATTGCTGAGTGTCTGCGTTCTTAGCTGCCCAGAGTTGCATTTGTGAGATAGGGGCTATTTAAATTGATTTAATAAATAATAAATACATGTTACAAAATTGATGAGAAACTTATGGACCTCCAGATACAACTTAAGTACAACTCCTAACAATGTCACCCACCATGGCAATGGTCAGAGATGTGGAAAATTGTAGTTTATGAACATTTGGAAGGCCATATTTTTTATTTCAGAGTTTTTAGTATATTTGTATATTATATTTTATAATGTATCTCTTTTAATCGATATTGAACTCTTTTACTGTTTTAATTTGCTTGTAAACCACCCAGAATCGTTTGTATGAGATGGGTGGTGAAGAAATGAGATCGATCAATCGATCGATAGACAGACAGACAGACAGACTCTCCATCTCTATTGAAATGTTCTCTAGTTACTTCTTATAGCATTCCAAGAAAAAAGGATATGGCCTGCAGTGACAAAGGCAGAAACAAACCATTCATTAAATTTATCCACAGTCTTCAGGTACATATTATTTGTTAGCCACATGTTTTCATCTACTAGGTCAAGAGCAGCATGAGCTATGAACTGATTCAGGTGGCGATGGTCATCCTGAGGGGAAAAAAATAAAACTCAACTCCAAATACTGGAAACAAGAAGCATAAAATAACTTTATCTTAGATACTTTTAATGCAAAACTTGTTTGTATAACATATAGTATTCAGCAACTTGCTTAAATTATGTAAATGGAGAGTTAATAAGAAATGTAAAAAAATTATAAAATTATAATACATAATTATAATGAGAATAAATTCAGGCTAATACAATATTAGATACTAACATATTTATTTATTCATTATTTAAATTTATCCCCTATTCAGGGAGATGTACTTGTATCTAGTGTAGAAAATGTATTATTATTATTATTTTGCAATTTCTAGGAGAAAAATATGGTGATTCTAAACATTTATACTGAATCATATTTAATGCGTAAAAGTTAGTCCAATTTAGGTGGGGGAAGGGGAGGAAAGGAAAATAGAAATCAAATAAATGGCTGTTCACCAGGATAGCTAAAATTTTCAATAGCAACAAATTAAACGAACTTTTAAGTTGCAAAATCAAACTAACAAAAAACCTGAGTGATCAGGAGGTAGAATGATTCGATACTATATATCAGAGCTTTCCAAACTGTGTGTCGGGACACGTTAGTGTGTCGGCTGCAGTGTCTGGGTGTGTCGCGCCTGCTGCTGCCTCCGAGCCCTGCCAGGATTCCACCCAGGTCCTAGTGCCTGGCTTGTGCCTGGCTGCCTCCAAACCTGCCCTGCAAGGATTCCACGCAGGTCCTAGTGCCTGCCTAGTGCCTTGCTGCCTCCAAACCTGCTGTGATTCCGTGCAGGTCCTAGTGCCTGCCTTGTGCCCTGTTGTAAGAATGTGTCGCGAAATGATGCCCTGCTGTAAGAGTGTGTCGCGAAATGATGCATGTCTAAAAAGTGTGTCACCAACAAGAAAAGTTTGGAAAGCTCTGCTATATATTCTGCATTTGAACAAGATTTCATACCTTAGATTCTACTTTACCAGCTGGTAGAAATTCCATTTCAAATACAGGATTATCATGATGACCTACAATTACAAAATAGTAGCTTCCAGACATAATGAAAATATGGCCTCTTCTGAAAGAGAAGAGAATCATGCAGTTGGAAGAGGAGTGGTTTGTAGAAAAAGTTATTGTAACATATATTAAATGTTAAAGCATTTCTGACAGTACAGCTAGGTCTCACTTAGTGCAGATAATGAATCCCAGGAAGTGGTCGTATTATTTGAATTCATACTATTTGAAGTTATATTTATATGTAAAGTATGGTAACTAGTTCCAGCTCGATGGAAATAGGCAATGAAAATTTTAAAGTTTTTATTTTTTATTAACGAAATATTAAAGGACAGAAAGAATATACTTATAATTTAAATTTAATGTTAACAAAGTCAGAGTTATAGAAAGCAAAATAAAAAATTTAAAAATTGTACCATAGATTCAGGCATTCCGACATCTTGTCCTATTTGCTATGATCACGTTCATTTGTTCAATCACATCAAATTTTTGCTCCAATGTAGTAAGGAGCCTCTTCTTTTTTGCGCTCATAGTGTTTTTATTCCTTTTGTCATTTTGCGCATGCAAAGGTAAACAAGTGCAGACTGAAGTAGCAGAGTCTAAAACCCCAACGGTAGCCTCAACTGCGCATGCACTAGCCTTGCATTAACTGTATTTTGGTTTACATTAAATGCAACCTGGTATCACTGTACAATTTGTACTAAATTGAGTATCGCATTATTCGAACTTGCATTAATTGTAATCTAGTTGTAATCTATGGCTACCCCTGAAAACTTACAAAATGACTTTCTTGTAGACTCATATAATTTATTTAACTCTAGCTGAAGTTGGAGTGTTTCTGGTCCTATTTATATGACCTCTCCTTTCTTCCTAATGTGAAAACACTGTTTCTTAACTCATTTTAATATAACTTGAAATTTTGTCCCAGATACTTGAGAAGTGCTCACTCAACCTATGACAGTGCAATCAGTAATACAAAACTATTTTCATATCTTAACATATCACAACAAAATAATATTTGGAATAGCTTGAAAATGATAGCTCCATACCTGGAAATTAATCACACATATTCTAATATAATTTTATATTTATCATTGAATTTGCTTATTCAGAATGTTAACACAAATTTGGGGCCTTGAGTAAGAGATTTCTCTTTGCATCTGAAATAAACAAACATTGGATCTATATAAGTAGTTTTTAAGGAGATGAATCATTTTTGAGAAGCAGTAGCACAAATCAATGCTTCCATCATTGTAGTTCATGTTGTTCCTTAAGATATAAGGGTCCCCAGGGTCCCTCCTTGTGGGGGAGAGGGGCGGTCATAGAAATATGATGTATAAATAAAATAAATAAAAATAATAATACAGATTTCACCAGTTTGATAAAAAAGTGATATTTTAATTAAGATGCGGTGGGAAGCTATTTTAATACCTATATGACTATACTAAAATCAGCAGAGAAGCTTTGAGGAACAAAAACTGCACAATACTGGTCTTACATTCTCAACTTTGTTGAGTAGCATTCCAACAATGCAAAGCTCTTTCCCAATCCCATATCCCAAATCTGAGATTTGGACAATCATTACATTCCAATAAATATCAATATTAACATTCAACAGAGTCAGTGCAAATAATGAAATACACCAGTACATTAGGTAAAATAACCCTACCCTATTCTTGCCAGTTGAAAATTTCTCTCAATTATTTTATGTAAATAATATTTTTTTAAAGAGCTATCTATTAATAGGGGTATGGGTTGCATAATGTTAACCTCACCGTTTCACCTTATCTTATGCTTAAGACTATTTTTTTAATAGTATATTTGATCAGAACAAAGCCTTCTGTGGTTTTCTAAAAAAATAATGTCAGCAAAGTTTTAGAGAATTGTACTATTTATGTATTCATTTATGGAGATGGAGGTTATCTGTTCCTTGGCGCCTGACCATGCTGGCTTAAAGATAACGAAAGATGATAGAAGGCACAGACTGGAAAATGTGTATTTTGGATGATCATAATAAAAGGGGTTGAGCAGGAAAAACTGGCTACCCAGATGATGCTAACTCCAAATTCAACAGCCCCCCCCCCCCCGCAGCAGGCCACAGATAACCTAAAATACCTGAATTTTACATCTATAGACATTCAAGTAGAGGGCTTCCAGGGTTATAAACAGCCTTATGTCACCTATTCCCTATTGAAAATTTCGACTTTTACTAGTGTTGGCGGTGCTGCTGTCTATATCTCTTCCCATTAAGAAACAAAATACTGTAGTTCCCATCTATCCACTTTTACAGTCAGGGGAAAAAATAACCTCACCCGAGGCCGTACGGCGACCCGGCTCCAAAGACAGCAGAAAAGAGAGGGAGCAAATCTTCCCTCTGGAAAACATCCGGCGCTCTTTGATGTCGTCAGAAGCCTGCTTTTTTTTTTTTTTAAGCGCGAATTAGAAAATAGCCCCGCGCGTTCTCGTGAGAATTTTAGGATAGCAACGCGTCTGATCGCTGATAGTAGCAATAGCAGCGGCGGCGGGATTGGAAGAGGCAATTGAGGGCGCATCGTCATTGGACGCGATTCATTCAGGGGGTGGGGCTTGAGGAGACCATTTGCGCGTTCGTTTTTTGGTGGTAGTAGAAGCGTGGTTGTCTTCTCTGCAGCGGTGCCGAGTTTGGTACGTTGTGTGTGTCTGTTCTCAGCGCAAATTTCTCCCCTCCCCCCCCCGGGCATTCTGATTCTCAGTGTATACAAAATGGAGTCTGAAGCGAGTAAGGCTGTGGAGCCAGATGAATGGAGGGAGTGAGGTGGGAAGGTAGTTTAGGTAGTGCGAAGTCTAGGAGACAGAGGTGAAGCAGATGTGCTGGAGGAATGATTTTTGAACTGAGCTGAGCTTTGTTATTGCTTAGTTCTTTGCAGAGCAATGGATGGAATGCTGCTCTGAGTATTGTTATTTAAATGCGAGGTATGAAGCTTTCCACCTTGGTAAAACTGCCTTTGCTAGTTTGGCTCTTTGTTTTATTTGTAAATAAAACCCAAACTTTTATATGATACAAAATGGAAAGGTAACAAATGAGGGGAAACCTTTTCTAGTTCATTGTAAGGACACAAAACAAGAGTATAAATCTAGCAAATGCATAAAATGGGCTTATGTCTGGCAACTCTTAGTGAAAGTCTAAATTAGCCTTCCTTTCTGAACCTGGTGTTCTGCAGATGTGCTTCACTTCACTTTATGTAATACCCAGCTAGTATCAAAAGGTATTGGTGTTAAAATACAACACATCTGGAGAGCCAAGTTGAGAAAGGCTAAAAAAATAAATGGCAACTGATAAAAAATTCCAACTTCCTCTGGAAAGCAGTAATAGTTCCTTTCCATTTTTCATCCCACCATTGTATCCTGCTCTTAAATTATCAGTATGCTAGACTAGTTACTAAATTTAGTCAAGCAGTACAGCTGACTTGATTGCTTACATGGGATTTATGTGATAAGGGTATTTTACTGATTATTTTTTTAAATTGAAGCTTTCAGTGTTTCATTTATTTTCAGCTACAACTCTGTTCTTTTTCAATTCTTCTATAAAATACTATTTCCATAACTTCAGTTCTAAACTGTGTTGGTTACAGCCTATGATCTTAACTTCCCAAAATGAAACTGCACCATTGCTTATTTGTGCAGGTCAGTTACTCAAACTAAGTATCCCTCCCCGAGGAGGGAGATGGGCGGTGATAGAAATTTGATAAGTAAAATAAAATAAAATTTAAGTCTTCATGTATCTAAGTCTTTGTGCATTTGACAAACTGAATTCTAGTCTTTGAAAGCTTATGTTGTAATAAATGAGTCATAAACTACAGCATTTTTTGTTGATTTGCTGCAGCAGATTAGCTATTCTTCCAAACATTTAAATTTTTAAATGTTGAGAATCCAGATTTGAGCAAATGGTGCTTAGTATTTTAATGGAGTCCATTTATATTGCCAAATATGTTACTGTGAAATTGGATTATGGATATAAGTAATAACATTACATTGATTTTTTCATGTTTTCAGATTCTGATGTCTTCAGCCGAATTTAAAGCTCTGTCACAAGATGAGCTCCGGAAACGATTATACCAGACCTTTAAAAATCGAGGTGTTTTGGACGCACTTAAGGTCTTTGATTTAAACTAGATTAAAATTAGGATAATCTGGGTCTCAATCTTGGCAAAGTCATTGATAAATAATAATTAGTGGTGGTGACAAGATATGTGCTAGCTTACAGATGTGCAGTTTGTGATGACTTGTTGATTTACACATCTGTTAGAAGTACAGGTGATCCCCTTTTGTAGCCACTTTCACCTGAATTACTAAATTTTAATTGCCTCCCATTTTGAAGTGGATGGTGTGACGGAAGATTGCAAGTTCGGAGGTTCGAATCCCTAGCCCTGCTTGCGGAGTGAGCTCCCGCACTAGCCCCAGCTCTTGCCAACCTACAATTCGAAAGCATGCAAATGCAAGTAGATGAATAGGTACCACTTCGGTGGGTAGGTAACAGCGTTCCGCGCGTGTCATGCGGCCACATGACCGTGGAAGCGTCTTCGGACAACACTGGCTCTTTGGCTAACAAACGGAGATGAGCACCGGCCCCTAGAGTCGGACACGACTGCACAAATGTGCGGGGGGAACCTTTACCTTTACACTTAATCCTAACACATAAATTAAGACATCCTAACATGCTGTGGAAATCAAAGCATTCCAGCCCTGCCCATATCCATGATGTGACTGTACCAACTTTTCTCATAAAGCTCTTGCTGCCCCCAAATTACTGTTTGGCTACTCACTGCCGAAAGGTTGCCCAGTCCTAATATTTAACTTTGGAGTAAGTTTTGATTTTATCTAAGGGAGATTTTGAAATATTCTCAGTGCCGATACGATCAAAATATTAAGTTTAATTAGGAATTGTGAAATTACATACATAACTTAAAGTCACCTTATTAATGATATCCACCTTGTGCTTCTTTAAACTCAGTCGAAAGCCTATCCCCAAACCATAACTTTACCTTTAATGTAAATTATTACAAAACCTATAATATGACTTTAATTCAGTTTCGCCTTTCCAGATTTAAAACTTCACTAGGTATAATGTATATACCCTGCTTTTCTTCAAGAAGGAAATTCAAAACAATAGTAATGAATTTTTTGTTGTTGTTTCAGACACAACTCCGAAAGCAGCTCATACATGAACTAATGAATCCAGTTTTATGTAGAGAAATTCTCCCAAAGGCTATTTCTAGTGAATGCAGTTCATTGCTCATTGTTGCTTGTAATAGTTTGGTGGCAAATCACTTGCGAAGGTGTGGCTATGAATATTCACTGTCTGTCTTTTACCCAGAAAGTGGATTAGAAAAGGATAAAGTAAGTACTTTTCTCTTTGAAAGTGGAGTGATATTCCCTGAGCATGTTTCAAGTCACAATCCTGTTGTTTCATCCTGACTTTCATGTTCCTGTTGGAACTTTCATGTTCCAACCAAAATAGGAGCTGTGTAGCTTTTTCTGTGTTACTTGTTACAGATTGACTTCTTAATTTAACACTGGTATATTGATTATTTTCCTTTTATGTGAACATACCTAAAGTAACTAATTTTGTTCTTTTTATCCACTAAACTCAGTTCATTCTGCTTTCTTGAAACTAGCTTTACAGTTTCAGACTGCTTGCCACAAGCACTGAGTTGCAGTCTGCTACCTAATTCATCCTAACTCTTTCTATCTGAACCATCACTAATATAAAGGCTTTTTTCCCCCTCTTGTTCCTTTCTCAGGCTCTCATTTTAGCCAAGCACTTGACTCTTAGCATGAAATTTTGTTACGGGTGCACTCTTAAATTCTGTTGCTTAACTCTCCTAGCAAACTCCTGTTAGCTCTTCTAGTTTGCTTGCTCAGGTGCATGCCACTGAGGAAGATGTCAAAGTCTGCACTGATTGCCACTAAAATTCATTAAAAATTTAAGTCACTAAAATTTTCCAAGCAGCTTTAAGCTAGATTTCCCCACAGTTGCCATCTGTTTATTTAATGCCCTGCCATTTTGTTCAAGGTAACTAACAGCATTTTTTTTAAAGAATCCAAAGAGTTAAAACATAGCTTTAACTTTTTAGTTTAGTGATTAAGAATCTGGCAAGACATGTGTCCCTACAAATTCTCTAAATACTATGTAAGTGGCAGGCAACTTTGTAGCGTTTTATGAGCACAGGAAGCTGTTTTATACTAACGGTTGGTTAACTCAGCTTTGTGGTAGAAGGAAGAAGTGACAAGTTCCATTTTTGCTAATTTGGAAGAAACTTGCATTAAAAACACACACAATGACATGAGTAGATTTAACTCTTCCATGATTTAATTTATAGATAAAACTGCAGTATTTGAAGAGACTTTTTCATAGGGAACGTTCAGATGTGACATGCATACTGTATATGCAATCTAAAACAATCTAGTTCATGTGAACGCATAGTTTTGATGATGATACAAATAGGGGTAAAGGATCCATGGGAGAGGATTGTAGTACTTTTTTTATATGTAAAAGGCCTATACGTTTTAAGTCTTCTGTAGAATGGATTGCGGCTCCACTAGTATTTTTGAAAAGCAGAAGTGGAGAGACAAAGTTCATGGGTTCTCTAGGAATATTAGACAAACAGAAAAGCAATGAGGTTTCAAGGTGACAGAAGATCTAAATGGGTATGCATGTGTTTATTTCTTACACTTCTATCTAATAACCAAGGTTCTCTTGGCGAATTGCACAGTTAAAACAAAAGGTTTTAAACATAACGTTAAAACAATGAAAAAATAATCTGCAATGAATAAATAGTCCAGGAAAATGTAATATCTAGTTCCTAGTGCTGACTAAGCACTAATATCAAGTTGAGTATAAAACTATAGAAATGCCTGGGATAAGAGTTGTGTCCTGTCTGGCAATGCAAAAGGTTAAATAGCACTAGACATTTCTCTCTGGAGAGAGGGCAAACCAACACCTGAAGATTTCCTTGAGGTACTCTACCTCCTGGCTCTTCAGGGTTTTAAAATCAATACCAAAAGAAACCCATGAACAGAATTTGAAAAGGGACTGGCAATCCAGCAGTTTTGATAAAGCATTGGTATCATATGACCTTTCTGGATAGTCCTAGTTAGTAATATTGTAGCTCTATTTGGACTGAATTTTTGAGCCATCTTGTTGTTCCATATACTTAGGGTATTGAAAAACACTTCCTTTTCTATTACTTAATGGTTTGAGTAGTATTCATAGGATTTGGTTGTAATAGGTGTATATGTAACAATGGGAATTGTAGATGGAGATACTTTGTGGGCAGTAGAAAGGGAGAAAATGTTGACTTATATGAAGAAGTACTATCCTTTGCCCATTTCCAGTATCCCAATCATCAGGCCATTTTGATTTTATTGTTATCAACTGTGTAGAATTTAAAATATGTTGTTGATAGTTAAATACTTTTTTTTTCTTTTTCCATAGGAGCTTAGTATACAAGATCTGCTCCGGCTAATTAGGATCAGTCCAACGAGTGACCTTTATAAAATGCTGGTAAAAGAATCTTACTTCTAGAAAATTTATGTATTCAACCCCTAATAATGAACATTATTTTGAATAAATGGATTTCTGTTTACAGATTTCAGATTCAACAAAAACTAGCATGAAAGGTATGACTTTCAATTTATTTATTTTAAACTGTTTAGTGATATGTACTTGTCCTTATAAGCTGTTCAAAGATGTTAAGGGAATGGATGTCATAAAAACTTCCTGAGTAAATAAAATTTTGAAACTGCTAGCCCTGTCCATTACAGAGATCTTGTTCCTGCCTATTGCGCATTGAGCTTAAAAAAAATCACCCACAACCACAGAAACCTTCCCTGCTTTAAAACAAACCTTCTAGTTTGTATAAAATTAAAGCAGAAGGATGATTGGCATTCTGTATATTTAAAAAATTATTAAAATGCCTTTAGAAAATGAATTTGTGATTGTAGTATCTTTGACGTATTGACTTCAGTATCTAAAATGTCACCCTTCTGTTTAGTCTAATGTTTTGATGAGATGAACTGTGCAAAAAAGGGATAGCTTTTGATAACTGATAGGACTGTGCAATGTTAGGTCAGATTTTTTTCCTTTAGATTCCATGAACCTTCATTGGCCCTCTTTTACTGTTATAGAATAGCATTCTTTTTTTACATTCTCCTTATGAGAGATAGATGTGTTATTAATGGTATTTCTCTAAGGCTTTCTTGTACAGATTTTAACAGAATTGGTGGAATACAGTCTCTGTAAGGAGACCTGTAATACAGAAACCCAGACAAGTTCAACACTCTACAAAGAATCTCTCGGTACGTTTAGTAGTATAATTGGCCTATCCTCAGGCAACCCAGCAAATTATCTACGTAGTCTCAGTGAATGAGTGTATATTCTTTACCTGGATTTTAGATGAGTGCCAGAACCTCTTTAACATTTTAATGTTAAAATATGTACAAGCACCTCCCAATCCTCAATTGTATTTGCCTTATTTTTGTTAGACACAGATACATTACGGTTTGTAAATGGGGATTATGTTTCAGTAGAAGAGAATATATATAGCTCAGGGTTGAAGTGTGGAGCCCTTGGTGCTTTCCGAGCTTGGTTGTTTGGTTGCAGACATTTCATTACCCGACTAGGTAACAACCCTAGCACTGATGATGTTACCTAGTCGGGTAATGAAACGTCTGCAAGCAAACAACCAAGGTCAGAGAGCACCAAGGACTCCATGATTATGTTTCATTAATGTTGAAACTAGTGTTTCTTTGCAGATGGTTTTTTAGAGGTATGTGATATGCTTTGAGAACAGGATGAGTAGCAGAATTATTCTCCCTGCTCCCCTTGCCAAATACATAGTACTGTAGACTAAAACATGGCATCTGCTCAGATGATCCCCAAAGCATCTATTTCTCTGTAGAATTCCATTGCTCAGCTGCTCATATGCCCTTTAACCCAGTTTTCTACCTTTGTCTGCATTTTAAGCTCTGTTTTTGACCACCCTCATTTACTACACTGTATGAATATAACAAGAAATACCAAAGTGATTTGGTTTGATATTCTTTTCCAGGGCTGCAACTAGGGGGGGGGGGCAAGCGGGGCATGTGCCCCGGGTGCCGCGCTGGGGGGGTGCGCCAAAATGATGCCCGGGGGGTGCCAAAATGACAAAATAACCTGGGGGGGGGTGCGGAATCCATGTTTGCCCCGAGTGACACAGACCCTAGTTCCATCCCTGTTTTTTACTAAAGACTTTTATACCTCAATAATGGAACATTTCATATATTTTGTTTTTGTAGCTGAGAAACTCCAACTAATTGATGAACAGTTTGCAGACATGTATCCTCAGCGTCATTTATCCGAGTCTTTTCATGTAAAACTTGCTGAATATAAAAGAGAAATAGAACAACAGCTGCAAGCAGAAATGTCTCAAAAGGTGAGAACAGCTGGGAAGGAGACAAGGGAAAGTTACAGTGATATGAAATTGCATGCCTGTGTTGTTTTCCACTTGGCTCTTTGTTTGCATGGTTGGATTTTCCTTAAGATAAATAAAACTCAAGCAAGAAAAGTAAAGGATCAATATTTGCTGAACTTGACATTGCTATTGATATTATGGATAGTAGGAGTTTGTCTATTATAGGAGAGACAAACTTTCTCCTATAACAGAGTATGTGATTTAAATAATACTTTCAGTGGTTGTTAAAATAAAAAGGCATCGACAGGCAGCTAATTTGATTATGTTCCACAGTATCATCTACAGCTGACTGGATCTCAGAAAAACTACAACCGGATCTCCAAATATTTTCCCCCCAAAAGCCACAGTAGGCAATTTGACTTAAGGATGTAATATGTCAAGGGGAGGTATTAACTGATTCCTCTGCAGTGTATTGATACTTCTTTTCCTGTTCCCTGCTTGTATGAAAGGGAAAAATATGTTCTGAATATATGTATTCTGAAATCAGATTGTATATATTCTTATCATAATATGGCCCTCAAACACTGGTAGGATGTAGCACAGCCTGGTGATGTTCAAATCCCAGAACATCTGCGTTCTGTGAGTATCTTTATTCCACACTCTTCTTTCCCAGTACCTGAAATGTTACAGAGATGAGGAAACAGATCCATGTTTGGGTGTATATGAAGCATAACCACTGCTTTAGTGTTCCAACAGTATTTTCTGAACATACGCATTTTAAGAGAAATGGCTTTGTTATGTTAAATTCTAGGTTGGGTAATACTGCTATTTCATATTTCCCTCAAAGTTTAAAAAGATACCCAATGAATAAATGTTAATGTAATTAAGGAATTTAAAGAAATTACAAGATGGACAGTACTCTTGAAGCACAGGAAAAGGTAGGTTATTGAATTTCTGGCTGGCATATCCGTTTTCAGTGTTTTCAATTTTATTATAAATGTAACAGTTACAACACTTCAAGGATGTTGAAATTGCCAAAATTAAAATGGATGAAAGGGCACAATCCCAGAAAGAAATTTCAGAGCTTCGGAAACAGTTTCAAAGAGATCATCAAGTCAAGTCAGAGGCTCTAACCTCTCGAGAAAGAAATGCTATTGAGCGACTTCATAAGCAGCAAGAGGTAAGTTTTTAAAAGCTAAAACTAAATAGTTAATAATCCCTTGAAATTTTCTGCAACGCAAGAGTTGATGATTATCCAATATTAGGAGCTCTTTGAGAAACTTACTGAAAGTAATTGCATATATTTTGCCTGGCTTTTTGATATCACTCAAGGTTACTAGTGAACCAGATACTCTTAACAAAAATAGAATTTTTAGAATATTTCATTGTGGTGACATGTCACATTGTGCTTTATCATGTGGGTTGGCTACTAATATTCAGTTTGTGCTGGGAAAAATGTAGATATCTCATATTTATTCAGCTAATGAGCTATATTTGATAAATAGAGTTCTGAAATGGGAAATGTTTTTGTTTTGAGCTTAAAACAAAATATCCAATCTGGAATGTTCCATCAAGATGCTTTGCATTGATTGCATTTCAAGAGAATAATACTTAAAATATGGAACATTTCAAATGTTTAGGTTCAAAGTTTTTCAAACAGTGTTCCAAGTTCACTCAAACAGAGCCAATTTTCTATCACTAGAACTTTGCCTCTTGATCAAGGGTTCTGGGTTGTTTTTTTTTTTAAGCTTAACAGGTTCCATGGCTTGAAAACTTTGAAAAGCTTTTGAAATGAGAATGCAGAAAAAGCCTCTTGGTCCATTTTCACCACAGGATCACAAGAATGGATAGTGCATAGCATGAATTGCTAAGCTGTTGGTAAATTGGTGTGGGTGCAAGGCATTAGTTTCATCTTTTTCCCATGCTTCCTTGAATTCAAATAGAAGCATCTCTTCCTTTGTCCTATGGATATGCTGATTGAAAGAGATGCAGGAAGAAATTATAGGATTGTTCTCTCTCTTTTTAAAGTGCGTAGAGATCTTAATAACCCATTCAAATCAGTCATTTCCTCCAGGGCAGGAGGAAATGAATTTCAGTCGGTCAACTAATAGAGTCCAGAATTTATTTATTTATTTTTCCAACTTACATCACTTATATCAATGAAGTTATGATACAGTTTCTGTATAACTGTTTTACAACAGATTGATGCAAAAGAAATTTACCTGCAAAGACAAACCTTACTGAAAGATATTGAAACAGTAAGAGGCCGAGAGGAAGAACTGAAGAAGAGAATAGAAGCTTTTGAAATGTGAGTTTCTAAAAATAATGGAACTATTTGTTTTCTATAGTCATTCCTGTCTTAATTTTTTAAATGCCACAGCTTATAGACAAAACAAAATTATGATTCATTTCATTTCAGAAGAAAACGATCCTAAGGTCCTGGAAAGGCAGCCAAGGAACCATTGTATGCTATATACCTTCCTCCCTAATGTAGGGACTTTTTTCTGGGTTATATGTGTTTAACATTTAAATCTTCATTTTAAATTGCACATAAAATGGAGAAGACGTGAAGGAAGTTGGTCTATATTTGGAAATGCACTAAATCAAGAAATCAACATTTGAAAGAATGGAAATTATTAATATAGGCAAACCTTCCTTTTCAGAAGTCCAGGAAAAGTATAAGTAGAAACTGCTGATAATATTTTTGATTCAGAAAATGAGATTGATTAGATAGCTCGTCCTCAAACTAAATATGTATTCTGAATCTTGATTCCATTCCCCCACCTTTTTCTGCAAATCACTGTTTTGCTATCTGTTTAGGTATCTATTAGAATACATAATGTTTCTGTGTATTATTACTGGATTTCTTTTTAAGTTGGAAGGGTAAACAAATATATTTATTTATTTATTTATTTAATTTATCCCCGCCCATCTCCTCGAATAGGGGACTCTGGGTGGTTTACAGAATAACAAAGGTTAAAATCTATACATAAAATTACAATAAAACAATAAATAGATAGAATAAGTAAAAATTCAAAAGATGATAAAATCAACTATCAGGAGCAAGACACTATGGGGCCAGCCACCCCCAGGAGGTACTATTACCTTCCTCGTCCCAGGCAAGGCGGCAGAGCCAAATGAAATTACATTACTATATTTATACATTACTATAAATACTGTGTTATATCTTTAGAAGGACAGTCATTCCCTGTACTTGCTATTTTATCTAATGAGTCACACATTAGAAAGATTTGAAAAATCTGTTTGTCATGAAGTGTTCAGTTATGCAGATGCTAACAGCAATTCATTTAATGTTATTTTGCATTCATATACTTATGCTTAAGGGGGCGTGGTGGCTCAGCGGGTAAGACGCCAGGCTTGTCAATCGGAAGATCGCAAGTTCGGAGGTTCGAATCCCTAGCCCTGCGTGCGGAGTGAGCTCCCGCACTAGCTCCAGCTCTTGCCAACCTAGCAATTCGAAAGCATACAAATGCAAGTAGATTAATAGGTACCACTTCAGTGGGCAGGTAACAGCATTCCACGCGCGTCATGCGGCCACATGACCATGGAAGCGTCTTCGGACAACGCTGGCCCTTCGGCTAACAAACGGAGATGAGCACCGGCCCCTAGAGTCAGACACGACTGCCCAAATGTGTGGGGGAACCTTTACCTTACTTATGCTTAGGGGTGTGGTGGCTCAGCGGGTAAGATGCCAAGCTTGTTGATCAGGACATCTCAAGTTCGGAGGTTCAAATCCCTAGCCCTGCGTGACAGAGTGAGCTCCCGCACTAGCCCCAGCTCTTGCCAACCTAGCAATTCGAAAGCATGCAAATGCAAGTAGATGAATAGGTACCACTTCGGTGGGTAGGTAACAGCGTTCCGCGCGTGTCATGCGGCCACATGACCGTGGAAGCGTCTTCGGACAACGCTGGCTCTTCGGCTAACAAACGGAGATGAGCACCGGCCCCTAGAATCGGACATGACTGCACAAATGTGTGGGGGGAACCTTTACCTTTTTTACTTAAAATGTACTTTACATTCTGATTTATTCTTTTTTGTATAAAAAAGCAATACAAAAGAAAAAGAAACTCGGAAATAATTATTGTTCATTTTATTTATTTTGTATTTATTAAAAATTCATATAGAATATCATTGAAATATAAACTTAGAATACTGTTAATCAAAAATGCAATAAAAATAACACATTAAAAACGGAGGAAGTGTGGGCCCAATTAGAGTTCCAGATTCTGTTGATGTGAGCAGCTCTGAAATGGCAAAGGCTAAATTTCCTTTTGCTGGGTAGGTCTGAAATAAAAAGTAGACAGGGACATAGCCCAAATCTCTCGTTGTGGTACCTGCTCACTCTCTGAAATTCTCTCCTCTCTCCTGTTATCCTCAAGCCATAGCTTGCTAAAATCAGCTTTTTCCAGAGGTCTGAACTTACTACTTGGAAATGGTTTTTCAAATTAAATTGTGGGTACATGAAATTAAGGGGGCGTGGTGGCTCAGCGGGTAAGACGCCAGGCTTGTCGATCGGAAGATCGCAAGTTCGGAGGTTTGAATCCCTAGTCCCGCGTGCGGAGTGAGCTCCCGCACTAGCCCCAGCTCTTGCCAACCTAGCAATTCGAAAGCATGCAAATGCAAGTAGATTAATAGGTACCACTTTGGTGGGTAGGTAACAGTGTTCCGCGTGCGTCATGCCAGCCACATGACCGTGGAAGCGTCTTCGGACAACGCTGGCTCTTCGACTAACAAACGGAGATGAGCATCAGCCCCTAGAGTTAGACACGACTGCACAAATGTACGGGGGGAACCTTTACCTTATGCTTAGAAGAATGTCATGCTTTAACTATATTTAAATCAATGTAATTGCTATTTATCCTGCAATCAGTACTAATTCATTAGCATTTTGTAAGTGAATTTCATCTTCCTCTTATTTCACTCCACATAAAACTATTTGTATTAAATCCTTGTTTGGACAGACCTTGGTTCACAGACTTTGGAATTAATTGACAAAACCTGTTGGTTTCAGCGATTATTGCAGTTGACACTGCTTGCTGCCTAGTTCACTCCTCGCTTCTGCGAGGAGATGTTTCTCTGGCTTCTGAACCATCCCAGCTGGTAGACCAAGCAATTGTTCTGGTTTTGGTGCTCCCAGATTTGTGAACCTCAGCCTCTTTCGCTTCTGTAAAGTATCACAGGGAATACCATGGCTTGCATGATTCTGATCTTTGTAGGTATAGACGTATCACGACATTTGAATATCTTTTTCAAGACCTTTAATGGCTGCTCTACCGAGTTCTAGTCTACAGTGTATTTCTTGACTGCTTGTTCCTGTACAGTTGATGGTTGATCCTAAAAGGCAAAAGCTATCCACCACTTTGATATCTTCATTGCCAATTCTAAGGCTGGTTGTTCTACCTGTTGTCATTAGTTTTGTCTTCTTTATATTTTACTTTTAATCTAATATCTGGAATAGAGAACATGCTAAAGTTAGACTATATAAACACATTCCATTTTTGGCACCTGAGGATGTGGGCAGGCTGCTTGGAGCAATAAATTCTACCATTTGTCATCTGGGTCATTGTCCAAATTGGCTTTTAATTCCTAGGCAGGAAGTTATTTGAGAAGCCTTAATAAATATAAATAAATAATCATTTATTTATTCTTTATGGGGGAATTTTCTGATAGGAGAGGGTTAATGATATTTCTTTTCCCACTATGCAGAGACAGCAATGTAAGTACTTGGAAATGGAAGCTAGAGCTGTGCCTCCTAGTGTCATATTGGCACGACAGAGAAGACCGGTGGAGGTGTTTGGACCAAAAAAAAAGGGGGGGTCCCTATCCCTTCCCTTTTCTCCTTCCTGTGAGGCCTGAGCACACTAATTTCTGAAGCTTACCAAACATTTTCTTCTGTTTTCCTAGAGCTCAAAAGCTTCAAGAATCAAAGAATAAAACTGTTGAAGATGTACTTCATCGGCGGGAGATTGCTGTGAAGAACATTGAGGAGACGTATGACCAGAAGTTGAAGGATGAGCTGCTAAAGTAATATATTTGCCTGTGGTCTTTATATGTATACAGGTAGACATCGCTTAACGACCATTAATTCAGTAACCGTTTGATGTTACGACGGCACTGAACAAATGGCATTTACGACCAGTCCTCAAGGTTACGACTGTTGCAGAGCCTCTGAGGTCACGTGATCAAAATTCGGATTCTTGGCAGCCTGACTGCATATACAACCACAGGGTGCACTTCAGTTCCCCCCGCCCACCTGTCTCTCCCCATCTCTGCCTTTTGGGTGCCCGGCACCCCGCTGCCCCTGTCGCCCCCAGCCACCCCTAGCTGACCTTCGCTTCCTTCTGCCTCCTGCTGCTGATGAGGTGCACCCAGCCTGGCCCTTCATGAGTCGTGAAGAAGAAGACAACAAAGATCAGCTGGGGGCGCCAGGAGCAGCGGGCTGCAGGGTAGAGTGCAGGGCAGTGGGGGCGGCAGAGGGCAAGATGGCAGGGGCGGCGGAGTGCAGGGTGTCCAAAAGGGCAGAGATGGAGGTGGCGATAAGCAGGCGGGGGGAGTTGAAGTGGAGGTCAGCATGGCAGGGCAGGAGAAGCGTGAGGTCCTCACCTAACGACAGTGCGGTCCTAGCTTAACGGCCACAACCGGGACTCCCGAAACTGCCATCACTAAGCAATGTCACGTGATGTTTCGTGATGTCACGTGATGTTTCACCTAACAACTGCATCATTTAGCAACAGAAATTCCAGTCCCAATTAGGTTCGTTAAGCGAGGACTTCCTGTATAGAAGAACATTCCCGCTCATCAAGAGGACTACCTGTATAAAGAACAAATCATCTCATCAAGAAGTGAAAAATTGTTGGATTATATTTGTATTTTAGGAAGATATCTGTCAGAGTGAGGTGGAGGAGGAGTGGGAAGTAGGACTTTTGGTGTTCTTGACTGTTCTCCAGTCAAGAGAACAAGTATTTGATGCTGCTTGCCCAGACTCCAGTGTTGATTTAAAGAAGGGCATTGTTTAGAAGGATGTTGATTTTATTTTGTTGGTAGATTTTTCAAAAGCTTAAACCCACAATGAAACTTGTCACCTTATTTACTTGCTGGTGCTATGATTAAAAGAATAAGCTGCTGTTGAGAATATATAGACATACTGACTTCTTTTCTCCATATCCAGTTTGATGCAAAAAATCCAAAGTGCAATTCTAGGTATATTTATGAAGAACTAAGTTTCACTGAGTTTTGAGGGCAATGCATTTTATTTCAATAAATAAATATAAAAATAATTGAAATGTAATTCAAATAAAATAAATTAAAAAGCATAAATACAGTATCAGAAAATAAAACTTGCTTGAAATCCAGATTTGAAACTGATTTTAACACTATTAAATCTGGACAATATGAGTTTGTTTAAAAAGCCTGACTGAACAAAAGAAGATTGTATGAATGAGCTCTATTAAGTATGTTTAGCCTTTATAGCAGTGCTTTCCAAACTGCTGCCGTTGGTGACACACCAACAGCGGCGGCGGTGTGCACAGCGGCGGCCTCGCTAAAATGCGGAAGCGCTGATGGCGCACCGCCGCCGTGCGCGCCCCCGCGCCGCAGCTTCGTGACACACTAAACTCTGTGTTGCGACACACTAAAGTGTCGCGACACACAGTTTGGAAAGCTATGCTTTATAGACTTAAAGATATATTCTCCCTCTTTACACTGAAGCTATTATAATCCTTTAGTAGTAGAAGCCAAAAATAAATAAAGCTGACAATGCTGGGTCAGTCAGTAAGAGTTTTGATGATGCTTCTCTTTTTCTGGGGGTGATGGTTGGAACTTTTATGTAGATAGCGATATATGTGTGTTGGCTTTTGATGTACTGTATGCCCGAGTTGTTGATTTTCTTTCCAAATAGCATCCGCCCTAATATTCAGTTTATGATGGAAGAGAAGGTTGGCAAACTTGCATTCTTGAACATTCTGATATTTTGGAAAGAACAACAACAACAACTAAGGACTAGTTCAGGCAGTCACCAGAAGTTAAGACTGACTCAAAGGCATTTTTTTAAAAAGTGAGCTTTAGCATCACAAGTTAAGTCTTTAATCAGTTGGCAGTACGTTACAATTTTATTTCCAGGTATCAACTTGAATTAAAAGAAGAATACATAACCAGGACAAAAAAGATTGCTGAAAATGAGAGAGAACAAAAAGGTAAACTAGTTAAAAAAAAAAAGCCAAATAACTTTGGCCTTGTAGATATTTTCAAAATTGGTTTAATATAAAACTTTTTGTGTTTCGGACTAGAAAAGGCTATGCTTTTGCATGAAGAGACCATTTCGCTTAATTCAAAAAAGCAAGAATTCAACCAAGCTGTTTTGCGTGCAAAAGAACTTGAGGTAATTGAAATTTAAATACTGATGTTTTAGCATGTTCAGAAATGGACGTGTTAAATGGATAATCTGTAAATCACTGAACAAGTCTGATAACTTTATTTCTAACTTGCTATTTATTTCTAGCTGGAAATCAATTCAGTCAAGGCTGAAGTTTTATTACTGAGCAAACAGAATCAGTTGTTGACAGAAAAACTGAAAGAAGTGTCAGATTATCCTACACTAAAAGAGGAGAAAATAGAGTATCAAGTGCAGAATAAGCTACTTGAACAGCAGTTGGAGGAAGCACGCAATGAAAACCTGCGACTCCAAGACAGTTAGTGTGAATCTAATACTCTATTTGATATTTTATAGGGAAGGATTTACACAGATACTATATTTTTGTACTATCTGTGATAGCATTCTTACCCTGGATGTGAGATACTTGTTTTCTTTCTTCTTGTACTTCTGTCCTAAGTAGGTGTTGATGTTTTTAGAGTATTTCAGGAGGTAATTGCAAAAGTACAGAACCATTATAATTGAAGTGCAGTTAGCATTATTCTATAAGAGAAGTGTACTTTTGTGCAACTATCAGCTGCGCTTAATTGGATAAAGACATAGTACTCTAAACTGGGAAATATGAAGTTGAGGTGCATATCTCATTCCTCCTGTTAGATTGTCAGACAGTGTTACTTGTTTCTTAGCCAAATTTTACTTGGCAGCCATGAAAGTACATGCTCTGGTTTTATCTGGCGTATCTGCCGAATATTTAAAACTGTTCAGACTGCTTATTGCATGACTGTTGCAGGTTTAAGATAATAATAAGCAATACCTAAATTTGATGGCCAGGAGGGCCAAGAGGCAAAAACTCATATACTGTAACTCAAATTTGTTTCTTTACACTAAATTATCAGGTCAGTGTAATTTTCCTGGTCCCTTCAGTGGTTCTGCTATTTTATTTTTTATTTTGCTGTTATTTTTAATTTTTGTGTGTGTGGTTTTTGTATATGTTATATGTGATTAATCAATAAACCACTACTACCATTTTTGTGATTGTAAACTTACCCATCATTTATTAATTTTTTATGGATACTGAGAAAGAATTTAGCCATACATCATAAAGAACTAAAAATGAAGTTGGATGTTCTGCTATAGATGACAGAATATATTTTCTTGGATACGGTATTTTAGATTGAAAGCAAGATTTAATTTTTTTAAAAAAAATAATTTTCAGTCTTCTAAACTTACAGAGCTGAGTCGCCCATCATCCGACTTTGTGGTCCTTCAAGCAGAATTAAAAAGAATAGAACATGCAAGAAAGCTTGAGTGTGAGGGGTCTGAAACTCATAAACAGGTCTTGGAGAAACAGTTACAAAAGGAGGTAAGTTCTTCAATTTTGTAGATGCTTCCAATAGTCTTTGAATAGATTTATGTCAGAGAAGTTCAGTAGAGAAAAATAACAATATAAGCATTAATCTAGCTTCCAGTATGAATTGTTATTATTCTTACTTGTATTAATAACTTCTTTGTATTTTAAGCCAATTTTTCTTTGTAATGTTTTCAGATGGATCACTGTGTACAGTTAAAGTCCCAGTTATCAGAATATGAAAATACCATCAGGAAGTTAAATGTACAGATAGAAGAATTAAAGTTACAATGGAAGCAGACACAGAGAGGTTTGAAAATTCTGATTTCTCACCTCTTTTTGCCTTTAAACCCAAAACCTCTTTCTGCTTCATTTTATACAGGATCAAGATTTGGGACAATTTTATTTAAACATGTAGATTATTTTAGTTGCAACTTATTAACTAAACAGCAAGGAAATAAAATTATTGAAATGTTATATACATAATGAATGGTTTCCTTTTTTAAAATTAAAGTATTGTTTCTTTGATATAATTATTTATTGGGAAGAACAATATCTCATTAACAACATATGGAAATAATTTTGGCTAATAGTAATTCTTATAAAAGGTCTTTTAAATACAAAGATTGCTTCCTTGTTTCCAAAAATTAATTTTAAAATAATTCAAAATTGCCCTCTAGTTTCCAAAACTTCAGCTTGCAATTTACTTCTTCATTTGATTTTTAATATTTTATTGGTCTGTCCAACACAGAAATGAAAGGCAGCAACAAAAACCCTGTTTCCTCCAGCTGTAATCACTTGTGCCTATATTGTAGAGTAGTGTCTGAAGCAGAGCTGGTTAGGTGTTGGGAGTGTGTATTCTTCTCATATTTTTGTGTGCCTAAGCTTGCACAAACGAGAATTCAGGCCTGCATCTATCTTTGCAAAAGTCTAAGGAAGATGAGATGGTACTTTGAGGAAAGGGGGGCAGATGACTGGTGTGCTTTTTTCTTTTTGTGCCTTGAGGGCACAGTCTGCCAAATAACATTACTGAATGCTAAATTTGCTTTCATTCAATCTTATGGATTTAGGGTTGATTCTTAGAGAACTGAGACTGGATCCTAATGGCTGTGGGCAGAGTTCTGCAAACAGGGTTTTCAAGTCTTTCCTCCCACTGCAGCCCCTTCACAAGTTAGTTCTAAGAGGATTAACCCAAGGAACAAGGGATCCTCAGGTATTGACTAGGATACGAGGGAGCTTCTCTCGCTGAGAATAGAAGCAGCCTCTGTCTGTGAAAGGAGCCCGTTACATCCAACTTCTCGTCTCGTTCCATGACTATGATAATTTCAACTTTATTTAGAAGTTTTTTCTTGATTTTGTCTCATCACCCTGGCTTGCAGTAATTTTGCTATTTGGATTTGGGTGTAGAAGGAATATATAAAAATATTATGGTAGGTTTCAAATGCAAAGTTTACTTTTACATGTTAATCATATGACCAAATAACATTCACACTTACAACTTTTCTTAAAATGCTTTTATTTCTATATGAAATTCTTGATTATCTAGCATTAGAAAATGAAGTGTATCGGAATCCTAAGCCTTCTCTGGTTGATCGTTCCGTCATTGACTTGATTGATGATAAGATCGTTCCACATGATATTTATGTAGATGGTGCTTTCTTGAAAACTCAGCCAGTGACCACTGTTGGAATGGGAAATACTGCAAGTCCTGGTCATCATAATCACATCCTAAAATTCAGCATGTCGCCAGATTCTGACTTAGAATTTGTAGCTACTACAAAAGCTAGGATAAAAGAACTGGAAAGAGAAGCTGAGTACTTAGAAGAGGCCTACAGGAATTACCAGCACAAAGTCACTCAGAGAGCAGTTGGCCCAACAAAGATCCCATCATCTTCCCAATCACCAAGTAACGATATCCTGGTATCTCAGCAAAGAAAGATATCTACACAGGAGAATTTGTTTTCCCAGGAACGTTCTTTTCACTTTCGAAAAAGTAAAAGCTGTACCTGGACATCAGGAGATGGGAATCATTTGAAAGTTCATTTGAGTACCACCGCAAAAAAACCTTCTCCTTCCAGGCGTCTCTCTTCTACTCCTGTTTCCAAAGCAAGGCGAAACATCAGTAAAAATCTGTTTAATGAAGGTATGCAATTTGATGTTAATTATGAAACTTTGTTGCTTTGGTGTGAGTTGCAAGAGTTATTGGTATCAAACTTTGGTGCCATAATTAATTACCCCCTTTCACAGATCATTTCCAATTTCTACACTGGTGGAATGGGAGCAATGTTTCAACAGATTCCTCCAGTGTGGGAAAATGTTTGTCTTCACATAATTACTGTATATAGTATTTCATTTTTAATAAAGTGCTCTCACTCCTATTGTTTAATAGATACATGGAGCTAAAGTTGAAATTAAGGGAGTGATAGAAATAAATTACTGTCTTGTCTTGTCTTATATCACAATTAAATGTGTTCTCCCAACTAGTGTATAGTGTTCCAATCTTGTCTCAAAGTGCCATGCATTGTCCAGAACCTATAATGTCTGCATGTGTGCTCATTTTTAATTATTCTGCAGTTTTCCAGCCATGCTGGGCTGTGTGCATAATCTGTGGGGCTATTTTGCTCCACTGTTTAGCATGGTGAATAATGTGGTATCAGTTCTCCTAATGATTCCACAATTTCTTTTCCCTTGTCCAGAGGATGTTTCATTTAGAGCAGGGGTCCCCAAGCCCCGGTCCGCGGACCGGTCCCGGTCCGTGGCCTGTTAGGAACCGGGTCGCCATGCCAGTCTCCGAACCCCACTTCCCAGTCCGTGTGATTGGCTCCCGCCTGCAAACCCCGCCCCCGGTCCACGCGATTGGCTTCTGCCTGCAAACCCCGCCCCCCGGTCCGTGGAAAAATTGTCTTCCACGAAACCGGTCCCTCGTGCCAAAAAGGTTGGGTACCCCTGATTTAGAGTACATACAGAAGGCCCACTACATGTTTTTCACATAAAATGTATCCCCTTAATATAAAATATTCAACTCATTTATTCTGAACTATTTCTTTTAGCAAATTCAGTTTCGACGTTAAAGTGTAAGTATAATTCAGGTGGTATGTCAGGTATGGTGCTTGATTAAGACTATTGCATGAATAAACAGTTGACTTCTACTTTGTAGATACCACCGGCTCATCTCTTGCGGTTCCTCTTGAGAATGCTAGTCAGCCTCTGTCTCCTATTCTAAGACTAGGAAACTGCTCATCTCCTGATTCAGCTTGCTCATCCACACTCCCCAACAAACAAAAGTTAAGGTAATTTTTTAGAAAATTTAACTCTGAATGATACCTGGTTTTCAGTTACTCTTAAATCAAAGGTTATTCAGAAAATTCACTTAGCTGAGGCATTTAATAATGATAGTCACTATAGTTGTATATGCCATCCTATATACTTCATTCTCAAAAGTTTGGAGATATGCCTAATCTTCTCTAGTCATAACTTGAGGTTCTCCATGATCCATCTTTGTCATTCAGAGTTGGTAAAAGATCATAGACTATCCCTTGCCGGCTTCATTTGGTTCACTCACTTTAGCTATTCTAGAGATAGTTTGGTCTTAGCTATTTATCTTCTGGTAATCCTCCCATTGCATGGGATATGTGGGACTGTTCTGTTAGGGCGTTAATAAATCAGGGCAAAACAATACCACTTGAAAATAATTACATCTGCTTGAGGTAACAGTAATTCACATTGGCATATATTTCTTTTACGTCAGTTTTTGCAGATTTGACTGTAGGCCACTAGCTTTGCAATCTATAGTTTTCTTAAATTAAATTTTAAGATTTTTTTTTTAGTCTATATCAAGAACTAGAGAACCATCAGAATATTAGCAACACTGCAAATCCTGTAAAACTTTTGGATGAAGACATTGGAAACCACAATCCTGTTAATGACTGTAAGTTTCTCCTCTGTATAAAACAATGTAAGACTTTTAATCCTGAGAGTGAGTGCTTATGAGCATAAAGCTTCAATCATTTTCTTGGCTTTTTGTAATAACCTTTCTCTTAGATAAATGAAAACATATATTGCATTTTAATTCCTTTTAATTGGAAGATCCATATTCTGCCTCCTTAATGTCTAACATGATAGAACAATAGCCTACAGCAGGGCTTTCCAAAGTTTTCCCGCGGCGACACACCAACTGCCGTTGGTGTGTCGCCGCGGGAAAACCCAGAAGTGCCGCCATTGCGGCAGCGCACAAAAAAGCTAGTCTTATAAACTGTATAAGAAGCATGATGCCCCTTCCTGGCCTAACAGGTATGTAGTGTTAGTGATATTGTAAAGTAAAGTTTGTGGAGCCATCACAGAGTGTTATTGAAAGCTTAAAGCAAGGTCAGAAAAGTGTTGTGAGAAACACAAGGATTATATTGAGTGACTTAGCAGAGATAATAACCGTCAGGATTTAGGGATGACAGAACAGAAGCATCAGTCTGAAAAATTATAAAATACAGTCATAAGGAATTTTTTGAAAGGGGAAGACAGGATTTGAGTTAAGAAACAGCAAGGAACAAAGAAAAAGGAGACCTGTATAGATAACATTAATTAAATGCAGTTTTGGAGGAATTTAAATCCACAAAAGTAAAAGAACAGGTACATGCACAAAATGCACATTTTTGATACCATGGTAGAATTTAAATATAGATTTGGCCAAAGATTATGAAACCTGTAGTATGTTGATGGGTGTGGTGGTGTGTATGACAGATATACCCCAGACCTGGCTCAAGATTTGAGCCTACAGGTCAGGATATGAGGCTGCTATATTATCATACCTCTTGTAACAATAACATAAATGCTGACAGTGGGAATATGCTGTAGTTGAAACAGAGAAACCTGACACACCAACTACCATATTAAAGGAAGAAACAGGAAGTAATACAAACTGTTTTTACATTTATTGTGACTCATTTTAAACAAAGCAAGTATACATTGAATTGGTAGTGTCACCTACTTGGCTAACAAATGCACTGTAAAAACTAGTTTCCAAGCCAGACAGTCCCATGATTCTGATTAAAACAACATTCGCCTATTTAAGATTTCTTCATTTTTAGGGTAATGGTTGGATTGGCCAGGAGGAGCAATTAATTAATAGCTTATACTTAGCCATTCTGAACTCTTAGTCATTCCCACACTGTGTTCCATTCCATTTCCTTGCTTGGATAATTGCAAAATAATGAAGGTATTGTTCATACATATTCTCTAGATCCAGAGGACATTCCAGAACAGCTCAAAAGCAATGTGTCCCATCATTCTGGAGACATAGTTAGTTGGAACCATGTTCCAGGCTCCATGCCAGCAACAGGCATTTCACAACAGGAGATAAGTAAGTTTTTGGCTCACTTCTGGGAATGCCTTGTTTGTACATGGCTTGTTTATTAAAAAAAACAGAAGTTGGAGGTTTTGGTAGAATTGTTTTTAAATTCCATTAAATGCTGTTCTTTAAGCTGTTACTTTATATAATAGGGAAATTATATACAGTAGGGAATTAAGAATGATACAATTTTCTATGTCTAGAAGCATTTAAAATGCTACAGCTTAGACTAAGCAAGATTGCAAACTTTTTTCTTTTTCTTTTCTGCTATTATTTTTCAGTTGTCAGGTTCTTTTGTTATTTCAATATACCTGTAATAGTGTTTGGAGGCAACATTGAATATAGATGGTTTGTCTTTCATTGATATAATAAGCACCCGAGAGATCAAATAAAATATGTGAGATATGAAAATTTTGCTCAAATAAGGTTTATAGCATTAGCCTTATTAACTGAATTCAATAAGTTGGGGAAGTACATAATGAGATTATGGTTCCCTCCTATGAACTAAAGTAATTTTATCACTGTAGAACTAGTTGCCTGTCTTGACAAACAGACATCAGTAAATAGATGTACTTGGCTAATAACTGCAATACAAAGGTAAAAAAGCATTTCTGTATCTGCAAGAACGGAGCATTTAATTATATCTTTGAAGAAAAGGCATGCAAAGTATTAAAATACATGTCCCAGCGGATTTGACTTTGGTGATGAAAGTGCTGAATGTAACAATGTAATGAAGGCATACTTGACGTGGATAGAGAAAAAGATCCCCGGGGGAAAATTCACTTAACTCCTTTGTCCACCTTGTCCCCTTGCATGTCTCTTTCTGCCTGCTGGATAATTATTTTCCAGATAATTTGGAGAGGACGGATTAAGACCCAAAAGCAAGTTTGAAACAGCTACTGTATATGAAATAGTGTGTAATCCTGAAATGAAACAGTTGAAAGCTGACACTAGTGATGGAGTGTCACAGCAGCGTACTTGTCCTCACCATTTGTAGCTGATAGCTGAAAGTGCTCTCAATCTAAACTGGCTTCTGAGAATTCTGCAGAATATATCCAATAACATTGTTCCCAAAATAGTATGGTATGGTAGGTCTTGGTCTTTTAAAACTAAAGCTAGATGTGGAGGATGCCAAGTTCTATCCAAATAATTGTGCTGTCCACATAAATGATTTATCTTGTTTAGGAAGCCTACTAGCAATTATGAAAAAAAGCAAAAGTATCATGTATCATAATGAGAGCATGCAGGCCCTGGAATCAGGCTTAGTCATGCTAATCGGCGAGCCATTGAACTCTATGGTACTTAAATTATTTGCATTGATATATATTAGGTAGAACAGAGAAAACAGTCTTAGAGGGAAGACATCCTGAAGAACAAAAGGAGCCAGAATGGGAAGAAGAAAGGGCTGAAGAAGAAGAGAAAAGGCAAAGTGAGAGG
The DNA here is from genome assembly GCA_023362775.1 of Charina bottae. Taxonomy (NCBI): domain Eukaryota; kingdom Metazoa; phylum Chordata; class Lepidosauria; order Squamata; family Charinaidae; genus Charina; species Charina bottae. The sequence continues at coordinate 52,059,973 of JALMGJ010000004.1, forward strand.
TCTTTGGAAAGAGACCAAGGAGAACTGGAAAAACTGGATAAGGAAATAGTAATGTGTCTCATTCTTACATTTTCAAAAACGTTTATCATAAAAGTGTCCTGCACATAGAACATAGCCTAGAGGGGGCATGGGGGTCAGGAGGTTAGGTGGTCCGTGAGATATTGTTCTTATTGCTTATTGGGTTTGTTCTTGGTGACCATTGTAGGTTTTTACACTTTTGTTAATACTGGTTTTTCTATTGTTTTTAATATGTTAATTGCATCTGCGAGATGGATGGCCATATAAACTAACTAAATAAATTGTATTCCAGAGACAAAACTGTAGAATAACTCTTGACTGTAATACATCTGTACAAAGTGGAACAGTATAACCAGAGATAGGTTTTTAAAATGATTCTGAGAATTAGAGCCAGTTTGGTCTAGTGCTTAAGGTGTTGGGCTAGAAACCAGGAGCCTGTGAATTCTAGTCCCGCCTTAGGCGTGAAAGCTGGCTGGGTGACCTTGGGCCAGTCACTCTCAGCCCTGGTAAGGAGCCAATAGGAAACCAGGAGACTGAGAGTTCTAGCCCCGCCTTAGGCATGAAAGCCGGCTGGGTGACCTTGGGCCAGTCAGTCACTCTCAGCCCTGGTAAGGAGCCAATAGGAAACCAGGAGACTGAGAGTTCTAGCCCCGCCTTAGGCATCAAAGCCGGCTGGGTGACCTTGGGCCAGTCACACACACACACACACACACACACACACACACACACACAGCCCAACTCACCCCTCAGGGTGGCTGTTGTGGGGAAAAGAGGAGGAGGAAGAAGTATTAGGTATGTTCGCCGCCTTGAGTTATTTATAAAAATAAGGTGGGGTAGAAATTAATTAAATAAAAATAAATAAATAAATAAATAAAATTTGTTTTGATTTTTTAGGGTACAGTTTGAAGCATAAATAACATTGCTGTGGTAGATTTCTGTATGCATGTATTTAATGAGTGTTTTGTGTACTTACAGGGTGGTTGCATCTTTGTGTACCTTTATCACATTGTTCTTTTTAATAAGGGATTGCTTATGGACGTGTATCACTTAATGTACACTATGTAAATATTAAAAAATAATCAATGCAATTTTCTGTTGGAGAAGTGGTCTTAATCAAAAGCAACATGCTACCTGCTGCATTCAATTTATCACTGCATTAATTTGAACAGGCTTTGGAGAGATTGTTGAAATTAGGAAAACAGAACAATCAGGGTTATGGTTTTATATTTAACTCCATTCCAGATGATTAAACATCAAGCTTGTGATCTGGAGTCACACCTAGCCCACCAAGACTCAGTCCAGCCAACACTTCTGAATACCCACATCTCTAACCCAATGTATTTTTTCACTGTTATAAGCAGAATCCTGGCCATGACTTTAGTGAGGGCTCAGTGCATTCCCATCTGTTCTAGCATCTGCCATCGTAGGGTGTGCTTGTGGAGGTCGCCTGTGCCATTCCAGCTTCCATCGTCTCCGACTGCTACTTTACCAAAGGAGATACAGCAGCTGGAGGCTGCCAATGCCCCAGCTCGCATAGCTCTGATCTAGCCCACTTATCAGAAAATAAGTGCCTTTTTATCAATTAACCTGGGACAGCAAGAATGGGCAGGATATTTGTGGCCAAATCAGGTTAAGTATTCTCTCATTAAAAGTTGAAGAATACCTTAAATCCCTCATTGTAGAAAGAGAGCTGTGTTAGTCTGTGGTAGCCAAAAATGATTATTTTTTAAGTCATTTTAGCACATTTTCTGAATGACAAATTTATTAAAACGCATAAGCTTTTAAAAAGCTTATGCCTTTTAATAAAATGTCTAAGTTGAAAAGAGGTCTACCAGACTCCTTTTGAATTCACATCCCTCGATACTGCCTCAGAAGCTACACTAATTCCTTCAGAGTAGGAAATGGATAATTCTTTGGAACAATTCAACATCTTCACAAGATTATAGATTTCTGCCCATATAACCTCATCCACAATGGTGAACCTACCTTGACCAGATTAAAACTGCAGTAATCAAATCTCAGATTATTTTGGCTGTCAGTGTTAGTGCTATTCCTGCAGAATGTGGGAAAGAGGAATGGGTCATTATTATTCTCTTCCTTCTTCCTCTTTCTTTCCTCCCCCCCTCCCCCCCGAAGATACTACTTTACAGAACTGGAAATCCTGCTAAGGCAAGAATACAGCTTTTGAAGTCTTCAGGGGTAACTCTCATGGATCAATTCTATTTCCAAGGCAAATCAGGCAGATTGAGAAGGGCCAAAGCTACTAGGAAGCATCAGGTCTCAAGCCATTTCTGCCTATAAATAGAAAGAGGGAGTGGCATGGCCTACAGTGTCATAGAAGAAACATATTTAATGTTGATATCTTTATGTCATTACTTTCAAAAGCTATTGCATGCTGGATTTGGCCTGGTACTTTTGTAGAAGAAACAGCCATCTTACTTCAAAGCTCCCTCCCCCCCCCCCCCCCTTAAATCTACAACATCAACAGGGGAAATACTTTTTTCCCTGTTTACTAATTTAGTGAAGAAACAATGGGATTTCTTTTTATAAGGCAGCAGAGCAAACAAGTGGCAGATATTTTTTTATATTTATTTATTTATTTTCTATCCCGCCTTTATTATTTTTATAAATAACTCAAGGTGGCAAACATACCTAATACTCCTTCCTCATAGTTAACCAGCAGATTATGCAGTTTTTCAAGTTTCCAGTAATAGGTGCCTTTCATTTCTTCCAGACTTGCTCAATTAGCCCCCATCCAAATCTAGATTGGTTGCACATATTCTCTTGGAGGTTGAACAGCATGTGTATTTTAGCTATAGGTTACTTCAGAGAGGGCATTAACTCTCTTCTAATGGAAAGCCAATGAATGATGTGCCAAGTCATTTGAAAGCTTTCCTGTGGTGGTGCTACAAATAGGATGAGATAAGTTCATATAGGAGATCTCAAAAAGGTGTTGGGTTTTCTTCATTAAGGTCTGGACTTAAGTCTCAGGTTAAGCTTCCTATGGAGCTAGATGTCAATCCCATGCTGTCCAAATGAGTCTTCCATCTTGTTGGATTCCATCTGATCTTCAGGAGATTTCTTGGGGAGTTATATGTCACTTCCCTTATTGGAAAGTCTAAAAGGTCCTCCAAGCCTTTACTTTTGCACCCCTGAAATCTATCTCAATTTTTGCTTTCATAAAAAGTTGACTTTTTTGTTGCTATTACTTCTAGAAAAAGGAATTCTTCTGAGGTAATAGCATTTTCAATCAGAGAGCACGTATGTATTTTCTATAAGGATTCTGTTATGTCTTGACATACCTTTTACAGTGAAAGGCTGATCTTTCAGTAGTCACAGAAACTCATCTTGCTTTCTTTTGCCTTAATGTTTGTTATGCCTTGGAGAGATTGTGGCAGAAATTAGATGTGAATAGGGCTCTTAACATCTACCTCAGATCACTTGGAAAAACTGTCAGTCTTTCTGTCTTATTCCACGTGACTTCCATGGGTAGAAGCTTCTCATTTTAGTCCTGTAAATTGGGTTAAATGTGATAGAGGTTTATTTTTTTAGTCTCTGTAGTTCTCAGGGATTACTATAACTATCCCATGTCAGTTCTCATTCCACCAGAGAAATGTTACATCGGTTGCCTTTGCAACTAACACTCTTCTACAGAGATTTGTAGAGCAGTACATGATCTAATTTTCTTCTTTTACGAAGCATTACAAATTGAACACTGTTGTCACAGATCTCTTTGGAAGATTAGTCTTGTAACAAGTCCTCCCACTGCTCTAATTGGTTGCTGAAGCTTTCCACCATTACATTTAGGATATGCTTAGCCAGGACCTATGTTGAATGCTCCTTGCCTCAGTCAGAGAATAGAACACTGAATACTTTCTATGGATGTTCTTTGCAGTGTAGTAAAGTATGACAGCTGTATCTAACAACTCTCCTTTTATTTAACTGAAAATGCAGTTTCTTTCAGTGTTTGCCATTTCTCCTGGGCAGAGCTTTCCAAACTGTGTGTCGCGACACAAAAGTGTGTTGCCACACACAGCGTGGTGTGTCGCCACACCACCCGGAAGCGGCGGCATGCGCGTGTATGGTGGCGGCAGCTGCCGCCGCCGTGCACGCGCCACCGCACGCCCCCCCACGCCGCCGCACTCCCCCCGCGCTGCCGCTGTGTGCGCGCGCGCACCACCGCACGTCCCCCTGTGCTGCCGCACGCCCCCCGCGCCACCGCCGCGCGCGTGCCACCGCACGCCCTCCTGTGTCGCCACCACGCACGCCGCCAGCGGCGGCACTTTGGAAAGCCCTGCTCCTGGGGAAGAGAGGGGAATTAAGGATTTTTTCTTTCTTTTCCTTTCAATACAGCTTCTCCATAGTCTGTATTTGGTTTATTATATTTTTCTGTTTATATGGCTGCCCATCTTGTAATAATGACTCTGAACGGCTAACACCAGCTTAAAAGACTCCCAGGTACAAAATAAACAACAATATAAAAATAACAATAAAGAGCAAAAAATGGCAACTGAAGGCAATACCAATCAACGGTAATTAACAAAAGCTCACAGGGTTAAACTAACCTGACCCTCATGCCCAGGATCACATCCAGATCATCAAGGGTTTCTGAAATGCCAGTAGGATTGGGGCCAACCTGATCTTGGGCAGTTTGCTGTTCCGAAGGGCCAGTGCTATGACAGGAAAAGCTGCTTCCTGGGTCCTGCTAGATGACAATCTTTGATCAATGGGACCTGGAGTATCCTCATCCTTTGATGGGGTGGATAGAAACAGTTGGAAAGAAGTGGTCCTAAAGTTTGGTGGTTAACAGAACTGAGGGTAGAGCCTACGCAACATGGTGTTGACCCAGGATTTACTAGTCACATGATTCTTACCTTTCTGGGCAGCAGAGGAGATTAAATCATGCTTGGATGTTTTGATTATACCAAACTTGAAGGTATCTTTAGCACAAGGTTTTGTATATACTAATATGTAAGACACTGTATGGGGATACAAGGCTATGGATCAATTTTCAAGTAAAATTTATTTTGCTCCTATTACATGCTATTTTTAATGTTTTTTAAAAGCATGTCCAAGAGTCATTGGGAATGAATGAAGAGATTCAAAATGAAATAGTAACAAATGTGCAAACGAGTACTCTGAAGTCTGAAGAACACTGTGATGCTGATGTTTCCAATCCACTGGAAAAATACATGAAAATAATACAGCAGAATCAAGATAAAGAACAGGAAAAGAAGGTAGTATTTTGAATTAACATATTGTATGTATAGTTGTATGTATAGTTCTTTTCTCACTTAAGTGAAAACTTTTCTAGACAAAACCAAAAGAGAAGACCAAAATTTTATCTTGTGGGAAAAAAATTGGAGGTTGCTTAGGATGACTCTTCATATGATTAAATGACTTTTGTATAATTCAGTCTAACCTCAGAATTTAAAATGATTATCTATCCCATATCTTAAACTGATTCATTCCAGGTTTCCATATTTTTCTTTTTATACTTTTCTAGCTTTCAATCTTGCATCAGTATGCAATTAGCAGCTCTTAAGTAGCCACAGCGTTTTCAAAAACGAATGTTTGCATGTACACATACAAGATCAACACAAATAGAATGTGGTTTGAACAAAAATAGCTAAGTATAGAGTTTTTTAGAAATGCATCAGTTTGCTAACCAAGAATGAGTTTCAGAAGAAGTTGATTACTTTTAACAAATGCAAGACTAGATAATACACAATTCAAGATTATCTACAGATCAGTGAATCCCAGTGGTGAATCCCAGAGTGTATATGGCTTTCACCAAAGAGTTATTGATTTTAACAGAATCCTTATATACATCCTTTGCCTACTTCTTAGCTAGTTGGCTCATTTCACTAAGCCTTAATTGATTTCTTCAATTTTAGCTTAGGTGGTGAGCATACAAGGTCAATAATATAAGAGATTCCCATTCTAATGATAAATTCAGTTTGAAGCTGAAAGAAAAGCCAACTGCCATTTAGTTCCTTGTCTGTTCCAACCGTCTCTTGCAGTAAGGTAAAGGTTCCCCCCGCACATTTGTGCAGTCGTGTCCAACTCTAGGGGCCGGTGCTCATCTCCGTTAGTTAGCCAAAGAGCCAGCGTTGTCCGAAGACGCTTCCGTGGTCATGTGGCCGGCATGACACACGCGGAACGCTGTTACCTACCCACCAAAGTGGTACCTATTCATCTACTTGCATTTGCATGCTTTCGAATTGCTAGGTTGGCAAGAGCTGGGGCTAGTGCAGGAGCTCACTCTGTCACGCGGGACTAGGGATTCGAACCTCTGAACTTGCGATCTTCCGATCGACAAGCCTGGCGTCTTACCCGCTGAGCCACCACACCCTCTGTTGCAGTAGCCATGATATAATGTCAAGCTAGAACTGCAAGAGTCGTTTCTCATCTTTGCTTCATCATATTTTGCATCATATCTGTTGGATGGTAAAGAATTGTGGCAGGGATTTGTCTGCTGTAAATACTTAGGTTTAAATGGGTGTAGTTAACCGATAGCTATTAGTTTGTTTGCTCTACATAATTTTTTTGTTCTCTCAAATCTTTTCAATTTTTAAAATTAAACAAAAAATGAATAGCTGGCAAGCTATATTTATTTCTAAGAATATTTCTGTGGCCCTTACTGAAAGAATACAAGCATTCTTAAAAAATAAAAATGCTGGCTGGTTGTAGTCCAGTTCTATATACAAAATTCATTCCCCCTGTTCAGAAAAAAAGAAAAGAAAGCTGGGGTGGTAGAGACAATCTCTGGCTGCTCAACAGTGTTCTGACAAATGAATGTTTTGCGGCTGATCATGCCTACCACAGTGGTCATTTTGTGACAGTGCCACAACTTTCAGTTTGAGATTTTTTTAACAATAAAAACAATGACTTTTTTACAATCTCTATTAACAACCATTGCAGTTTAATAGATTAAATAATAAATAACGCTACTCTCCAAACTCTCTTGATCCCACTGGTCCCCAGAAATTATCTGGGGTCCAATGTAGAACATCAATTCAATGTTTGGAAGAGTCCCGCTTCATAGGGATGTTCCAGAGGCCCCTGAGACATGCGCAAACCTAGTTAACAACTCTCTTCTTTCTGTCAGAAGGCCGAGAAAGAAGCAGCTGAAATATCATCTGAGGGACTACTAGGCAGTGAAAGGGAGGACAGGTATGCATCATTTTCATTTTTTCCTTGTCGGGGTTATACAAATACTAAGACAATGCCTTAAACATTGAAGTTCCTTAGATGAGATGGCAGGAGGGAGTTTGGGGGCAGAAGAAGTTCAATGTATCCTGTTGAACATTCTATCCTTTACTTCCAATGCCATGTTGAATTGCAGGGAACAATGATAATGCCCTCAAACTCTCTAGCACATGGTTTTTAGTTTGAATTTTAACACAAGAATGTTGATATTGTTACTTTCCTTAGTTATGTTGTTCATTGATTACCTTTAACAAATGCAAGACCAGATAATACACAATTCAAGATTATCTGCAGATCAGTGAATCCCAGTGGTGAATCCCAGAGTGTATATGGCTTTCACCAAAGAGTTATTGATTTTAACAGAATCCTTATATACATCCTTTGCCTACTTCTAGGTAGTTTGGCTCTTTTCACTAAGCCTTAATTGATTTGTTCAATTTTAGCTTAGGTGGTGAGCATACAAAGTCAATAATATAAGAGATTCCCATTCTAATGGTAAATTCAGTTCTGAAGCTGAAAGAAAAGCCAACTGCCATTTAGTTCCTTGTCTCTTCCAACTGTCTCTTGCAGTGGCCATGTAATAATGTCAAGCTAGAGCTGAAAGAGTTCTTGTTTGTCTTTGCTTCATCTTGTTTTGCATCGTATCTGTTGGATGGCTTGCTTATTCTCCTTCCCCCCTGCAGCTTCTTGGGCCTTCCAGAGATTTGTTTCTGAGGAGTGTAGAACTCCCCAGAGATATCAGGAGGTGGTGCTAGAGCAAACATTAGCTTGCATAATTTCCTCTTCCATCATGAGGAGCTTCCACCGGATAGCAGTCTTTTCCATTTGCAGCACTTGGGCTGTGAGGCAAAAGATGCTGCCTTGCTCAACACATGCCATCCTTTCTCTTTGGTTATCTAGTACTCAAGGCCCCAAGGCTTCTCAGTTAAGGAGCAGTGGGTCGAGGAAAGCAAACGGGGGTCACAAAAGTGTAAGTTTCTCCATAGCCACTCTTAACATGGTTTTTTCCCCCTAGCTTTAGTGCTGCAGACATTCTCCATGAAGGACCTGACGACAATTTCTGGTGAAGATGAGGTAGTGGTAACCAGAAAAAAAAAGCCTGATATGGAAGAAAAATCCTTGGGCAGTAAGAATGATTTTGCACAGCCTTAAATATTTACGTCTGTAAAATAATTAATGAAGAAATAATATATCTGTATACATTGTCTTAAATTAAATCAATTTACCTTTTAAAAAGTGTTTTTAAAAAGTATGTTTTGCTACAATCACTACAGAAAATTGAAGATTTTTCAGTTTCAATGTATCTGAATTATATTGTTCTATAACTTATATTGCAGCTTTCACAAATAGTGAGTTATAGCTCTTTGTAGCCCAAAGCTCCAAAACACCACTGACATTAAAAAATTAAATCTGCGTCTTTGCGTGGAATGGATTTGAAAGTTTTTCGTTTTTTGAATACTAACTGCACTTGGAAATAAGTGAAACACTTTTAGAAACAGAAACAGCCATATTTTATATCCTCTCTCTTCATATCTTATACCAAGGTTTTTAAAATAGGGGGAATTACAATTATACAGGTAAACTTCTCTTTTAAAAGAAGTGTTTGTGATTATGATAACTTACTATTAAAGTAGATAGTATTAAAAATTAAATTCTGAGAGTGCCTTGGACTGCAAGAAGATCAAACCAGTCCATACTCCAGGAAATCAAGCCAGACTGCTCACTTGAGGGAATGATATTAAAGGCAAAACTGAAGTACTTTGGCCACATAATGAGAAGACAGGATACCCTGGAGAAGAAGCTGATGCTAGGGAAAGTGGAAGGCAAAAGGAAGAGGGGCCGACCAAGGGCAAGATGGATGGATGGTATTCTGGAGGTGACGGACTCAACCATGGGGGAGCTGGGGATGGTGACAGCCGACAGGAAGCTCTGGCGTGGGCTGGTCCATGAAGTCACGAAGAGTCGGAGACGACTGAACGAATCAACAACAAACAAACATATTTAAACCAAATTATTCATTGTGATTTTTCCTCAAGCTATTCAGGGGAAGATTGGAAATGACTAACATAAAACAACATTTTGTAATAAATAGAGAACTAGGATGAGGCTTTCTGAACCCAAAAAACAAAATTAAAGTGTCATAGTAGTTTTTTCAGGCTGTAATCTTGTGGCTGCTGGAAGAGATTCCCAGAGATCAGACAGACGTGCTGTCACCTTTTTCATAGCTGGAGAAGGAGATTGGTGCACAGAAACCACCTTAGTTCTGGACTCTTTGATACTTCCAGTATCAGTAAAAGAAAAAACAGAATGAGGGGAGAGGACAGACTTGTGATTATCAGTTCTAAACCATCTCATTCCCCTAACATGTCCAAACCAACCTTACGTCTCCTAGAACGTATATGAAATCTTTTTTGCGATTAGTGGAGGGAACTTGTAGTAAGGGAAGGAAATAGCCCTTATATAGAGGGCAAGATGAAACAACCTTGATTCCTTTCACCCTTCTCTGAATAATGTATTGGGTGTGATGGATTTCTAATCTTCCCTTGTTCTTCATGGTAGGATTGTGACCATCATCATTGGCATGAGTCAGATCGAAGGCCTGGCAAATTAAGTTCAAGTGGTGAACTGGAGTTATTGTTTAGAATTATAATTATTGAACAAGTTGGGTAAAATTTTGCCACAAACAGGTTTTATAGTCTTCCCAAGTTCTATTCCTGTTATTTTTGCTTTTAGTGGGAAACAAGTTAAAACAACTTACCTCTATAATATCTTGTAAAATACAGAATGAATTGAACTCATGTTAATCCAGCAGTTGTGGTGGTTCGAGAAGCTAGAGGGGGGATAGGGAGAGTTTGCCCTTACTCCCAGAAGTGACAGACTTGGAGAAGGTGTGGGAAGCGAGAGGAGGTCTTGGAGTGGGGGAGTTGGAGAGTATCCATTGGTCCATCCATTAAAAGTAGACTAGCAGCTCTGCTGGGTATTCGGTCAAACTTTGAAATATGGAGGTGATAAAAGTGCTTGACAAGATTGCCCCAGAATGGCTTCTCCTTATGCACTGATCCAGGCACATCTCTTGGCTTATCAAGAGGTTCCTGGAATGAGGTGCCTGAAGAGACACCTCCAGTGATATCAAAAAAGGAGTAAATTTGACTGAACGTGGATATGAGCTCAAATCTGAGCCTACCTATGATGGTAAGAATTGCAAAGTGTCAGAACTTCTACACACTTGACTGCACCTGTGGAATGCTATTTGGCAGCCATATTCAAGGTTACCCACTCCCTGTTGAGGACTATTGGCTTAGAAAGTCCACCTGTAGACTATGGTGACTCTCTTTCCTGGGCATTTTGCAGACAAAACTGTTCACGTTTGCTCTGAGTTGGACACTGGAAGAACGGTCTCATGAGATGCCAGGCATAAAGTTTTGCAAGATCACCCAGGATACCTTTGGCCTGTGAAACCCAAGGATGTAGACAGGATTCTCTGTCGGATAAGCTCTATCCCGTGAGCTTGATCTGTCTCTCACAACTGATATAAGTTGCCAGAGAGGGGATGGATTCCAGATGTAGTGAATGGATCTTTGAGGAAGGAATTGATTCTACTAGCCATAGAAGAGATGTGGTGCAGCTTTTCCAAAAAACGTTACTTGGCCCAGCTGTTTCAAATAACTATCATCCCATCTCCAACCTTTCCTTTCTAGGGAAGGTTATAGTGAGTTGGTTAATGACAAATAAAGATTGCAGAGAAGGTAGTAGGGTGGCAAGTACAGAGTGCTCTGAATGAAGCAGATTACATGAATCCTATCCAGTGTAGATCAGGCTAGAGCATAGGATGGAAACTGCATTAGTCACTCTTGTAGACAACCTGTAGTTGGGCCTTGAATGGGGGTTGTGCACCCGTCCTTGTCCTGATAGATCTCTCAAAGGCATTCAAGACAGTAAGACAATGTTACTGTTTTGGGCCATCTAGAAAGGTTGGAGATTGGGGGCACTGTTTGACTGCTCCTTCCTGAGTGGGCAGTTTCAGTTGTTGATAGTGGGGAAATAGCAGCTGAGCCACTTCAGTGTGGGTTGTTCCAGGGCTTCTTTAATAGCTACCTTAAGCTGTTGAGACAGGTCACCTGTCAGTTGGGGGGGTGCTAATCGTTACCTATAAAAATCTTTGTGGCTAGGGCCCTCTTTACCTCTGGGACTGTCTACTGCAAGTGGAATCTCCTCCACCTGTGAGGTTTGGGATTTGGAGGCAGCGTATTACAATGGTTCTACTCCAGTCAGTGACTGAAGGGAGGAGAGGTCAGCCCAATTCAATTCTGCTTTAGAACCACTATATGAAAGTGATAGGAGAGATCATTTGTGAATTTGGGGAAAGTTATTAGCACGTTAATGATACATAGCTTTACATCTCCACCATAGACCGAAATGGAAGTGCTGTAGAACTAAGTCTTGTCCCAGTGTCTGGAGCTGATGGGCCTTGATGAGACAAAACAGGCTGAAGTTGAGCCTATGTAAATTGTTGCAATATATAAAAATAAAATCAATGAATAAGATACAAATATGTATGTATAGCTACATGGAGAGACTCATCTTTCTCCTATTTATACTAGCTCTCCGACTGTTCAGTATATGCAAACTTATAATTGTGTGCTAACCCAATACCAGAAGGAATGATAGTCTACAGTCACAACTATTGGTACTTAAAAGAAGCACACACAAATTCTGGTTCTATTATCTACAAATATTTATTTGTAACACTTGGATATAACTACAGGAAGCCCTTGGCACTGATATAAAATATTGATTCACGGTTAGGTTACAAAAATTTATACATAGCAAAATTGAATACTTTTTACATAAAAAAATTAGACTACTTAAACAAAACTTCAAAAAACTCCCAGTAACAGCTACAAAGAATTAGAAAAGAATTAGGCTTTAAGACATTGTCTGTTACCTTTATGCAAACACTGGACTAGAAAGAACATCACCTGCATTGCTGTAGAAACTTGTTTCCTTCATGCAACAGGTAAAAACAAACACTAAGCTATTTCTTATCTGCTTTATATAGATTTTGCTTCTTTAAAAAAAAAGTCAGCTTTAGGCATGTAACCAACTTAAATGCAAGGTAATACCTGATTTCATTTTCCATATCAATATTTTTTGTCCAACCTTGTACTTTCAACAGATTTCTTTATGTTCTAAAGGAGCATTCATATTCAGCACACATTCAAAACATGGATGTATGACTTCATCTTTCACCGACTTAAAACTCAATGATGCATTTTATTTTTCTTCAACATTTATGTTTTTTTTAAAAAATAGCACACCAAAAAAACCCATCATCACTAGTAAGCTTGCACTGAAATTTCTGAAAATGCTAGAAGGCAGATATTAAGGGAGACAGTTTGAAATGGCACCCTTTATTTTCTGAACATCAAAATTTTTCATAAGAGAAAATTACAGCCTATTGGATTGAGCACCAAAATTGAGGTGAGTATTGACCTGTAATCTGAATGGCTGAAGGTGTTTTAAGTTCTACAAAATTCTCATCTGTTCACTTGAAACAATTTAATTACTGACCACGGGGTAATATTTTCTGCTTTGATAAAATTGAGACAGGATAATGATCTCCAGCTGCTGTATAAATGCTCAAAGACATTTATAGAAAATAAACATTAAGGCAAAGCTGACATTTATTTTCAGAGAAGAGAATCATTATACTGATTGCAGGGTCTGGGTCTATTTTATTAAACAATTAAAAAAAAACCCTCCTCTGGGGCAAGAGCGCCCAGCTTACTCTGATAAGTGCCGTAGAACAAGAGGCTCATTGCAGCTTTGTTGAAAAGGGAGCGTCTTCAACAACAACAAAAAAACCAAAAACCAAAAACACTTTTGGCATTTAATGTGCAATGTCCAGTTTTAATTTTGACTGGAACTGGGTGTTGATTTATAATGTCCTGATACTGTATCAAATAAGTATAATTACAAGTATTCAGAATAAAAGAAATATCTAGTCAAGTACTAGAATCTGAGTTACTTACACCTGTGCAATTATATACAGCCTTTTAAAATCATCTAGACATCACAGGGCTGGATAATACCAACTCTGGTACCCTGCTTAGGAACAACAACAATAATAATAATGTTATGATTGCCAAGAGAAATCCACAAAGGTGTTTACATTGGCAACCCTTTTTTTAAAAGTGGCCTAGAATGTGATGCCCTCCCTCCACCCCCAGTTCCAAATTCAGTGCTAAAAGGAATGAAGGATATTCTCTGCAAATTTTTCCTATGGAAATGGCCCAGGAGCGCTTGGACAATATATCTGCTCGATGATTTGTCAGAGCTACAAAATTCTTCTGAAAAAAGACTCTGGCAAACGTTTATGTGTAAGAATTGAGTTGCTCTTTGGACCGAGACTGGATATCCTGAAGCTCCTGCTCTTCTTTTGCTTTGATATCCTGGTAAGCCTGCATTTTGCTTGCATCCTTTAAGTAGGCCCAGTTAGAGGATAGTATCATGAGGAAGTGGATCTGGAAGAGAAGGGTGAGCATGATGGCTAGTGAGTATGTCAAGAGGCAAAGCTGGCAGCTAGTAAGATTAATACAAAGTTATTCTACAAAATTAAATATTAAAAATAGGCAAGAAAGTTTATTTCTAAAGGTATGTAGGATGCTGCATGCTGAACAAAGGAGCAGCTGGCAAAAAGTTAGGAAGGGATAGGAAGAAAAACAATTAATGTGAAAGAACAGAAACAGAAAAGCTGTGAGAACATTGTGCATGTTTACATGCTGAAGCCTCCCAAGCAACTCAAATTTGTGGTGTTCTTCCCATCTCCATCCCCATCCCCTGCCACCTGAACGAAAGGAAGCTACAGTTGACCACTTGGTTACGTTCCATTGTATTTGCTGGGGCAAAGAGAACTAGATAATGAGTATAAGTGTGTATTTTGTGTGCTGTATAGGCAATAATTACACTGCGGGAATTCTCAGGTAAGAGATGAGTTATCAAAATAATGGCTCCGCCAGAGAAATTGATGGTCTGCTATTTTTCATAGGTGAAAAATCCACAAAGAGCAAAGTAAATAAGACATGCTACCGATGACGAACCACATAGGCTTTGTTTCTGACTGGGAAATGAGCGGATATGTTGTCTGAATGAAATGCTAAACTAGTGAACAGGTGTTTTTCCGGTGTTTGGTTGCATCAGATCAATCGACTAATAAAAGACCTCTTCATGGGAGCTATAGCTTTGAAGCAGAGACTGGTTTTATTTTATATAGCTGAGATAAGAGATAGTTGTGTGGGACTTGAGAACAGTACTTTGTCAACAATCTAGTAGGTCTACAACATTGGGTGTTATCAAGAAGCAAGCTCATATTTTGTGTGTTATCTACTGTATAACATGTTTTATTGCTTTTCAGATTAGTGAACAGTAGTGATAGAATAACTTACTGTATTACAGACCTTAATTGACCCAAACATTGTTTCACAAATGATTGTTAGGGAAAAAAAGCGTGATGTTAAATGAAAGCCCTTCTTCCTTTAAAAGGATGATTTACAACATCACTTAAGATTGTGTTCTCCCATAGGACAGAAAATAGCCAGACTTCACCCACACTGTTATTCATATACAAGAAATAATTTGTATTAATCTAAAATGCTTAAAGATGCTTACTGAAGCTATTTACAATTTACTGTAACAAACTTTAAAAATCTAGACTCTTAGTCTAGGGTGTCAGTGGCATTTTAAGCTACAAAATGCAGCTTATTCAATTTAGAATTTAGTGCAGCAATCTTCCCGACTCTTAAACTTCAAAACAGCAAAGTTATATGTAGTAGCCATCATGTAGATCAGCTGGTGGAAGAGAACAAAATACAGCAGATAAGAGACAATAATTTCTTCAGGCCTTTTTGGCAATTAGATTTGTGTTAAATCACAATGAAGATTGTCAGTCAAGGATTTCAGTTTAATCAAACTAAATGGCAAAAATGTCTGGTAGCTTCCCCCACCCTTCACTTTGGCTATATGAGGAGCATTTTGCTGCAGGAGAATAGTCATTGCATTTAAAAGCTGATCAATGCAAGAACTCCTTGATGAATCTCACTGGTACGTCCTCTACATCTACTATGGACCATTAAAATAAGCTAATTTACTTTGCTTCAGTAAAGTGTCTTACATTGAAACGGATTTAAATGTTTAAAAAGAAGGAAGGAGAGAAGTTTATTAATTAAAAATACTTCCAAAGATGAAGAACGTTCTGAAGTGTCCTAATGTTTCATAGACTATTCCCAGCATCCTGCTATCAGGATATGCCTTATTTTGACCATGCAGGAAGATGGAGTTAAATAGCAAAAACCACCACAACAAACCCCAAGAATAATAAAGCTTACTGCTTATGCAAAGCTTTCTTGGTAAAAATAAACACTTCCCTGCTATTTGGAGTATCCTGAGAAAATTACAGCCAACAAACACAAAATGTATGACTTGGTTTCATTTAAATATTTGGTTTCATCTGACAAGGGATTTTAGTTATTTTAGAAGTGAAAGAACATAATGGTACTCACCAGGGCTATAACAGTAGCACCAGCTCCAGCACAGGCCACAATGAACAGGTGATAAGACAAATAGAACTAAAAGAAGAAAGTGAAAGACAGTTTCAGGATAGCAGTGCCAAATTATCAAGTCTTAATACAGTTCTTGGAATCTAGCTGGCAATCTCATTCCATGAGCTAGTGTGGGGGAAAAAAAGTATAATGCAACTATTGACTGCTTCTCTCCTCATGAATCCTCACTTGCACTAATTTTTCCTTAGGAATACTACAGTACTGTAAGCCATTCTCAAGTTACTTCTGTGACTCAGACTAGAGACGCTACGTAGGATCTCTGAAAGCATTTGAGCATCAGAAGACCATTTTCACTAACATAATATTTGTTACAAATTTTCTAGAATACATTCTACTATAATATTGCTGTAATTATGGGAGGTTTCTAATAATATAGAAAGAAATTGCATCAATAATTTACACATCTGTCTCAGATCTTTGTATAATCAGTGTCCATTGTAAGCCATTGATGAATTGTAGTGTTCTGGATGGGATTAGTTTTTTGCATGTTTCTGACAGTCTTAGCTGGCTGTTAACGGTCATATTTGATGCTATCATAGGGATTTTGTTTGAATACTATAATAAGGTAAACCTAGCCAATTTGGTTACAATATGCATGTGTTTGTTTTTAAAATGAAACATACTCAGAGCTGGCACTTGCAGGAGGACTATCTATATATAGGCTGTATTCCTAACATTCACAATACTATACCATGAGTCTTCATCCTGTATAAATATAAATATAATATAAATCATATAAATTTAAATAATAAATAAAATAAATAAAGAGGATGCTTGTTCTCCATAGGGTAGTTTAGCAATATGGGCAGCTGTCTCAAGAGCAGTGTGTTGTTCCTTCTGGATTAATTAATTTTTAGGTAGCTGCTAGGTAAATTTATCAAATATGGAAGAGAATAATGAAGCACTTTGCCTCCTTTACCTCAGGTGTGCTGCACATATTAGCTAAGGTCGATCCACATGCCTTACCAGGGATTGCATTCCAAGGGATGATTCCTGAAGTTAAATACCAAAGAAAACATCCATAATGTTGTTAGTTAACACCATTTCCCTTCCTGAAATTCCATTTTTCTCCCACCTACACACAAGTTGTGTTACTTTATCATTCACCCACGCATTGACCAGTTCAGTCTGGAATTGGCATTAGTAAGTATACATTCGCTGAGCTGTGTTCTCCTTCTGCATTCAGAATAGATTCTCCTTGCCAAGATGTGTTCTCAGATCTAGGATTCCCATATGGCAGACAAATGGTTGTTTTAGTCACCGAGGACACTGTCATATGCTGTGCCTATTGCCGATATTCATTAGGTAAAGGAACTGCTTTTCAGGATTTGCCTTAGTTTAGGGAGTGGATGTTGTAACTACTGTCAGAACAATCCCACTCAGACCTAGCTCTTTTTTTGTCCATGTGAGCTGCTTTATCATACCCGAATCTCTGTTTCTGTTTTTCACCACCCATCCTCATAAGTGCCCATTTTCTTCCCTTTGTTCCTGTGCTCAACCAACATTCATAGCATAATGTAACATCAAAACTCTCAGTGTTGTACAAGGGTAATTTTTCATCATTTCAAATATTTGTGCCTTTGTGTCTCTTTTTAGAAGGAGACTCTATGATTTTGACTGTGTGAATATATATATATATATATATATATATATATATATATATATATATATATATAGTCCCGTTCAATCGTGTCTGATTCTCGGAGACTGCCTGGACAAGTCCCTGCAATTTTCTTGGCAAGATTTTCAGAAGTGGTTTGCTGTTGCCTTCTTCCTAGGGCTGAGAAAGAGTGACTGGCCCAAGGTCACCCAGCTGGCTTTCTGCCTAAGGTGGGACTAGAACTCACTGTCTCCCGGTTTCTAGCCTGGTGCCTTAACGACTACACCAAACTGGCTCTCGTAATATTTATTCTAAAATCTCTTAAGGGCCTGTAATAGCCATAAAATATGCAACAGATACAAACCTGCATTGAAGTCCCAAATGATAATGGTAAGTTTCTTTGCTTGTTTAAAAAAGACTTTATCCAGAGGTGGGGAACCAGTTGTCTACCATTCCCAGCATCCTTTACTACTAGTCACATTGGCTAGAACTGCAGGAATTATAATTCGGTAAACTATGGGGAGTCACAGGTCTTACTCCTTATCTTAATCAGTTGGTAGGATTTGGAGTTTTTTTTGTATGGAAAACATTTTGCTTTCTCTTGATTGTTTAGTCTGAATTATTTTGTAAGGATACAAAATGGATTATCCTTTTGTGCAGGTCATATTTTATTTTCATAGCCATTGTTGCGTAAGGGGATTTTTACCCTTGTGCTACTTATGTTACCATTTATAAACTATATTCACATGTTATTTTTTAGAACTCATAGTACATTTCCCCCATACTCTCTCTTTCTGGAAAACGATAATATCCTCAGCCTCATTCCAAAGACTCGGATCACCATCCAACACTGGAGGAAAAATTTATCTCTCACTTAATACGATATCTAAAATAAAATGAACATTGTTCTTTTATAAACATGAGAAAAATATATTTTCAAAAGGAGCTTCTCATGGTAGCAAACAAACAGAAGCTCAGTAAGATATTGTTAGAAATATGAACTGGGTGGCTCAACAATAGGACTTTAACCCTCTGGCTCTCCATCCCATTGGATGCCTTTCTGCATAGGTTTATAATTGTTTTGCCCACTTTTTATACATCATTTACTGTATTACAGGATTTGACAATAAGAAAACACTAATCATACTAAGCTCTCCATTGTGTGTATAAAATCAGACTCGTTGTCAACCTTTTACCTCTGCATTTACTACCAGTTAATAAGTAGATTCATTTCAAAATGAGAGAACAGGGTAAAAGTTATTTGTATAAGTGCACAGCGTCATGCATGATTCACAATATTATGGAATGTTTTAATGAGGGATACTGGCTTGAAATGTTTCCTAGTAATTTGGTAATGATGTCAGATTTGTTTAAACAGTCGATATTGCTTATTGTTTTATGATTAAACCTGATACAGTAATGTAGATAACAGGCATAGAATCAATTTAGATAAGAGACTTGCCAAATAAACTGAATGAATCTGGAAGGAGGTAAATGAAATCTACATTATTTGGAAAAGCAATAACATGTTCAGAGAATCCACACATGGTTGCTTCTCAGTTCATCTCGTAAGGATAAGACAATTTCTCTTGAAGGCAGGACAAGTAAAGAGGATAAAACATTTAATCAGATTAAAATAAGTACCATACTGCCGGATATCCACACAGATCTGGTCTGCTGAAGTCATATTTGCTGAGAGCGATCTGATGACTTCACAAGTTGACCACATGTTGTAGAACATAAAGACTGGCACAGCAGAGAAGCCGAAAACACCCAGCCAGGCCACCCCAAGAACATAAGTGAGGAAAACAAACTGTGAAGAAAACAGACATGTTTTAGACAGAACTCTTCCTTTACAGTGAATTTAAATCAGGAAGGTGGCACTTTTTTGACATTCCATGTGACCTGGACTTAAGTAAAGGTAAAGGTTTCCCCCGCACATTTGTGCAGTCGTGTCCGACTCTAGGGGCCGGTGCTCATCTCCGTTTGTTAGCTGAAGAGCCAGCGTTGTCCGAAGACGCTTCCGTGGTCATGTGGCCAGCATGACACGCGCGGAACGCTGTTACCTACCCACCGAAGTGATACCTATTAATCTACTTGCATTTGCATGCTTTCGAATTGCTAGGTTGGCAAGAGCTGGAGCTAGTACGGGAGCTCACTCTGCACGCAGGGCTAGGGATTCGAACCTCTGAACTTGTGACCTTCCGATCGACAAGCCTGGCGTCTTACCTGCTGAGCCACCACGCCCCTTATAAATACATTCCGTACCCAACAAAACCACAATACTCTGTTTAAAAATATATTCCCATCAAAATAGTCTGGCTTTCTAAATCGTGTTAATCATATTTTCAGTTTGAAAGTCAATAAAATATACTGAGGCATTAGCTACAGAAGCAAGTTTTCATTATGAACAGAAACTGTTCATTATGCTTATAATTTAAAGGTAAAAAGACAGTCATTAGAGGCAGCTTTTATTATGGAAGTGAAATAATTAATGATTAAAGATATTAGGAAAGGAAATACCTTGGATAAACTTCACACAATATATTGAGAGCTAAGTATAGATGTTATTTGTTCAAATCAATTTTACTTTTTATTAGCATAATTATATGTATGGGAAAATTCATTGTTTAAACCTCAATTAATACTGAGTTAATACTCAGTTAATACTGAGGTTTTGTGTGTGTGTGCAGATTTATTTATGATCCTACACGAATAAATCACAAATACAGAATTTAAAATACAGATATACCAATAAACACAAATATAGAATTTAAAATACTGAACTCCCCCCTACCCCGCCAACCTGAAACAATTAATAATAGGAAGAGGATATCATCTAGCTTCTGCAGGCCATAAATAGCACAACAAACTTGGCAACCGTTGTTGTCCAAGTTAGATCTTGCAGAAAGAAGATTGTAAGGGTTGTTAATCAGAAAGACAACTAAACTTTCTAATAATTGGGTTTATCAATGCCAGACACCATGGGTGGTAAAATGGGTAGTGGAGCAATAGATGGATTGCTGACTCTACCTCTGCATCTGAGCAGAAACACACATGGTTGTTGTATAGGAGGCTAGTATATTATAGTCTCCACAATAGTGCATCAATTTGAGCCAAAGTTAAAAAAACAAACCTGTATGTGAAATATTCAGGATGTTATAGAGGTACCTAAGAACTGTCCACAGAGAATGTGCAGTTGTGCATAGGGATGCATAAGGATGGATGATTTTGGCCCTGTCATTTTATAGATCTAAATCCCAAATTCTCTATTTGAGTTTGATTAAGGCTTTGTCTGTGCCGAGAGACAATATTGCCTAGAGTGAGGTGTCACAATATGCTAGATAGGAATCAATTTGCCTCCTCAGAGATGAGGAAATCCTATCCAATAGTGCGGTGATCCAGAGACTCACCCCAAAGGATTTGTTTCAGCAAAACTTAAGATGGCAAAGAGAAATGCAGCCAAGCTCTAGACAAACAAGGGCATTTGAAGTTGAGCAAGGGATGCAGAGTATGGCTTTCAGAAACTTAGACTGAACAGCTTCTAAAGTAGGGAAATCCTTAAAAACACAGAGTTGTGCCCTATATAACAAGCCCAGGATCTTTGCTTTATACAGTTTTATTGCTGCAGGAATGTAATTATTGCCATGTTGGCTAGCATATTTTAAGACTGCATTAGAAACTTTGAGCTGTAGTAGAAAGTTGGAGAGTTGGAAGTCTTTATATATCTGAATATAAACACCATCAATGAGAAATTAGACAGACTTTTAAAATACTCACCAAAAGGAATATCAACAGACAGAGAAATGCCCTGGAACCACTCCTATGAGTCAGACTTTTTATCATCAAGCTATATTTTACAGCTGGCTCAAGTCATACTCACTATTCAGAATAATAACATAAACACTCACAGATGGGACTCCTATAAAAAAAACCATGCTTTAAGCCTGCTGCTATGCATTCCAGCCTCTCAAGTGGACTTTAATGGTGAAGAAGTAGCTCCCAAGCTCAGGGGATACTTGCAGGATTCTAATAAAGTTTAATTCTCCCACAATTTCACCAATGGTAATCAGGATGAGAAATTATCTGACATCTTTTCAAATTTAAAGATCTGACAATCAAGCCTTTAATGCCCTTTTTTGAATCTGGGCTTACTCCCAAGAACAAAACTCTTAAGCCTGATTTCTAATAGCCCTACAGCTCTATCTATGGCAGTGCTTTTCAAAGTCCCGCCGTTGGCGACACACCAACAGCGGTGGCATGGCGGCGTGCATGGTGGCCTCACGTGTGGTGCTAAAACCCGGAAGCGCTTATGGTGCGCCGCTGCTGCTGCACGCTCTGCCACAGGGGCGGCGGCAACGCACCATCAGCACTTCTGGGTTTTGTCGCAACACACTAATGTGTCACGACACAAAGTTTGGAAAGCTATGATCTATGGACTCCAATTTGTCCAATAAAGAGCCTGATAAGATCTCTGATCTACATTTCTACTCTAATGATAATATAGCTCCTCCTTCCAGCAACTTATTGAGTGAGTGTAGTTCATGAGCTAGATGGTCTACGGACCATCGTTTCGATTTATTGTTGGGTGGCTAACTATGTTCTCGTATCAAAGAGAGTAAGTCCAGTGTGCACGATGAAACCAGAATTATTCCTATTGGGTTTTATGGACATGGAATTAGAATATGGAAAATTAATATTGTATATGGTAACTGCGGCAAGATTATTGTATGTAAAAAGTTGGAAAAGCAATGAAATACCACAGTGGAAGATTAGATTATAAAATTAACAACTGAACTTGCAGAAATGGTGAAGCTGACCAGTTTGGTCAGAGAAAAAATGACAAAGACTCTTTTGAAAGATTGGAAACCTCCTATGGATTTTTTGTTGAAAGAAGAAAAGATCAAACTGATGATTTCTGGATTTGGGAATTAAAAAGGGCCAAAGAGGATGGGGAAAAGAGTAAGGTGATAGAGTAGAGTAGAGTACCGTATTTTCCGGCGTATAAGACGACTGGGCGTATAAGACGACCCCCAACTTTTCCATTTAAAATATAGAGTTTGGGATATACGCCGGAAAATACGGTACTCGCCGTTTGGCTCCACGACGGGCTCCAAAGTCGCCCACAACGCGTTTCCTACCAGGCTTCCCGAAACGCGGCCAATTCTGGGCCCCCGCTCCATTTAAAGCGCAGCTGGGAGGGGAAGGCGAGGCGAGGCGCCCGTTGAGCGTTGTGGGCGACTTTGGAGCCCGTTGTGGAGCCACTGCGTTTTGCCCCCTCCCTTCCCAAGGCTGCTCCGAGGGAACGGAGCTCGCTCCCCCCTCCCCGCGTTTCTCCTGCGCTCGGCGAGCGGCTGCACTTGGCCAGGAGAGGTCTTAAACGGCGAATACCGTATTTTCCGGCGTATAAGACGACACCCGGCGTATAAGACGACCCCCGACTTTTGAGAAGATTTTCCTGGGTTAAAAAGTCGTCTTATACACCGGAAAATACGGTAGTTTATTAATTGATTAGTCCTGTGACCTTATCAATAAAATAAAATAAAATAAATACAATACAATACAAAGATAAAAATACAATAATAAAATACAGATGTGATAATAAGAGTAAGATGATAATTACTCAATGGAAAGAAGGGCAGAAGACATAACTAAATGTATCCTATCACTGTTCGCACATTTAATTTCACTTTCATTAAAAGAGAACAAAACAGAAAAAAGGTACAAAATACAAAATATTACATCACAAATAGATAATAATTCACCTTAATTTTTAAACCCATTAAACCAGAGCTTTCCAAACTTTTCATGTTGGTGACACACTTTTTAGATATGCATCATTTCGCGACACACTCTTACAGCAGGGCACAAGGCAGGCACTAAGACCTGCGTGGAATCACAGCAGGTTTGGAGGCAGCAAGGCACAAGGCAGTCACTAGGACCTGCGCCGAATCCTGGCAGGGCTCGGAGGCGGCAGTAGCCGCGACACACCCAGACACTGCAGCCGACACACTAACGTGTCCCGACACACAGTTTGGAAAGCTCTGCATTAAACAGTGACCACACAAAGTAATAGTGATCTGTCTTTCAATTGCATCAATAGAGAGCCAGCTCATAAGCTGGAAGCAAACATATCAGTAACCCTCCTATCTCTGAATATCAGAGATTAAGTAGCTTCAGCTTTAAAATCTGGTGGAAAAATGAACTGGATCAATAAGAGATTCTAAAGTAATCATAAAACTAGCCTATCAAACTAAAGAACGTTTCCACTAAGAAAATAGAAATCCAGTTGACATGATTCAAGCTACAGACAATTCCACCTGGATGACTGAGAACCTTCATAGACATAGATATAAAGAATGACCCTTTCCATGAATTTTTCTCCAGAACCTAGGATAACTCTTTCCTAACAACACAATACATAAAATTCTACATTTTAAAATCAAAATTGAGAATTTAGCACTTATAGGCATTAAAAAAAAAGCCTTCCAAATTTTATTTCATAATACTTGGAAACTCAAGAAGGAAATTACAAGAAAATTAAAATGAACATGGAAGTCCCCAGAATGTATCAAATGACATCTGGTAAAATACATATCTCAACTTAATGCTTTCTTTTGCTTTTTAGAATGAAGGATACCCTGATAAGAACAGTATCTCTGCATACAGAATTGTGAACAGCTGTTCCATGGTACGTACAAAATATTATCTCAAAATGGTACAGTTGTGCATTATTGATGAATTTTAATTTGACACTTGAAAGGTCCAGCTTTTACCAGAGGAATAGTGATTTATGCTAAAACATACTCACCATTCCACTGATGCAACGACCACAGATTGTTGTTTTGAATTCACCATGCAGCTCCTTCACAGCACTTGTGGTATAAAAACCTTCCGCTAACAGAATAATTCCATACAAGAAAAAAAATGATGCAATTCCATAGATCACATACTGCATTAGTTTTATTCTGAAAAGAAAATAAGTCAGGCACTTAGATTATGTCTTTTATCATTATATGGAGAGTATAATAAAATGACAAGTTGCTAGAATGAACATTGTGTGTGTGTGTGTGTGTGTGAGAGAGAGAGAGAGAGAGAGAGAGAGAGATGCAGGTAGTCCTCAGTTAACAACCATTTGTTCAGCAACTGTTCAAAGTTACAACGGTGCTAAATGAGACTTATGGCTGGTCCTCAAATTTGTGGCTGTCGCAGCGTCCCGTGGTCATGTGATTGCAATTTGGGAGCTTGGCAACCAGCTTGCAATTATGACGGTTGCAGCATCCTGCAGTCACGTGATTGCCATTTGCGACCTTCACTGCTGGCTTCCAACAAGCAAAGTCAATGGGGAAGCTGGCAGGAGGTCGCAAATGGTGATCACGTGACATCGCACTTAACGACCACATCACTTAGCAATGGAATTCCCGGTCCCAATTACTGTCATTAACCAAGGACTACCTGTATGTGTACTCTCTTTGGACTGGACAAAGAGATGCTGCAAAGGGAATGGTCAGATTGACCAATGGACTTGCAAGATTGATGTCGGCCTCACGGGGTAAACCAGATAGGAATCACAACCAGATGAGCTAATTCTCTTTATTGTAAAGCAACACTGACAGAATCTTGCAAGTCTAAAAGTACAATTCTCCCACCACCCCATCTCCTTTACTGCCCGAGAAGCTAGGGAGGGTCCCTTCTGAGCCTCTTGCCCTGCCCACTATCCAGCTGCGGGCTATGCTGTCTCTTATCTGACCATTCCCTTGGCAGCATCTCTTTGCCCAGTCTCCCAAGGTCTTTTCCACATACTATTACAACCTATAAATAAAATCGAAGTATCAATGGCCTCCAAAACCTCATCTATATGTATTCTGACACTGATAGTAATATTTTCTATGAGGTTTGACTGAACTAGCATGTACATACAGTATGACACGGACCCTAGAATATTAGGCACAGGAAAGGGAACTGGACTAGGCACCTTCCAACCCTTCCATTTTTGATTCTATGGTTGCTTGCTACATCAAAAGCATCTGGTAACATATTCATTCTATTTCAGAAATCCTGGAATGTCGAATTCCACTTTGATTAAAAGGAAGGAAATTAAGCATTTTTGATAGAAATTAAACATTTTTCCTATACAGTGAAAATTCAGGCCTCTTAAAAAGTTGCATACATGCATATTTATTTACAATAAAAGATCATACACATATATATAAAACACTGTTAAACTTTAATGAGAGCTCATCCCATCCAAGACATCACACTGAATGATCTGCTATCATGTTTTCGCAGCAACTAACAAAAGTTGGCTACCCTGAGAGTTATGCAATACTTTACATCCCAAAGGACCAAAATGATATAAAATTCACCCATCTGCTCAGGTAACTGTGCAGCATAGGGCTAATGCATTTTAAACACAAATCCTTATAGCAGGGCTTTCCAAAGTTTTCCCGCGGCGACACACCAACCACCGTTGGTGTGTCGCCGCGGGAAAACCTGGAAGTGCCGCTGTTGCGGCAGCGCGCAAAAACCCGGAAGCGCTGCTGCCACTTTCGGGTTTTTGCGCGCCGCCGGAAAACCCGGAAGTGCTGATGATGATCAGCGCTTCCGGGTTGTGTGATGACACACCAGACTGTGTGTGGCGACACACTTTTGTGTCGCCACACACAGTTTGGAAAGCTCTGCCTTATAGAAAGGACAGTATAATAAAACATTTATTGCTACCATTTTCCTAAATTCATATAGGTAGATTCTCTTGTCCAGGGGAATTTTAAAGTTTTTACGGTTCAAAAATGTAGAAGGGAGAAGATTATATCTGTCCCCAATGAGCTCTTTTTGTAGGTTTGGAAAAGTGATTGAGGTTGAATAGTTTACTTGTCCCCAAGTGGAAATTTAACCCAACCCATATTGTTCTGTGAACTTCATTTTGATGTTCCCGTATCTTTGACTCTTTGCAGGAGACTCTGATTAGCCTGGCTGTAGCCTGGAGAGATAACAAGTTCTACTAAAAGCCCATATGAAGCAGCTTCTTATCAATATTGGCCTTTTACCTTGATAAATGTTTATCTGACAAAAGTAATTGGACTAAGCTTAAGGAAAAGAACTGGGATCTTAAGCCAATAACTCTGATAGTTTCCAAGACCTCGCTTCTACTTTAGGCATCCTGGTCTCTAGTCTAATGCAATGTTGAGCATGCATCCAGGAGCAGAAAGAATAGCTCTGAAAAACTTAGCTTGTAGCATCTCAATTTCCTCTTTGTTGACGTAGATACCTACTTAAAAGCTGGATTTTGCCTTGAAGAGTTGCTAGGATCAATTCTCCTCCTCTGGAGAAGAATTGTTTAATAGCCATTGAGGATCTTACAGTATAACCTATTGGTACAGTTTACTTACATATATTCCATATCCAGTAAGCCATTTATTTAAAATATAATAAAATCAGTTTGAAATGGGAACCAACCCTTGCCAAGTTTCATGTAATGCCCTCTAATATTCTTGATGGCAGACTGTTTAAGCTACTATATCATTTACAATTTTGCCACTATGGATCAGAAAGAAATTAAATGATTTCATATTGTCCTTTGATGTAAGGCACTAATGAAACAAAATAAAAGCATTTGATTTGCCAGACTGCATATAAATCTGGATCTCAAGCTTTTAAAAAAGAATTTAAGAAAAAGCCACATTCTTAATGACTTCAACCAAATATGCTCCAAAGTTTGTAAGACAAATGTAAAATGACTGTAGTAAGAAGTTTGTAGAACAATCTAGAAACTATATTTATATGTTGTATCCTTGCTTGGGTGAATCATAATTCAATTGGGAAACATTTATATTTAGGTTAAATCCAACAATCCTGATTCATAAAGACTAATTTTATTTATTTTCTATTTTTGATATAATACATTGGCTATTTGTTTAGCTCAACTGCAGTGACCCATAAACAAGCTGAGCTCGGTACCCCAAAGAAGATGAGAACTAATAATCCCTGCACTGTCTACAATTATCTCATCAAGGTAAGATATAGATATAACTTGTTTTATGGTTGAATGAACACAAATACATTCCTCAATGAAGCAGTGAAAGATGTTACCTGGAGCATCGGGTTCTTCTGAAGCTCAATTTGAACGCTCAATCATTTTTGCAATGATCATATGATTATACTTTTTCCCTGGAGTCTGTATTTTCCTCCAAGTTACATTGAAAAATGTTGAGTGAAATTTTCATTTTTATATTTTGCTGCAGAATCTCTCCATCCAGTCTCTACAGCAAGACCTCTTTTTGTTGTTGTTGTTCTTTATCCCATCTTTTTTATACAGTACGTTGCAAGTTCTCCTGTCCTCACAAGAGTTAAGTTCTTTATTTTTTCGTCACATAATCTGGGTCAAATCTAAATGGTCTCCAACACTTAAGTCAGTTTATAAAGTGTATTTATTGCAGTTTAGAGACACATAAACAACACTTTTAGAATGATGTAAACTATATTAATTTGGAAAACTTCAGTGTTATGCCCATGAATAAAAAAAAGATGATGAAAGAGGAGATCAGGAAAACATACCATATAAGGCAGAGGGTCTTAAATTGTAGGTGGCGATCCCTGGGGGGGGGGGGTCCTGAGCAAATTTAAGGGGTGCTTGTTCAAACACAGTAGGATAATGGTCAGAATTTGCTGCCACTCTGCCAGCACAAGCTGGCTACTGAATTTGTCCAAAGAGAGTGGAGATGAAAGCTCAGACTGTGGCCTGACAAGACTCTGGCTTTGCATGTGCAAGTCTGATGGCATCAACAGTGGGTCCAGCTCTGCCTGAACAAGCTAGCAGCTAGCACGTCCCTATCAAGTGGAGTGCAATGCACCAAACACAGCCTGGTGGCTTACAGTGGGATTGCTGTTAGGATTCGCTTCTGCTCTGCCTGGACAAGCCAAAAGCAAACTCAGGATTTTCAAAAGTTGTAATAAAGAGAACTATCAACCCATCATAAATGTGAAGTGATAAATGTGTGTCTGTCTTAAACAGAAACCCAGAATTCAAGAATTATGCAAGGTCATACTTTCCATTAAAATTATGGTTTTAATTTGATTGTTTCATTGTTTATTTCCAATGAACAGGTTTTATTGTGTAAAGTTTCATGGTTTTAGCAATGTTTTATTTGACACATAAATCAATATTTTATTTATTGATTTGATTGAGAGGCTGCCTGACTCCTCAGTGACTCTGGGTGGCTTGCAGTTAAAAAGAAAAGAGAAGGAACAAACACATGTCAAAAATACACACACAACTAACTGGAAGATTATCTCAGTATCACAAAACCTCAAACCATAAGGGCTTCTCAACCAACCTATCCCCAGGTCTAGGAAAACTACCAAGTTTTTAATAGTTTTCAGAAAGTCATCAAGCTGGGAACAATACAGATCTCAAGGCAGGGACTAACATATAGAAGATACAATTCCTTGGGGCCACAAGATGATATTGCTTTATCAATGGGGCTTGAAGCATGCCCACTCTGCCTGACCTCACTGAACTAGCAGAAACATTTGGAGACAGGTGGTTCCTCAATAGCCAGGCCTTATGCCATGAGGGGCTTTATAGGTGATAACCAGCACCTTGAATTGGACCCAGAAGCCAACTGGTAACCAGTGCAGTTTGCAAAGCAGTGGGGACCCAGTGAGCATATTGCAGCACACCCATTACTGCCTGTAGTGCAACATTCAGGACGAGCTGTAGCTTCTGGGTAATCTTCAAGGACAACCCCATGTAGAGCACATTACAGTAAGCCAATGATGAGGTAACCAAAGCATGAGTGTCCGCCTGAAGGCCTTCCTATCCAGGAACTGTATACCAGATCAGCCTGTGCAAAGGTCTTCTTGGCCACACCTGCCACCTGCTCATTGAGCAGAAGTTATGACTACAACAAGACCCGCCAGATTGTGCACAAGACCTGCATGGGGGAATGCAACCACACTGAAGACTAAACCAGGAGGATTAAACAGAGTCATTAAGGCTTGTCAGAATTGAGCCTGAGTCTGTTCTTCCCCATCCAGGTCCACACAGCCTCCAGACACTGGAACAGGACTTTGACAGTATCACATGGTCAGCCTGGAACCAAGATGTACAATCGAGTATCATCAGCATATAGATGACACCTGATCCCAAACCAATGGATGACCTCACCCATCGGTTTCATGTAGATGTTACATAAGAGGAGAGAGAATGTTGAGCACTGTGGCACCCCACAAATGAGGAGCCAACATTGATTGAAACTGGTCACAGAGAAAGGAGAAGAACCACAAAACAGTGCCTCTCACTCCGAACTCCCGATGCCAGTCCAAAAGGATACCATGATTGATGTTACCAAAAGTCATTGAGAGATCAAGAAGTGCCAGGGTTGTACAGAATAAAATGGAAATATGCAGGAATCATTACCTAGGAAAAGGTGCTGAAACATTTTTTAAGTCCAGAACAACAAGATAACATTTTGAAGTGGCTCAGGTAGACACCTCCCTAATTCACTGAAGTATAAGAAGGAGAATAAGGTACAGCACAATCAGAGTTGCAAGATTCTGTTATTATAGGCAATCTCAATAAAATTAGTTTTAGCTTCTTGGTGGTGTTGATTTCCTGGTCTAGTCTACCTAGTGGGGCTGGCATGTATGGACGCACCACATTATTCCCGACTCCCCCACAGATCATCACGTGCAACCAATGCTGACTCCATATTGAACCCTGGCCTGAAACCCAATTGAAACAGGTCTAGATAATACGCTTCCTTCAGGGTCTTCTGGAGCTGTAGCCTAAACTACTCCAGAAAAGGGAGGTTGGAGCCTGGATCAAATTGTCCTGGGTGGTTGGGGCCAGTGATGGTCTCTTAAGAATATTTAATTAATAAAAGTAAATGGTGTGTTTATTCCTTGCCCAATTCTAACATTCATGAGATCACACAAATTCATTTACCATTTTAGCGGTTCATGCACGGCAAAACTTGAGAATCCCTTTAAAAAAAAAGCTAATTGAATTACTAAGTGTATTCTGATATACAGAGAGCGCCATTGATAGTTTTTTGACACCTAAAATAATGTCCATAACGTTGACATGATGTTTAGATCAAAAACAGAAGAAGCAACCTCAGGCATATGACAGCTAGTATGTTCTAGACATATACTTAAAGCTTTAAATATACTTTCTTTAGCTTCAGGGCCAAAGGTTGAGTTCATGGTTCATTATACATCTTCTATATAATTCTGTGGCAAGGATGAAAGAAATTTCATAAAAACTTCAAGTATAAGTTGTTACTGATAATATTTATTACTTTATCTTTAAAATTAGCAGTGTTTCTTTCTCATGTTTTTCTCCAGTATATTTTTAGTGGGTCTAATCTCCTGGCAACTGCTCCCTCTCCCCCCCCCCCCCATCAGTTGTTATGGAGCTGAATAACTATGCTTTCTTTCTGAGATTGATTGCTACTTTTAATTTTCTTTTCCCTGTTGAATTAAACAAGACATTTGAGGTAAAAGTACATACTGAATCCTAGCAGCCAATTTTTCTTCAATACTCAAGTGTTGATTTCTCTGAAGAATGTGCATGCAAAATATGGCTTACATTTGTTAGCATCGCTCTGGCAATTAAACTGGTTAAGACTTTCACTGCCATTGTTGTATAAAGAGAGAAAAAATGGTTTCATACTTACACTTCAGATAACAAAGCGTGGTCAGTCACGTTTGTGGAAAAATTCTGTTCAAGGATGGATATAGTTCCAGCAAGAGCCACATGACCGCAGCCACAAAACAATGCTACTCCAGAGAAGCAGAGTATTGTTGCAACAAGTGAAGCATATGGAACTCCTCCCAGGCACTTAATGCAACATTCAAAACAACCTAGGCAAAAAAAAAAAGGGGGGGGGAGGCAACATTTAAGAACAATTATTTAGATTTCCATGTGATAAAAACCATGAGTGCTAATGGGTTGCACTCAATTCAACCAAACGACTTCCCCACCTACTGTATCTGCCACCTTAAACCACAATAGTGACAACTCTCCTGCTTGCACAATTGATTCTTGCCAAACCACCAGCTTGCTGATGTTTCCCCCCCAAAACCTAATTCGGGGCATTAGGTGAGCTTCTAAAAAGCAATGGAACAAGACAACAAAGCAGGAAAGGAAACATGGGGTCCAGACTTGCAAAAAGAGAAGAGCTTTTCACTAAGATAAAAATCATAATTAGTTATAACTCCACAAAGGCTGCTGATGGAAAAGCTCAAATAGTCTACGCTAAAAAAAAAAAAAAAAAGGAAAAGAGAGAGAAAAAGAAATACTTCTTAGGTAACACAATAAAATGTAAACTTATTCAATGCACCATATGATTCATTAGGGTATTGCTGCAATTTAGTGAGCCAAGAATAGGAACTGGAAAATCCCACCTTTATTTTGTGAAATTCAAGATGGCATATGTAAATCTAATCTAAACCGATAATGATATTCTAGTCTGATTTAGGTGAGCCACTACAGTGTACATAGACAATATTTGGTTTAGGCGCTTCAAAAATGGTCAGTTTGCTGTAGCCTGAACCATAGATGATCCAATCCAATCTGATGTCTGAATAAGGACAAAATGTCAAAAAACCAGAATTTGTTTATTTCATTTCATTATTTCATTCACTAGTATGACTGAGAGAACTATTCAGCTTTTTTTTTTTAATGAAATTGGATGAATAAAACTAGGCTTTATGAAAGGTTCGGGCTTTTCAAATTTAAACAAAATAAGTTCAAATGTGTTTGATTTATACTTTATGTTGTTCTCTTTAAAAAGGGCATATGTAACTTGGTTGTGCTGGAACATAATTTGATGAATTTTGCAGCAATAGTATTTCTTTCCCCTTTCCCACATGTCAGACAAACTGAAATGTAAGGGGGGAGGTGTTTGCAAAGAAAGATGCCCCTCCCACATTGAAAGAAGCTGGCTGTTTGATCCAAATGTTTAGATAAGCATAGGCACTGAAGAATCAGTCAATTAGTTTCTTTGAGCCAATTAATTATTCTATGTCGGGTACAGAAAGAAAAAGGGTGAATTAGGACAGCAAAGGAAAGTGGCATCCATCATACCAAGTAAGTGAAGCACTAAGCATGTTACAGTTAAATATAGGAGGCAAACAAAATCTAAGTAACTCAGCAAGCCAAAACAGCTAACCATCAGACTCAAACTAGAGTAAATGCTCACAAGAGTTTGCTGATTGAGAATGAACAATGCTACCTGGAGCAAGTCATAATAAAAGGAGTCATCACTCTCCCGCCACAATGGAATGGGGTTTGCCAGTAATCTGTTTGATGGATTTCTAGGCGCCCTTGGACTTCTCGCACTGAAACCCAGAGCACAGTCCATGGAGCCCTGCTCCTCCCCAGCTGTTTGAGAACCTGGCTTTCTAAAGAGCACTGCTGCCCTCTTCCAAATGGACAGTGATGTTGGTCAGGACCAGAGCTTTGTGGAGATCCAGTAGAAACCAAGGCTGGTTTGCTCCACTTGCCCCAACAGTGCTGAAAAACCAATATAAATCTGTTTCCTCTCTCGATTCTGAGTTTATCCAAATCAAATATATACCCGTAAAAGTCACCCTCATATCATGGCTTTCAGAAACACCCGTTCTTGACAAAGAGATTACATGGTTTATATGTTCCTGGGATACACAATGAGAAGCCCACTGAGCAAGTGCTATTTAAACAAAACTATTAATTCTTGTCAGGAAACAGATTTGAGTGGATGCTTTGAAGAGGACATAGAATTCAGATATGGAAAACGTAGCATACTTCAGCCAAATCAAATCCAAAGAGGACTAAAGAAGGGCTTCAGCTCTGAAATACTGCAGCTGCCGTAGATGTTACTCGCCCCACAAAGGAATACACTGCACACCTTCCAACATTAGGCAAGGGTATACTGCAGCACATCCTTGCATATATTTATTTTTCATATTATTATTTTCACATCAAAAAAGCAAAAGTCGTGAGAAAGTCATTCTTTTTATTTTGTCTGACTGTTTTTTCTTTTTCTTTTTGCTGGGTGCATTATTATGATGTGCTTCAAACCATTCATGATTAAATCTGAATGTCTTCATATTGCTAATTTCTAATCGGTATGCTTTATGATATAATTTTATTAGTATGATTTGCTTTAATAAATAAATAAATTACTAAATAAAATTGTGGCTGGCGTACAAAGAAGGAAATTGATCCAGATGCTAGCGGTCCCCAAGAGAAGAATCATTCCACTTAAATACTGAAGTTTTCACTCTTTGAAGAGACATAAAGCTTATCTGTAAAGTGCAAATACAAATGGAGTAAATAACTTCCTTGACAAAAAAAGAAAAAAGAAACCGCAATGGAAAATGTTAAAAATAGAATGTGAAAGTACAGTGATCAATGCTATCCCAAGATACCAAAATACTTAGAATGTAAACTATGCATGACTGATACACATCAATGCAACTGGCTTTCAATGGCCATTTTGTCTAAAGTATCACTAGAACCTCTTGTGCAGCTTAGCAGAAGAACAAATTTTTGTCCTCAGGCTTGTAAGCAGCAGTTACCATGGAAGCAGATTAGTAACAGCTCAGTAGTTAGGCCAAAGCTGACAGTGAACCTGGCTACAGATTTAACACACTCACAAGATTTAACACACTCACAAAAGGAGGCCAGTTAAAAACAAGGACTGATATTATTCTCTGGGAAATGAAAGCTTTAGAATGCTAGTGTGCAAATATATGCACGCATGGACACCAATGCCATTTTTTTTTAAAAAAAAGAGAGATTCAGATAGAAGAAAAACAAGAATCATGTCTCCTGGAAACTGCAACATACAGATGCTGAGAAACAGACTAACAATCCAGCGTGGGCAGTGAAGAAAAAAAAAAGGGTGTAATAATTTGAATAAAATTCACAGCCAACTATCCCAGGATTATGTTCTGATCTGTATATTGTTATAAATAGAGGGAATCTACTGAACACAATAGGAAATCAATTTCTGTGTGAATTAAATGTAATCCATTGGAACATTTGTTCTGTTCTCCTGACTCCACAAATAATTGCTAAACTGAAAAAATATTTTTAAAATGGCTACTTTAAAACTCAACATCCTTCTACAAGAAGTCATTAATTGCTTTCAAGATCCAAATATCCAGATTAATTCCACAAGCCAAGATAGATAAGGATGATGTCAGCCCTATAAGGTAGACCAGACTAAGAAACCAACACCTTATAGGTCTAAAATTATTTTTACTGGAACAGCTGTAGTAATAGAATCTTGCAAGTCTGAATGTGCTTCCCTTCTCGTTCACTTTATCTTTGTGTTATGGGGACGCGGTGGCGCAGTGGCTTAATGACGCTGGAGTTTGCCAACCAGAAATGGTCGACACTCCAACAGTTCGAGCCCAGCTCCGTGTGATGGAAATAAGCTCCCGTCATTTCATCCCTAGCTTCTGCCCACCTAGCAGTTTGAAAGCATACCATCTGCGAGCAGATAAATAGGTACCCCCATTTTTTTTGGGGGGGGGGAAATGCTGGTGGCGCTCTGTGTGGGGAGCAGGAACCAGTGCTGACTGAGGATCGGAGGAGAAAAAAGCCTGGATGAGCCGACTTCCCTAGAAAGGAATGCTGCTGGCCAGCTGAAGCAAAGCTTGTTCGCCCTCTTGTGGTGCATCAGTGCAAGAAAGACTAGCAACTATTGGTGCCAGAACATCTACTGTGTAAAAAAAAACACCACTGTAGACTCCCTGGCAATGTATGCCATACGCTAAATAAATAAATAAATAAATAAATATCTTTGTGTGAATTAGGGAGGTGAAAGTACAGTTATCGGAGGCGGTAGTGCCTCCTGGGGTTGGCTGGTCCCGTAGCACCATGATCTATTCTACGGTTCCCAATCCATCTTGGATTTTATTTATTTCATACTGGTTGTGTTCATGGGTTGAATCATGTCAACTGGATTTCTATTTTCTCAGTAGAAACGTTTCACTCCTTATCCAAGGAGCTTCTTCAGTCTGAGTAAAGTTAGTAAGGGAATCCTTAAATATGTTTCTAGGGTGGCTGTGTGACCTTGCACCTGGGGCTAGGTCATGGTTATTTTGAGATGTTTATTTCTAAGTCCCATTATCATCTAAAGGAGGATCGTTAAGATTACCCTGCTGCTGTTGAGCTTGCGAAATGGTCTTAATCTTCCTAGGCACAGAAGACAAAGCAGGAAGGAAGATAGGGGAAAGGTTGTGCCTGAGGCCCCCACCTCTATTCACGGAAGGATTTTCCAAGTTGGCATAAATGGATTCCTTGACCCCTCTCTCAAACCAACTATCTTCTCTGTCTAAAATGTGAACATTAATGTCCTCAAATGAGTGTCCTTTTTCCTTTAGATGAAGATAAACTGCTGACTCTGGTCCTGTGGTGTTACTTCTCCTGTGTTGGGCCATCCTCCTGTACAAAGGTTGTTTGGTTTCTCCAATGTAGAGTTCAGAGCACTCCTCACTGCACTGGATTGCATACACTACATTGCTTTCCTTGTGTTTTGGAGTTTGATCATTGGGGTGTACAAGCCTCTGTCTCAGTGTGTTGGTGGGTTTGAAATATACAGGCATGTGGTGTTTGCCAAATATCCGTTTTATCTTTTCAGACACGCCAGCCATGTAAGGAATGACCAGGTTCTTCCGTTTACTCTGAGTCTCAGCCCTATCTGTCGCTGTTTTAGGTCTGGTAGACTTAGATTTAGTGAAGGCCCAATTTGGATACCCACAGGCCTTCAGAGCTGTTCTCAGGTGCTGCTTTTCATTCTTTTTGGAATCCATGGAGGTGGGGATGGTTTCTGCTCTGTGTGATAATGTCCTGATGACTCCTAGTTTGTGCTGCAGTGGATGGTGGGAGTCAAACATCAGGTATTGATCTGTGTGTGTGGGTTTCCTGTAGATCCCTATTTCTAGCTTGCCACCAGTCCCAATGAGGACTTCACAGTCTAGGAATGCCAGTCTGTTGTCCTTGGTGTCTTCTCTGGTGAACCTAATGTTGGCATCTATAGTGTTTATATGGTCCGTGAAGGCCTGTACTTCCTGGGCCTTGATTTTGACCCATGTGTCATCCACATACCTAAACCAGTGGGTGGGCACCGTTCCCTGGAAAGTGTTGAGTGCTTTCTTCTCCACTTCTTCCATGTATAAATTGGCCACAATGGGTGACACAGGAGAACCCATGGCACAGCCGTGTTTTTGTCTGTAAAAGTCACCTCTGTATGAGAAATAAGTGATGTTAAGACACAGGTCCAGAAGATGGCAGATCTGGTTTGGGTTGAGATGGTTTCTCCTTTCAAGGGTGCTGTCCTCTTCTAGTCTCTTCCTGACAGCAGATAAAGCATGAGTGGTGGGGATGCTGGTGAAAAGGGAGGACACATCGAAGGAGACCATAGTTTCATCTGTATCCAGTTTCAGGATCTTTGCTTTGGAAACAAATTCTTCTGAATTTTGGATGTGGTGTTCAGAGTGTCCAACTAGAGGTGCTAGTATGGTAGAGAGGTGTTTGGCAATGTTGTATGTTACCAAATTAATGCTGCTGACTATGGGTCGGAGGGGTGTTCCTTCCTTGTGGATCTTAGGAAGTCCGTGGATGCAAGGGATGGCTTCTCCAGGATACAGACGGTGGTAGGTAATCTTATCGATGAAGCCATCATGTTCCAATTGTTTCAAACTGTCTATTACCTTTTTCTTGTAATTGCTGGTGGGGTCTCTTTTCAGTTTTTCATATGTATGGTGATCCTCCAAAAGTGAGGTAATTTTATTGTGGTAGTCTGCAGTGTTTAGAACCACTGTACATCTTCCTTTGTCAGCAGGTAAAATGGTGATGGTTTCATCTTTGCTGAGGGTTGTCAGGGCTCTCCTCTCTTGGACGGCAAGGTTGGGGGGAGGAGGCTGAGCACTGGACAGAGCTGCAGATATTTTAAGCCGGAGTTGTTCCGCTTCCTCAAAAGGTAGGTGGTTGTTGTGGATGGCCGATTCTGTGGCTGTAATGAGCTCCACCACCGGAACTTGCTTGGGAGTGATGGCAAAATTAAGACCTTTGGCTAGGACATCTCTCTCTGGTTGGGTGAGTTCTCTGTCTGAGAGATTTTTCACCCACATGTTCTTTTTGTCCTCTGTGGTCCTGTTGTTGTTGTTCCTCCCAGCGGTTTCTCCAGTTCCTTGTTTCTGCTTGCTGCGAGAAAGAAGAATGTCAAATTTCTTAGTTTGCCTCTCCTTGACCTTGTGATGCTGGGCCAGCTGTACTTTATTGCCAAGCTGAATAACTCTATCCAGGACTGAGTCAGGAAGGGTGGCTGTGAGTTCCTGGTGAAGGTTTTCAAAATTGTATTGCAGGGCATCAATGGTGAAGTGGACTTGCCTTATTCTTTCATTTAGAAGATGTCTTTGTGCCTTCTGCAGGATCTGGTCTGCTCTGTGACCCTTCACCGTGGATTGCAGGCGTAGGCTTGTCGGGATGAGTCTCTGTTGTCTGCATCTGAGGTTGAAACGTAGGTGGTTTCTATAGGCTGCCACCTTTCTTGCTGTCTTCTCGAATTTCCTTACCAACTTCAGGGTTACTTCCCCAAAATGTATGGCAATATGTCGATGAAGGTTCTCAGTCATCCAGGTGGAACAGTCTGTGGCTTGAATCATGTCAACTGGATTTCTATTTTCTCAGTAGAAATGTATAAGGAGTGAAACGTTTCTACTGAGAAAATAGAAATCCAGTTGACATGATTCAAGCCACAGACTGTTCCACCTGAATGACTGAGAACCTTCATCGACATATTGGTTGTGTTTTTTAGATAGTTTGTATTTTGTATAGCTTTTATATTTTAATTGTTGTAACCCGCCCAGAGTCCCTTGCATGGGAGATGGGCGGGGAATAAATTGAACAAATAAATAAAAAATAAATAAATAAATGTTCAACGCTATCCCAGGATACCAAAATACTTTGAATATAAATTATGCATGACTGATACACATCAATGCAACTGGCTTTCAATGGCCATTTTCTCTAAAGTATCACCAGAACCTCTTGTGCAGCTTAGCAGAAGAACAAATTTTTGTCCTCAGGCTTGCAAGCAGCAGTTACCATGAAAGCATTTCTCAAATTAGTTTCTTGGAATGGACTTAAGCCACACTTGTCTGATTGTGCCTTGGTAGTGGCTCTTCCTCCTGTCCTTCAAGGGCCTTTCCTATGTCCTCTACAGATACCGAGAACTCAGTTATTCAAATAGCTCAGCTGGGTACTCAGACTATATATGCTAAAAGGAATGTATAGTAATACAACTAGACAGCATTTGGTCTCTGAGTGTAAAACTGTCTTCAGTTGGCACAGAAGTGAGCAACATTACCCATAAAATGTCCAGTGTATTTTCATAATGAGCTTTTGAAGTCTGCAGAAAGTGCTTCCTGGAAGCCTATTCTAGTATCATCTTCAAAGGTTCTGCTGCATGGCATTGAAAAAATACAGAAGTAACAGGGAATAAGATCTTTTTGCTGCCCACTACCACAGAAGATTAACAGCAGAGTCAGTACTGAACAAGTATATTCAGCAAGACTCATTATGACTCTTCTGCTATTTGTCCACTAGTCATACAACTTGTCATTACACTGCCCTTTCCAGAATTCACTGTCCTTTGCTTTTCAGAGAACTGATATGCCACTATGGATACATCAAGGATATTTGGGAGTAACCATATCAACAAGTCTGCTTTTGCTCCTCAGTCCTAGTGGAGAACAATGCCTTTATAGGATTATTAGTTATAGTCTTAGGGAAATCCTTAAGATGCTATAGAAAATAATTGATATTCATCCTCCTCTGTGGTGGAACATCAAATTAGGCACACTGTAGAGTTTACAGCTCATTTGAAAATAACTGATGAAAGAATAAGTTAGAATAATTACTTGCTTCCCATTGGCAGAAATCGTCAACTACAGAAAATCACAGACTGAGCTGCCACATGTTTTGATCTAGATTTAACCAAGACATGTCATGGAATTTTACCCAGCTTTAAGCAGTTTTGTAAGAATATTAAAGTCTCCCAAGACTATCCCTAGACTTGGCTTTTC
This sequence comes from Charina bottae, assembly GCA_023362775.1. Taxonomy (NCBI): domain Eukaryota; kingdom Metazoa; phylum Chordata; class Lepidosauria; order Squamata; family Charinaidae; genus Charina; species Charina bottae. The sequence continues at coordinate 52,099,507 of JALMGJ010000004.1, forward strand.
AGGATCTCACTGACAATTATCTTCTTCAGATAGTACATAAACATCTTTGATTGGTACATAAACAGTTGTACCTTGAGATACTGACACATGGCATAGATATTCTAACTGCTTAGCTACAAAGTTGACCATATTCCCTGTAGATTATTTTTTCCTCTCTTCTCGTCTCACACAGCATCACAGAGTCTGATGGGCACATATGGGAGAGGTTGACTTTTTCCCTTTCGCCCATTCAATTCTCTCTTCGACAGTTACTGACTTTTCTGCACTGTAGCCTTAAGCTCTTTGGCTTCTGTGCATAAGGTGGCTGGAATTCAGTTTGGATTTCAATACCTTTCTTCTCTTTGTCCATGGTGATTTCCTGATGATCTATCTAGACCATGTTTACCATGGCCGCTAATAGGTGGATTCTCCTATTTCTAAATCCTTCCCACCTGAACCTGGAAAGCAAGCAACAGTTACTTTCTTTCTGTAGGCAGGTCTTTAAGGATATGTGGTTTCCATTGCTAGACCTTTTACCTGAACCACCCTTTGCTGGTTTGACTCATTTCCATCCGGTATGCGTGGATCAGTATAAAAAGAAAACAAAGAAAATACTACCATTTTACCATTTTTCCTATCCCTTGAGCTATAAGGCAGGGGTCCCCAACCCCTGGGCCGTGGACCGGTCCCGGTCCGCAGCCTGTTAGGAACCGGGCCACCATGCTGGTCTCTGAACCCACCCCCAGGCTGCGTGATTGGCTCCCGCCTGCAAACCCCGCCCCCTGGTCCACGCGATTGGCTCCCGCCTGCAAACCCCACCCACCCCGGTCCGTGGAAAAATTGTCTTCCACGAAACCGGTCCCTCGTGCCAAAAAGGTTGGGAACCCCTGCATATAAGGGACATCTGGGAGGATTTTTGTCAGTTTTTTTTAAGTCCATCATTTCATCAATCCATCAGTGAAGAAGAGAAAAAGTTAGTTGGAGGAACCCAGGGAGAGGTATCTTCCCTATTCTGCTGGCAAACTTGTTAAAAATGCTTTCCTGGGTTTCCCCAACTAATTTTTTTTTAAGTTCCGGTAAAGCAATAGAAAACAAAAACGGGGAATCACTGGTTGAGGATCCTTCAGGAAGGAGCAGGCAGTCCACCAGCCCAGGACAAAATGACCATGCAGGGCAGCAGCCAGTAACCAAAGAAGGAGGCACTGCTCCACAGTGCAGGTAGTCAACTGGGCTGAAGTTGAGTAGAATAAAGAACAGTAGGCCAGCTGCACAGCACCACTTACGGTGGCGCATCTCTGAGAAAACTATCTTTGATGCATAGCAGGAAAAGACTAGTATGGATGTTGCCTTCCTCATGGAAGAGGGGGAGAGAGATGTCGTGCATTCCTGACCATGAGAAACAGTGGCCTGTTCCTGTGCTGGAGCAACCTGCTCATGCATATCTAAGTGAGATTAAAAAATGTTTTCTCTTTAACTGAATTATCATTCATTGTTAGCACTTGCATACATATTCATCACACCTCATATCCTCCCTTGTAGGATAAACATAATCCAGAGTACAGAAGAGGAGTAAAAACCAGAAAAAAACAAATTAAAGATATGAGATTTTTTAAAAAAGAAAACAAAAGATAGCTAAAACTCACAGCAACACCATTTATACTTTCAAGACTTGCAAATCATGTTTGCTTCCATCATACTCTGGCTCATACATCACTTTTGTGCTTTAATTTCTTTTCCCTTCAGGACCTCATCAACTACATTCAACTACAGTTTCACCAGCCACCCCTTCCTCTCAATCAATCCATTCATTCTTTCTATATAACCAAATTACCTTAAGGTATTTTTTCATACTAACTGTTCACTTCTGTACTGAGTCCACATTCATTCAGCACCCATACATTCTTGACCTTATCTCTTATTTCTGTACAATAATTTCCAGCTCCATTTTTTCATTGCATCATGCAGTCTGTCCAACATTTACTTCAAATCATGTGGGTTCTCAGCCAATGTGACATGATCTGTAAACACTAGTTGATATGCATTTACATCTTCAACCTTTACAGCTCTAGGACCATTCATTTGTTCATTCATTCAATTCTTACACATTTATCCATAAACAGATTAATCAACCAAGGGGACATCTTATATCCTCCTTAGTGTTGAACCATTTGCTAAACATTCCATTTACACTATTCTCATGCATGCTTCACTTTCATAATATACTATTATCACATTCAGCAATCAAACTTCAACTCCATATTCACACAGAACATCCCATAATTAAAACTATTTACTTTATTATATGTTTTTTCTAAATAAACAAATATATAATACAAATGTTCTTTCTCACATTCATACATTTCTCAGAACAAAACCTGGTCTGTATATCCCCTGCCCAGCATAAAGCCACACTTTTCTGATTCCTCTTGTACCCTTTCAATCAAAATTCTGTCAAGCATATTTCTGGGCATACTTACCAAATTAATTTCTTATAATTTTTGCATTCACTCTTGCTACCTTTCCCTTTGAATAGGGGAGAGACATTCTTCCAAACATCAGCTACAGATGCATTTAAGTCACACAGCCACTCCATTAAAAATAAAAAAATCATATCCATATTTTAAATTTCTCCAGTTATCTACACCTTCACGCTTATCACTTTTCAATATTCTCATAGCATTTATGACCTTTTTTATTTTTATTTTTTCGTGGGACACTTTTGTAGCTTTTGCTTTCAATTCCACTTGTCAACAAATCACCAATATTTGTGCATACATCTCTACAATACTGCTTCAATATCCCAAATCATTCCATAATTGTTATTCTTAAATCCATTCAGTCTGCTACAGGATCCTTGCTTAGACCACCCACTTCCAAAACCATCTTTTGTTTCCATTGGTCTGTTTTCTCTGCCTCTTTTAATCTTAACCATTCCTTGCTTTATTTGACTACATTCATTGGAACTATCCTTTTCTCTCTATACAAATGATACAATACCTGTCTCTCATCCTAATTTTTGCAGCATTCTTTCCCTTCCTCACTCCATTAAGCATTTTCTCATACTTCCCATTGGCATAATTCCATACACTTCTGTGATACTCTGCAATACACTTCTTTTTGCTCTGTTCCAAGAAACATCCAGTTCCTCTTTCCTTTTGCCTACTTTCCATTCATTCTCTTCAGAGATTGATCTCTATTCTATACTATTTCATTCAAGTCTTGTACTTTCTCTTACTGCAGTCATTCTTTCACTCTAACTTCCTTCTCTCCTTTTCTCCCATTTTCCTTTTCTCTCCAATATATACTCCTGACACTCCAAAAAAACAGCCAGTTCCATATTTAGAACCTTCCTTGCAAGAGAACATTGTATCGCCCACCTCCCACAAACTAGAAGGTGTACTGACACACTTTTAGGATGCATCAAGGCTTGCAATTAATCATAATGATGTACTTTTGACTGAATATATATCTGTGTGTGTGTGTGTGTGTGTGTGTGTGTGTTACTTCAATTTAAACTAGTCTGAACCTTTTGCTGGGAAACAGCTGTTAATTAACAGCCTGACATTTAGAAGTCAACTTGTCTGACAGCCAGTGAAGACCTGTGTCAGTATAGGCTTCAACAAATAGAAGGAAGCTTGACCTGTGACTTCTAAATGCAAGAAGTTGATCCCATGTTTGGCATCAGCATTCATCTATTTCTTTTCTCTTTGAAATAATTTCTTTTCTCTTTGAAATAATGATTACAGACTTATTAGCATGTATATTGTTGGAGCTCTATAATCAATCATTTAATCTTTTTTTTTGGTATGATTTTATGAGATTTATTTGACAGTAATATTAAAGCTTGACAAAGACAAGATGTGCAAGCTATAGACCAATATTTTTGCTTAACATGGATGTTAAACTATTAACTGCAACTTTAATCAGGAGGCTACAAAAATAATACTGCTGTAATTCATCCATCTCAAACTGGATTTATAAAAAATAGACAAGCATTTCACCATATCCCTCTGGTGACTGATACTGTGGCTATCAAGGCAGATAAACTGGAATCAGCTGTTCTAATTTTGTTGGATGCTGAAAAATCCTTTGATATAATTAAGATTGAATGTATAAAGTGCATTCTAAGAATATATGGGTTTCTACTATCTTTTGTTCATTGCATTTCAATTTAGTACCTCCACTCAGTGCTAGTTATTATAAGTGAATTTGTCTCTCAACCTATCAAGTTACAATGTGCCACCTGACAAAGATACCACTTGTCTCTAATCTTCAGTTTGATTCTTGAACTTCATCCATTAGACAGTCTAAAGTTACTAAGGGGTATGGTTGCACTTGACACTTAATGTAACTTGTTCTTATATGCTGATGATATGGTGGCTATCCTTGATAATTTTGCAATGTCTTTTTGAACTCATATAACAATATAACATAATCTATTATATCATTAACTGGAAGAAGTCTAATTTGTTGCCTTTTGATTTACCATATCTGTCAATTATATAAATAATGAAGATATACAATTTGTACAGATTCCATAAAATATTTGCACTTATATCTCTGAAATCTTGGCACATTTTAGAATCCACATATACAAAACAGGGGTCTTTGTTTCCACTCTGGAAAGCTGCCAGGCACATTTGATTATTAATAGGTAAGTGGCTATGTTTTGATCCAAAATCACATGAGAAATTAACACTGCAGAATAACCCAAATTTGAAAATAGCAGGGAAGATGCTTTACTGGAATGGTTGTGCTAATCAGCAGATCAGCACATTACATGAGTTGATTTCTAATGGTTGTTTGAAAGAAGGTTATCTTATAGTAGCCTACTACCATTAATGATCTTTCCAAGTGGTTCTTGTTTGAGTTTGCCATCCTTTCAGGGCTCAACATTAATCTTGAAAGCTTGCCCGAGGAATTCTTTCACAAAATTTACGGTATACCTACTATAATTAAGGTGTAATTACTCTGCGTCTCTTTTCATGCTTCCCTCCTCACCTGCACTGAAGAATCTCTTCTGTAACAGCCGTTTCCTCCCTTAACTCTCTTGCTAACTCCTCTGTGTTTCCAAGGTCTGTAAGATACTCCACAGGGAGCTGGAATGCGGAATTGATTTGAGATGTCGAAACTTTCTTCCCTACAAGTGGTCTGCCTGCTCCCCTCCCTGCCACATCTCACTCTGCCCATCACCACCATGATACTACTGCCTGTTCCATCACTCCTCAAGGAACCAACTTCCCTGACCCCCAGACCAGACAGACCCATCCACACTCAACCTATCCCTCTCAGTGGGCCTGCTGGTTCCTCAGAACACTTCTGACTCAGCAACCCTTGGTTCCAGCTAGACAACGTTCAGACAACTCTCACTATACCAACACCTCCACTCCTCCCTTCCCCCTATCAGGAGGCAACAGGGTAAAAACAATCCTTGGACCATTGCTACTGACCAGGATGACCTGGGAAGCTGTTGCTGCTCTTCCTCTGCCTCTCATAGGCAGCCTCTATCTCAATCATCTCCAGATCACACACCTCATCCAACTGGGCCTACAGACATTGACCTCAGCACCATGCTAGCTTGGGTCAACTGATGCTTTCACTTACAGCTTTTTAGTATGCTAGAGAAGGCATAGGTGTAGCCAAAATTGTACCTGTGCCACATGTAATATTCCCTACTCACGGTAAGGATAGTACCCATCGTTTTGGACATATTTTGGCAGAATGCTGCAAGCACAACCAAACTGATTTTTATACTAAGCAGTTTACACTGTTCTATGCAAGCCAGTGTCTTTGATCTAGGGATTACCCAGAACATACTGTTGCTCTCATTTTTCCTTTGTTGTTTATTCGTTCAGTCGTTTCCGACTCTTCGTGACTTCATGGACCAGTCCACGCCAGAGCTTTCTGTCGGCCGTCACCATCCCCAGCTCCCCAATGGTTGAGTCCGTCACCTCCAGAATACCATCCATCCATCTTGCCCTTGATCGGCCCCTCTTCCTTTTGCCTTCCACTTTCCCTAGCATCAGCTTCTTCTCCAGGGTATCCTGTCTTCTCATTATGTGGCCAAAGTACTTCAGTTTTGCCTTTAATATCATTCCCTCAAGTGAGCAGTCTGGCTTTATTTCCTGGAGTATGGACTGGTTTGATCTTCTTGCAGTCCAAGGCACTCTCAGAATTTTCCTCCAACACCACAGTTCAAAAGCATCTATTTTCCTTCGCTCAGCCTTCCTTATGGTCCAGCTCTCGCAGCCATAGGTTACTACAGGGAATACCATTGCTTTAACTATGCGGACCTTTGTTGTCAGTGTGATGTCTCTGCTCTTAACTATTTTATCAAGATTTGCCATTGCTCTCCTCCCAAGAAGTAGACGTCTTCTGATTTCCTGGCTGCAGTCAGCGTCTGCAGTAATCTTTGCGCCTAGAAATACAAAGTCTGTCACTGCCTCCACTTTTTCTCCCTCTATTTGCCAGTCATCAATCAAGCTCGTTGCCATAATCTTGGTTTTTTTGAGGTTTAGCTGCAACCCAGCTTTTGCACTTTCTTCTTTCACCTTCGTCATAAGGCTCCTCAACTCCTCCTCACTTTCAGCCATCAAAGCGGTATCATCTGCATATCTGAGATAGTTAATGTTTCTTCCAGCGATTTTAACTCCAGCCTTGGATTCCTCAAGCCCAGCATGTCGCATAATGTGTTCTGCGTACAGGTTGAATAGGTAGGGTGAGAGTATACAACCCTGCCGTACTCCTTTCCCAATCTTAAACCAGTCCGTTGTTCCGTGCTCTGTTCTTACCGTTGCTACTTGGTCGTTATACAGATTCCTCAGGAGGCAGACAAGATGACTTGGTATCCCCATGCCACCAAGAACTTGCCACAATTTGTTATGATCCACACAGTCAAAGGCTTTAGAATAGTCAATAAAACAGAAATAGATGTTTTTCTGAAACTCCCTGGCTTTCTCCATTATCCAGCGGATATTGGCAATTTGGTCTCTAGTTCCTCTGCCTTTTCTAAACCCAGCTTGTACATCTGGCAATTCTCGCTCCATGAATTGCTGGAGTCTACCTTGCAAGATCTTGAGCATTACCTTACTGGCATGTGAAATAAGTGCCACTGTTCGATAGTTTGAACATTCTTTAGTGCTTTCCTTTTTTGGTATGGGGATATAAGTTGATTTTTTCCAATCTGATGGCCATTCTTGTGTTTTCCAAATTTGCTGGCATATGGCATGCATCACCTTGACAGCATCATCTTGCAAGATTTTAAACAGTTCAGCTGGGATACAGAACATACTGTTGCTCGCATTTTTCCTACTAGGTGGTATTTGCAGTATACTGACATTTTCTCAAAATGCTAACAACAGTAATGGCATCAATAACCATATGCAAAGCATCTAAGACTCCAAAAAGCTGCTTACTCCCAACACTAGAACATTTCATTTTGCTTCCCTAGATTTTTTTCAGCTTCTGGTAATGCTGGTGTAATTGTATGCCCAGGGCTACAAAGGCTGCCTGGTACACAAACCTGCAAGCAGACTGAGGATCATGTGGCCCTGTTATCTAATTTTTCATTTATTTATCTGGCCATTACCTTCCTAGGTTGGATAGCACATAGAAGAGAAACTCCCAGGGCTACAGACTAGACCAGTGATGGCGAACCTTTTGGACTTGGCTTGTCAAAAATTTGGAAAATGCTTAACTTGACTCTGCTGGCATGTCACCCCCACCCTCCAAACAAAAGAGAAACAATCCTTTACATATTCATTTATCAATCGAAGAGAATATTTGTAGCTCAGGGTTGAACTGTGGAGTCCTTGGTGCTCTCTGAGCCTTGTTGTTTTCTTGCAGACGTTTCATTGCCAGGCTAGGCAACATCTTCAGTGCTTCTCACATTGAATATTTTATTTTATTATTTCAATTTATTCCCCGCCCATCTACCTTGCAAGGGACTCTGTAACTCTATGTTGCCTAGCCTGGCAATGAAACGTCTGCAAGAAAACAACAAGGCTCAGAGAGCACCAAGGACTCCACATATTCATTTATTTTTTAAAAAATTATTGTTATTGCCCCTTCCACAAATTGCAAGCGGCTTCTTCAGGAACCAGCTTTGCACGAACTCATCAAAAGCACGCCCCTTCACTCAAAAGCGCACCCCTTCACTTTGACGCACATGTCATAGGTTCACCATCACTGGACTAGACTGAATAGTTGAAAAAAGACCCTGATGTAACAAGACGTAAACTACATAGAAGAGTCTGTGAAAACACCATGAGTCGATTTCAACTTGAGGAAGACTTTATCAGACCCATTTTTAATACACTTTTTAATAAATGTATGACATAACTCACCGTTAGTTTAGCATACAGTATTGGGTTACAAAGAATTTCTGCTTGAAAAGGTATTTGTAAAATATATGTATATAGATATTTCTGAAGACTATTCAAAGCATAGGAAGTGATTTTTGAAGTTGCTTCTCTAAATCTCTAATAATTGTGAGAATGTCACGGGCAATTATATACAACTCTCCATTGCAGTTATATGAAAATCTAATTTTTCTCTGACACCAGTTAAGCAAGTGGCAGATAAATTTCAGCTTATCCCTAATATTTTTAAGCATCACATACTAGAAAAAGAAATTTTAAAATATGTGAAACACATGAATTACATGTGCATTACATGTTTTGCTATTATTGTTATATAACTCCTATTATTGTTATATAAATTTAATTAAATAAATAAATAAATAAATTGTGTTCCATGTCCTTATTTAACAGCTAGCAAAGATCACAAAGAATTTTCTAACAGGGATCTGCAGAGATCACCCAATCTGATTTGGAGGTCTGATCCAGAGTTCTGGAAATGCCCTGATAAAATCATTCTAGAAGTAGTCTTATGCAACTAAACACCTGGGTTTGGAGTTAGATTCGGAAAAACAGTGAGATTTCTCACCATCTAGTATGGGAAAAACATACATGACAATTTTTTGCTTGGCAGCAAAATGGGATGAAATTTACAGATAAGCTAGGCTGTTGTGAGTGGGTGAAGTGTGCCATATTTCACAGAAATAAGATTTTTAAAACAGAAAAGCTTGCAATTTTATTTATTTTGGGACACAATTTGTTGAAATTTGAAGGCGGTGTAGTCCCTTCAGCAGGGAAGTAGTGGTCTGCTACATTTCAGACAGATGGATAAAAAGGATTTTGTGCAAAGAAAAAGTTTTAAATAGCTTGTGAAATGAAATGAGTGTAGCCCTTATTATCTTGCCCTTACCCCCCGCCCCCGTTCCTATCTAATCCCAGAAGAATAATGGATGGATTAATTGGACTTTTATAGTTAAAGCAGGTCCTGGTGAAAGTGAGGAAGGGAAGACTATACTGAACACCAAATAAAGTTATTAATGATTGCCCAGAAAATGTGTAATATACTTTCTGTTGCTTTCTCTCTCCCACACATGTGTAGATTACTGAAATATGACACAATGGAAAACAACTGAATGGGGATAAAACAATATACATATATAGTATTGGGGAAGTGTTTGTGACATTGCTCAACAGTATTGCTACTGTTCAGTACTACTAATAAAAATAACATAATAATGGAAACTTTAAAAACAGAAAGTTGTTGGAATAAAGGAAAGAAAGATTAACATAACATAGCTTTCCAAACTGTGTGTCGTGACACATTAGTGTGCCGCGACAAAACCCGGAAGTGCTGATGGCGTGTCGCCAGTGTGTGCGGCGGCAGCAGCGGTGACAGCAGCGATGCGCCATCAGTGCTTCCGGGGTTTAGCGCGAAACCCGAGGCCGCCGCCGCCGCCGCCGCCACGCACACTGCTGCGCCGCTGCCGCCGTTGGTGTGTCGACAACGGCGGGACTTTGGAAAGCACTGACGTAAGCAAATGAAGAGCGAGGGCATATGAAGAGAGAAGCAGTCAATTCAGCAATGAAAACCTCATTTAATACAACAAGTCCAAACTAACAGATTAGAAAGAATAATCTCCTATGAGAGATTGCTGATTGAGAAAGAGTAGAGCTGCATTTTATTTGCTGGGACTGAGTCCTACTATTCTACTTGCTGAATTTGCCTTTCTGTTCTGTATATGTTCTAACTAACCGTGTGATCAATGATCATGACTCTACAGTATTGTTTACTTGGAGAAACCACACTTGCTGACTACAGTATTACAGACCACTAGACCCTGTGATTTTAACTCTTTCTGCTGATGTACATCATGAGCTATGTTCTTTGCTGCCACTTGGGCTTTTCCACACTGCAGCCTTAAGCCTTGATTCCTCTGTGTAAACTGGCTGTAAATGAATGCAGATTAAAAATCTCTTTCTGGATTCCAGCCCCTTCCTCCACTTTGGCCACCGTACAGCCTGTTCTTACCATGCCCCCCGCCCCATTGCTGGACTGCACTGCTGGTATACCTTTTTCACCCATGCCAAGAAAGGAGGCACCCATCGCTTTCTTCTAATGGCAGGCCTGAATGAGCCCCCTCTCTGGACTCCCACTACTTGATCCCTTCTAGTCTGATGCATCCCCCCAGTGGACCAGCGAAGAAAAAATAAAAAGAAAACACCACTGTTTTGCCATTTACCCTGACACTTGGGCTGGAAGGGGGAAGCTGATAGAATGGTTTTCTATTTCACCTAGTTTGGGTGGTGGTGGTGAAGTCTAACCTTTCCATTGTTCCATCAGAAAACTTAGTTAAAAAAAAAAGTAAAGGAAGAAAAGAATAAGCTCAACCTTTCACCATTCTACTGGTCAACTTGTTAAAAAGAAGAAGAAGAAAGTGTAGCCTTTCATCATTCCACCTACAAACTTGTAAAAACAAAAGGAGTAGCATTTTATTGGTCCAACAGTGAAATAAAGGAAAAGATACCAGAAGTTCACCAGAAGAGGGCAGGGAAGCAGTCCAGGACAAAATGGCTGTGGAGGGCAGAGACCAATAACTGGTGGGGCGGGGGGGGGGGGGGGAGAGAGGGGTTGTTCTTGTTACAGAGTTCACATTACTGCTAGAAAACATGAGTATGCATTTCAGTTTGTTAAGGCGTGGAACTTGGGAACAGACACACCAACATCTGTTCCAAAGTAAAAACATGTGAGGCAGCATTATGGAAAATTATCCAGAAGTCAACACAGAAATGGATGTCTCAGCTCCTTTCCCCAAGTTCTGTCTTTAAATACATTAAGGCATAAATGAATTTTAAGTGGTGTTCAATAGAAATTTTGTCTCCTAAATTTTCCTATGTTGTGGGGTTATTATGTAAATGGGAAAAAATGAAATAAGCTTTGATTTGCAAAATTTGAGCTCTGTTTCTAATTTATTTAACTTTGTTTTGAAAGATCAAGAGAAGCAACCACTGTGATGGAGTCAAGAAATCTAGCATATAAAAGAGATGAGGCATATTGAGTCTATTAAAAAAAATGAAAGGATCTTTCTAAGCCAGTCCTTTAAAACTCCTTAATTATCAACTATATCAAAGGTATTGCACATTAATACAAAAAGTTTCTTGAAAACTATGTAGAATTTAAATCAATAAAATAAACTGATTAACTGAATGGTTGTCTTTCTGCAAAATGCTCCATGATGTATGGTTGCTATACAACCAATGTGTAAATCATTTGCAATTCTATACCATAATGAATTGTATTTGTCCAATATGATGTAAGAAGATGGGAGAGAGCTGGATAGAAACAGGGCAGGACTCTTGTTCCTACCTTATCAAACAGGAGACAAGAAAGTTTCCTCATATGGAAAGCAGATCAGTCCAAGAATGAAAGTTTTTTGAGGAGGTGGGGGAAAAGAAAAGAAGAAAAAGAAAATTTACCCAACCACCAACATACAAGGATTTGCAATGACAAACAGTTTGGAGCCAAGTTACAGAGCTGGTCTATTTGGTACAGCTCTTCTTTGTAGCATAATTCATCACCAGTATGAAATTAGTATAAAATGGTTGTTTCTTCAAAACCCCTTGGTCAATGAAGCAAATCCTCTGAAAACATTTAAACAATGGAATTAATACTGATAGCTATTGAACTGTAAAAACCAGTGTATAAAAAAGCCCCACTATAAACCATTAATTAAATACTAAATAAAACATTTTATATGCCAAGGCTATTCTGAAGGTTTTATAAATTCATTTAGCTTAGTTCCCAAGTCAATGAACTCTGGACCAGTGTTTTACTATCAGGAATGGAATGAATCTATCTATCTATCTATCTATCTATCTATCTATCTATCTATCTATCTATCTATCTATCATCTATCTCAAACCTTGTTATTTTTTCAGATTCGATTTTTCAAACCAAGAAATTATTGGATGTTCTTTAATTTTTGCAAACTCTTTATAGATTTTTAAAATGGAAAATAAACTATGAAACCCAGCTGTGACCATGGTCATAATACAAAGTGTAGGTCATGTCCTTCCTCAGCATGGAAAGTAGCTAATTAGTTTTTTAACATGTCTTTGGAAAGGATACTCAATATCAAGAGAATTGTTTAAAATAAACCTTTATAGTCCCTTGCCCACCCGTGCATGGCCTGTCCCACCACACTGAAAACTAAGGAATAGGCAAACGCCCAATCCAAGGAAGCAGGAACTGAAGTCAAATGGAAGATCCCCAAAACATTTGACCTGAATAACAATGGTTTTAAAAATTATAGAGTTGAGGTTTCCTTCAAATAAGTTCAAAAGCAAAAGAAATCTGCCATGTGTAATAACTAATTTCTAATGTAAAATCAAAGCCACATATTTCTGAAACATTGCTAAAGCTCATGAAAGCAATTCTTTTTGTACTATCATATTGACACTCTTCATGTAGATATTTGACCCCATCCTTTTATTTACCTTGACTAACATTGCCTTTCAATGCTGCCACATGACGGTACTGGTGTAGCCTTGAGCTCTTGTATATCCATTGGTACCTGCCAATTTCCATTTCTGGTCTGGTGATCACTGCCAATTTCAGGTGGTAAAATGTCAGTGTTTCCAGCAAAGTAATATTTTATTGCTTCATTCAATTCAATTTTAATATCAAAAAGCAGGGAAAGGGAGCATTCAGAACAGAAAGAACCAGTCGCACATTTCAGTTAAAAGAGGAAAAATTAACTAGCATCAGATTTTAGAGGCCACAGATAGTAGCAAAATGTGGAATGCCTATTAGATTCTTCAAAACATATAAACTCATATTTTAAATTTATTCAATCATTAATAATATTCAATGCTAAATGAAATTATTTGTTTCAAAACTGTATTTTTACCCTGTATCAGATGCATTCTTTCATCCCCTTCTTTACTGGCAGTAAGCCCTTCTACAGCTGATAGAATAGAAAAACTAATGTAATCTAATTGTGGCAAAGCACATGTACTATTTTTAGCTTTTTGCTAAGGCCAGCTGAAGAAAATCATTTCCAGATGTAGAAAATGTAATAAAATGAATCAATTCAATTGTTGTGGTATTACAAAGTTAATGCCTTGGAGTGGTGGGTGGGGAAAAAGTCGATAAGATGGAATTGCAATAAATTGTATTGAATTTTTTCACTGGCATACAACTGAGCATGTTCTTGTGATAATCTGGCTGAAGTTGTGATTTACAAATAAGACAGCAATTTTACTATTTCCTCCTCTTTCTCCTATTCCATGGAATCTGTAAAATTAAATGACCCAGTACCTAGTCATAAGTAGGTACAGCTTTTATTATGCAATTGTCACCTACTCCAATTCATGGAATGATTCAAGGAATCCAGACAGCATTATATTTCATTTGTAAACTTCCAAACTTCCTATATTTTCCCACCACTTTTTAGTACCAAAAAAAAAAGCTTAGGAGCACAAGAGAAGATCTTTTGCTTGCTAGGAGCTGGCCATCTGCAAGAACCCGTTTTCTTCTATAATCTGTTGCAAAGCAATATCTGCTTACAAATGCTCTGAATATGCATTTTTGTATCAAGATCATGGAATCTTTAGCTCAGTTAAGAATTGCCAAAGATTCAACTGAAGCTCAAAATGTACTGATTTTTTTTCTTTTTAGCAGCTGCCTCCCTAATGTCTAATTCAGAACAGGCAATATTGTGCAGCAGAATGTGGATGAAAGGGAGTCAGATTCTCTAAATTTTGCTTTCATAAAATCTCTACTAATTTATATGATGATTAAATGGGAACTCTATGCAAAATTAAGGGAGCTGTCAAGTAGCAGTGTTTGCTGAATATACTCAAACATCTTACTCACACATTGGAAGAACACTGATTCCAAATCAATCTTCAGTTGAGTTTGGGTTAGAGGCAAGTACAGTACCAATGTATTGTAGTGTTTCATGTAAACCAGCAACTAAATTCATATCAATCCATTAGCACCCCTACCATTAAAAACACTATATAAAATGTGAATAGGTTAATTTGGGGTTGCAATCTTTTCACTTACACCAATTAATGCCACTAGCTTTGTTACTGTAAGAATCTGACTCCTTAGATACATTGGACAGAAACCAAAACAGACATCACCATCTCATGGAATATGATATTTTCATTCAAATATTGTTATCCTTCTGCTTAAAAGTTAGATCCATCTAACATAGTCATGTGTCAGTATTTCCCAAAGCACATTTCTAACTCATTCAGTTGCACATTAATTTCTAGTGACTGTGCAAACACTCATCTGTTTGTCAGACCAAACTGGATTTAGCATGGATGTCCAGAAGCAATGACTGTGTTACTGTGGTGGAAAGAATCTAGAACTCTGAGCTACAACCCTGAATGGAAGACATTCTACATATGAATTGAGTACTACCAATGTCACAAAAAGTTTAATCAGCATGATTTTGTGTCAAAGTTTAATTTGCTGTTTAATGTTTGAGTTACATTGTATATTAGTTCTATTATTTATTATATTTATACATTGCCAGATTTTTTAAAATAAAAATAATAAAATAATAAATAAATAAAAATAATAAAAATAATAAAAATATACAAAAACCTAAAAACCAGTAAAAGCACAATTTTACCATAATACAGGAGGCATGATGCTGATCATCCACTCCACAAAAATCCTCCAGAATATCTGGAGAAGACAAAAATGAGGACAGAAGCCTTATCTCTGGAGAGATATTGATCCATAATATGAGGGTTGCAGCCAAAAACACTGCCTTCCTTCACTTTCTCTACATTGTGTATGTTTAGGGAAATTCGCCATTGGATAAGTTGGGTGGACTGCTTCAGTGCAGAGAAGGAGATCTTTTAAGTACCTTCGTGCCAAACCATGTAGAGCTTTATAAGTTAATACCTCCCCCACTCCAAGTCCTGCTCATCATAGTACAGGGATGTGTTACTGGGAGGGATGAGCAAAAAATACTGGGACTGTACACCAAGAATATATACTCTCAGCAGGGTCATTTAAGGTGTGATGGTCATCTCAGCTGCCCAGATAAAGCACCTATATTGGGCAGCAGCGATATAGGAAGATGCTAGAGGAAGATGATCACTTTAATGACAATTGCTAAGGCACCATTTCATATTGTGCAGGAGAATGCAATGGTAAACCACTCCTATATTTTATCAAGAAAAATAAAGTGATGGATGCTCTAATGCCAAATTATGGACTCATCAGGTAAGATGGCACTCAAAATACTGAGGATCATTCAGAGTATTAATGGTGTTGACACAGCTAGAATAAATGCAGGAAAAGAAAATCCAAAGCTGCAGAGGCAGAATATATGTGGAAACATGAAATATAAGAAACATGAATATGGGGAAACTCAACATAGTGAAAGATGAAATGAATTGACTACACATTGACATCTTAGGCATCCAGAAACAGACTGGAACTGGACAATTTCAGTCAGAGGATTATACTGTTTACTACTCAGGACATGAAAAACAAATGACATTGCTTTCATAGTTAGGAAAAATATAGCAAACACAGTATTTGGACACATTGCAGTCAACAAATGGATAGTATCAATTAGACGTTGTGAACAATCCTTTAATATGACAATTCTCCAAGTTTATGCTTCAACCACTGATACAGAAGATAAGGAGGCTGATGAGTTTCATAATGAAGTTCAATCTGAAATTGTCAGAACATTCAAGCAAGATCCTTGTGGTTGAGAGACTAGAATGCCAAAGTTGGAAACAACAAGGAGGAAAACATAATTGGACCATATGGCCTAAGAAACAGACATGAAGCCAGAGAATAATTTATCAGTTTCTGCCCATCCAATAATTTCTTCATTGCTAACACAGTCTTCAAACAACAAAAATACGCCTACATACATGGCCATCTCCAGATGGAGCACATAGAAATCAACTTGACCATATTATTTGTACAAGGAAATGGAACAGCCCAGTTATAACACAAAGATGTGGCCAGGGCTGATTGTGAAACAGATCACAAACTGCTCATGTATAAGTTCCAGGTTAAGCTAAAGTAGAAGAACAAAGCCAAATAGTTTCCACAACATGATCTTGAGAAATAACCACAATTTCAAGGAGAATATCAGGAATCATTTTGAAGTCCTGAACCTCATTGATAGGGAACCAGAGGATGTGTAGAATGAAATCAGATATGTTTAGGATAAACATGAAAAGAGACTGTCACCTAATTGGATATCAGAAAAAATAGTGGAAATTTCCAAGAAGATAAGTCTATGAAGGTTCTCAGTCATCCAGGTGGAATTGTCTGTAGCTTGAATCATGTCAACTGGATTTCTATTTTCTTAATGGAAACGTTTCGCTCCTTATCCAAGGGGCTTCTTCAGTCTGAGCAAAGTTGGTAAGGGAATCCTAAATATGTTCCTAGGTAGCTGTGTGACCTTACACCTGGGGCTAGGTCATGGTTATATTGAGATGTAATTTTTAAGTCCTTTTATCATCTAATGGAGGGTCGTTAAAAACACCATGCTGCTGTTGAGCTTCTGAAATGGTCTTAATCTTCCTAGGCACAGAAGACAACACGGGGAGGAAGATGGGGGAGAGTTTGTGCCTGAGGCCCCCACCTCTATTCAAGGAAGGATTTTCCAAGTTGGCATAAATGGATTCCTTGACCCCTCTCTCAAACCACCTATCTTCTCTGTCTAAAATGTGAACATTAATGTCCTCAAATGAGTGTCCTTTTTCTTTTAGATGAAGATAAACTGCTGACTCTGGTCCTGTGGTGTTATTTCTCCTGTGTTGTGCCATCCTCCTGTACATAGGTTGTTTGGTTTCTCCAATGTAGAGTTCAGAGCACTCCTCACTGCACTGGATTGTATAATGTAATGTAGTTTATGAATGTAGTTTATGCAATCCAGTGCAGTGAGGAGTGCTCTGAACTCTACATTGGAGAAACCAAACAACCTATGTACAGGAGGATGGCACAACACAGGAGAAATAACACCACAGGACCAGAGTCAGCAGTTTATCTTCATCTAAAAGAAAAAGGACACTCATTTGAGGACATTAATGTTCACATTTTAGACAGAGAAGATAGGTGGTTTGAGAGAGGGGTCAAGGAATCCATTTATGCCAACTTGGAAAATCCTTCCTTGAATAGAGGTGGGGGCCTCAGGCACAAACTCTCCCCCATCTTCCTCCCCGTGTTGTCTTCTGTGCCTAGGAAGATTAAGACCATTTCAGAAGCTCAACAGCAGCATGGTGTTTTTAACGACCCTCCATTAGATGATAAAAGGACTTAAAAATTACATCTCAATATAACCATGACCTAGCCCCAGGTGTAAGGTCACACAGCTACCTAGGAACATATTTAGGATTCCCTTACCAACTTTGCTCAGACTGAAGAAGCCCCTTGGATAAGGAGCGAAACGTTTCCATTAAGAAAATAGAAATCCAGTTGACATGATTCAAGCTACAGCCAAGAAGATAAGAGAAGCCAAAGCCCAGAAAGACGAAGATCTGAGGAAGGAACTTAACAAAAAAATTCCGAGAGCTGTTAGAGGAGACAAAAAACAGTATTACAGTGACCTGTAAAGACCCTTTTGCCTAGGTTCTTGCATATTTCCATCAAGGTCATCTTCCTTACTCTATACAGTAAGGTAAAGGGTAAGAAGAAAGCCAACCAATTTCCATGATAGGTTTCTTGAACAAGGAGGATAGGTTTCTTGAACAATCAGGAATCATTTTGAAGTCCTGATGTTCATGTTCATTGATTAAGAACCAGAGAAATTATGGAAAGAAGTTGTTAAGGGTGAATGTGAAAAAAGACTGCCCAAGATCAAGAAACAGAAGAAAGCAAACTGGATGTCAGAACAAACTGGAAATTGCCAAAAAAAGACAATTTCTCAAGAAGGAACTTAATAAAGAATTTCAGAGAGCTGTTAAAAGAAACAACAAGCACTGTTACAACAAATAAAGACACTGAAGGTGGAAACAGACACATCGAAACAAGGGAGGTCTTCCCAAAGACCTCTGAATTCAGAAGGAGGTTCTCACCTTAAATTGGCATGCCAAAGGATGCCAGTGGACAGATAACTAATTTAAAGAAGATCAAACAAAGTTGGAAGGAATATATAGTACTAACATTCTGAACAGTAGGGACGTCAATGTCTTAGAAGATATTCCTTACTTACAAAAACATCTAGTACAAGAAGATGAAGTTAGACCATCATTTCAGTCATTGCCAAGTCAGCAGGCTACAGGAACTGATGGAATATCTACAGAAACATGTCAAACAGTAGAAGAATCAGTAAAGGTTCTAGCCAAACTATGCCAGCAAATCTGGAGAATGAAACAGTGGTCAACAGACTGGAAGAGGTCAATCTACATACCAATACCAAAGAAAGACTTAACAGAATGTGCAAACTATTGTACAATATCCTTAATTTCTCACACTAGTAAAATAATGCTTATGATCATCCAATGCAGATTAGAACCCTACATGGAAAAAGAGCTGCCAGATGTTCGAGCCGGCTTTAGAAAAGGCAAGAAATATACTTGTTCATTGATTTATTGAAGAAAATGATATGTTTTTGACTCATTTGTTTAATTGGGTTCTCTTTATCTAGTTTTAGGACTTGTGTAGAGAACAGATCATGTTTTAGGTCACATTTTTCCAGAAATATTGAAAATTCAAAAGGGTTCACTAACTTTTAAGCACCACTGTATGATTTGATTCACTAATACTCAAGACTGTTGCATTTTGTGTTTATTGCAGTTTCTGAGGTGGTCTTCAAAGGCAGCCCTATATAAAGTGAATTGCAGAAATCCAAATGGGTGGTGATAAGAACTTGAGTTACTGTGACAAGGCTCCCCCACTCCAGGTAGGGCTGCAATTGGCACACCAGCTGGAACTGGGTGACACCCTCTAAGACATGGCCTCCACCTACCTATTAAACAATAGCCATGAGTCCAGGAGCATCTTCAAGTCACAGACTATTCTTTCAGGGCATTACCACCTCTTCAAATGTTATCATCAAAGCTGGTAGACATCCTTTCTGCACAAACAACAATTCTGCTCTTCTTGGCTTCAATTTGAGCTTGTTTCATCTCATCCAGGTCTGAAAAAGCCTCCAAATACCAGTTCAAGACTTCCATACCATCTCTGGCTTGAGGTGGAAATGTATAGCTGAGGGTTGGCAGCATATTGATGATATTTCACACACCCCAAATGAATTATGTCTCCCAGGGGCTCCAGATAGACAGTAAACAACGGAGTAGGAGATAAGAAGTGGGAATATCCTCTGGGTTAACCTAGCTTCCCCCAAAGTCTTTGACTGGTACCATCTGCTCAGGGAAGAGTGAAACCACTGAAGTATAGTGTCACTGACCACATTTCTGGCAAATGGTCCATTAAGATACCATTATCAATGGTATCAAACCTGCTTCAAATTCAGATCCAAACAAAAATCCAGATCCAAACATCCAAATCTAAACAAAAGTTATCAAGCTTGTACTATTACTTATCCCAGCAGAGAAATCTGTTTTCCCCAATGTCAGTTTCTCCCAGAAATGGCCACAGCTCTTGGAGGATTGTAAGTTATGCACCCACATTTTAATTAATTATTATCTTCACTATTTCTAGTCTTCTTTCTAAAAAAGCAAAATAGTACTGCCACACAGGAAATAGGAACTGATCTTCAGGCAATTCAGAGTAGTTATTCAAGGAACAAAGTCCCCCAAGTAGAATGGAATTAATAGAAGCAATTGCACAGATCGACCCTTCAGAAGGGAAGTGTTTTTATAGACATCGAAGTCCAGAATAGCCCTAATGTTTCTTACTCTGCTCATGCTAGACAGAATGGAACTGAAACTATATTTGATTATTGAAAACAGTACTCAAGGAATATATTATGTGAATGTAGAGAATATTAGACTGCAATAATACACCATCATTTTGTGTCAAATTGTGAGGGAACAAAGAGTATGTATGTATGGTTGTTGTGGGTTTTTCGGGCTGTGTGGCCGTGTTCTGGCAGTTTTGGTTCCTAACGTTTCGCCAGTCGCTGTGGCTGGCATCTTCAGAGGACAGGAGCACAGCTAGAAGATTCTCTTCGTGCCCAAGATAATCTTCTAGCTGTGCTCCTGTCCTCTGAAGATGCCAGCCACAGCGACTGGCGAAACGTTAGGAACCAAAACTGCCAGAACACGGCCACACAGCCCGAAAAACCCACAACAACCATCGGATTCCGGCTGTGAAAGCCTTCGACTATACATAGTATGTATGGACTCCCCCAAAGCATTTCTATCAAATGTCCTATATAGTAGTGCATTTTGCTAGATGAAAAAAATTATCACCAGCACTCTTGGCACAATATAAATTTTTCCCTAAGTGGGATGGGCTCACTCAGAATGAAAACATGTAATTGAAATGCAACAGACACAACTTTCACAACTTTATTTTAAGGAATGAAAGTTACTTTTATTATTACAAGAGCTTTCCTATGTTTTAGTTAGGTTAAGAGCAATAGCCCTGCCAGAACAAGAGCACAATTCTGGTTTGGTTTTTTTGGGGGGAGGTGTCATTATTGCTAGAAAAAGTGCAGCACCACAGGAAAGGCATCATGGAAGGAACTTCTGTAGACTGGGGCCAGTCTCTACTACTAGTCCTCTCCTCTGATCTATACTCAGAAGCAGGTCTGGATGCTGGGTGTGCCCAAGTTGATGCTTCTGAATGATGGTCTGTCTGTAAAAAATCCGGCCTCACCCATGACCTGATGAGAAGGCAGAGATGGCATGTGTCACCAAGACCTGGCTGGCTGAAGAGGGGGGAGTCCCCCTTGCAGAGATCTATCTATCTGGGTTTCTTGTCCTGCATCACTCCCAAGCTCAGGGCAGGGGAGATGTTTGCAATTGTGGGCTGGGAGACCCTAGTCATTGTAGGCAGCACTGTCGATGAAGGTTCTCAGTCATCCAGGTGGAACAGTCTGTGGCTTGAATCATGTCAACTGGATTTCTATGTTCTGCAGGTGGTCAGATATGAGGCTATGCATGTGAGGTTGGGCCAAAGGGACAAACAGAGATGCTGCTATTGTACTGCTCTCCAGGCTGCATGGCAACATCCTTTCCTGAGATGCTTGATCTCATTGCATGGGTGATTATGGCTTCACTCAGTCTGTTGATATTAGGAATCCTCTCTCTGGGATCAGAAGCAGCTTGGGAGCTCATGGCCCCCATGACAACAATAGGCTTGTCCCAGATGTCCCATTGCTGGCTTTTACCTTGGAGTAGATGAGATATGATCTGTCTGTAGCTTGAATCATGTCAACTGGATTTCTATTTTCTCAGTGGAAACGTTTTGCTCCTTATCCAAGGAGCTTCTTCAGTCTGAGCAAAGTTGGTAAGGGAATTTTCCAAGTTGGCATAAATGGATTCCTTGACCCCTCTCTCAAACCACCTATCTTCTCTGTCTAAAATGTGAACATTAATGTCCTCAAATGAGTGTCCTTTTTCCTTTAGATGAAGATAAACTGCTGACTCTGGTCCTGTGGTGTTACTTCTCCTGTGTTGGGCCATCCTCCTGTACAAAAGTTGTACATTGGAGAAACCAAACAACTTTTGTACAGGAGGATGGCCCAACACAGGAGAAGTAACACCACAGGACCAGAGTCAGCAGTTTATCTTCATCTAAAGGAAAAAGGACACTCATTTGAGGACATTAATGTTCACATTTTAGACAGAGAAGATAGGTGGTTTGAGAGAGGGGTCAAGGAATCCATTTATGCCAACTTGGAAAATCCTTCTTTGAATAGAGGTGGGGGCCTCAGGCACAACCTCTCCCCCATCTTCCTCCCAGCATTGTCTTCTGTGCCTAGGAAGATTAAGACCATTTCACAAGGTCAACAGCAGCAGGGTGATCTTAACGATCCTCCTTTAGATGATAAAAGGACTTAAAATAACATCTCAATATAACCATGACCTAGCCCCAGGTGTAAGGTCACACAACTACCTAGAAACATATTTAGGATTCCCTTACTAACTTTGCTCAGACTGAAGAAGCTCCTTGGATAAGGAGCGAAACGTTTCCACTGAGAAAATAGAAATCCAGTTGACATGATTCAAGCTACAGACAATTCTACCTGGATGACTGAGAACCTTCATAGATATATGATCTGGTTTTGGAGCATACTTCCTTAAGCCCCTGGTCATAATCAGATAACTTTCTGTGTGATAATGGGATTAATCAGAGCCACCACCCTCTGATTAGAAAGGGAGGAAGGGCCAATTAAAATAGCACACGTACACATGCACCCCAGGTGATAGATCCAGCGGGTTACCAGACAGCACTTGGAAATGTTCCCAGCAACCTGGAGACAGTTCTATTGAGTGACCTGTTGCTTAATTGAGTGCCTTAATTCTTACTTTACATCTATCTTTTCACAAAAGGAAAAAGTAGTCCGGCTTGTCAGAAGCCGCACCGTGAGGAGCACAAGAGAAATGCAAATCAAAATAAGTAAGGAATTGGTGAGAGAGAGAGCAGTTAATTGCTTTGATTGAATTCAAGTCTCCTGGATTGGACGGATTACATCCCAGTGTTAAAGGAACTGGTGGATGTCATCTCAGAGTCACTGACTGAAATCTCTGAGAAATCCTGGAGCACAAGGGAAGTGCCAGAAGACTGAAGAAGAGCCAATATTATTCCAGTGCTTTAAAAAGTGACAAAAAGGAAACTGCAGACCAATCAGCTTGTCATCAATACCTGGGGAAATCCTAGAAAAGATAATTAAGCAGTGGGCTTGCAAGCACTTAGAAACTAACAGGGTTATTACCAGAAGCTAGCATGGATTTGTTAAAAACAGGTCATGCCAGACAAATTTGCTTTATTTGACAATGTGACTAAATTAGTGCACCAAGAGAATGTTGTGGATGTATTGCAGTTAAACTTCAACATTTGCAGTGTACTTAGACGAAGGCACTTGATAAAGTAGACCATAGCCTCCTTCTTGATAAACTGTAACAATGTGGATGGATGGCCCCACTACCAAATAGAATTGCATTTGGCTGAACAACTGAACAACATTCATTTACAAGAATGGTAAAGGGCTTGGGGGTTACATCATATAAAGAGCAGGTAAAGGAACTTGGTATGTTTAGCCTAAAGAAGACAAAGCTAAAGGCAGACATGATAGTGGTCCTCCAATACATGAAGGGATGTCATAGGGCAGAGATTGTGGGTTTATTTTCCATAGCACCCAAGGGTAAGACACGAACCAGTGGATGGAAGTTTAACAGTGAGAGATCCAAACTTGAAATAAGGAAGAATCTCCTGACTGTGAGAGCTATTGAGCAGCTGAGCAGTCTGCCTCCTGAAGTTGTGGGTGCTCTATCACTGGAGGTTTTCAAGAAAAGCTTGGGCAGCTATTTGTCTGGGGTGGTATGAGGGCTCCTGCACTGGGCAGGGGATTGGACTAGACGACCTCCCAGGTACTTCCACTGCTAGATTCATAGATTCTATGCTGATTCTATGAATCCATGGAGTTCAGAGGCAACCAGACCACTGGGCAGGATTGTTCCTGAGCATCCTGTCCCTGCTCGCTGATTATGTGCAGTTCCTTGAGTTTCTGAGGAGCTTTGAGAAATGAGGTTGGTGAATAGATACCTGGAAAGCCACTGGTGAAAAAAGAGAAGCAAATGCAACTAGACACAAGCACGAACTGCTATTTTAGCCCGTACTGATAATGGTGGAGAAGTGGAGTTACTTCTCCCTCTTATAGCATCTATGCAACGTTAGTCCACAATTTAGTATAAGTTGTGACTGTCTGGCTGAGCACTATATGCAGCAATACTTTCTGATTGTTGTTGCTGAACTCATCAACCTTTGCTCTAGACATCTAGAATAAATGTCTGTGGTATTTTAAAACTGCTTTGTTTACTAGATAGTTTTCCTCCTACATCAAATGAAAACATCTTGTCTGTGTTAATATATATCAGGGTGTATTTTCTCTACTGCTGATATAAAGTGACATGCATTACTGATTTATTCAATCTCAATAGATCTCCGTATCCCCATCTTCAATTTTTTATTTAATCTAATGCTTGCAAGATAAACGCTGTCATTTACAATAATTTATAAACTTTTGGCTTTAAATGCAATCAATCTGTTTCACAGCTCTGTAAAATATCTGTTCAACCATTACATGAATAGCTTTCATGGCTTATAAGATACTCTTATGTTACAGAATATATCATTCTATTAACATAAGGGCCATCAAAATTCCCCAATGAAAATGAAGTTTGGTATCAGAGTGGCTCCTCTTGAGAGAAACAGATGTTCTAAGGACATTCCAGTTCTGTGTGTATATTATGTATGTGTGTTGCCCAAAGGAAGCTGTTTTAATGGTTTCTTTCTTTCTTGTTTGCTAGCCTAGAATAAGGTTAGTGTAATTATGTCATGTTCAATTATACATATATATTTCAATTTGAAATTAATTTTTGGTGAATGTAAAAATACTCAGACACTTTTATACTACACTAAAATGAAATATAAGATTAACACTCATTATTCGTTTTCTGGACACACATGCAAGTATAGCTGGGTAGGGTTAGTTACGTTCAGTCCATCTTGATTAACGGTTCATGTTAATTCCACTGCAATCTAAATGTGATTTGCATGCAGTATATTGAAGACATTTTCTGTCTACAGTGGAAATCCTTGGTTTTTCAACAAAATGAAATACCATAAAATAAAACGAATAGGACCATAGATTCAAATATACCTTTGATTTAAACAAATGACAGAGATTCCATGGGGGTAGGTCATCTGTCAAACTAATGCCCTCCAGAACTTCTAGTTTAGAATTTCATTATATTCAACAGTAGGAATAGATGGAGCAGGTTTCCATCCAAAATGTTTTTATTCAGATTCTAATGACTTCTAAATGTTATTGGTGTGTAAGTGGATGGGTGTAACATGCCAAATTTTTAAATTAAATATATTGATACTTTCTTGTTCAGTACTGGCAACTGCATTAACTGTTCCACTATTGTAGAGCTAGCCAACTGAAAAAAAAATATAAATTATATCATAGCATAGGTCAGTTTTTAAAACAGAATTATGCCTTAAAAAGACATGTTTATTACATTTTTAAAATTTAAAAATTAGCTACAATGTTAACAATTAGAAAGGTTATATTTACCTATAGCTTATAACACTGATTGGAAAAACACCTTATGATTTTGGACAATAATTGTACAAACATCACTACACAATAATATCCATAAAGATCGCTTAATGCAAATACTACAAGTCAAATCTGAGGGGAAATCTTCATAATTTGAGTAAACATAAATTAAATGAAAAATTGGCAGGACATCAAAGCCTGGTTAAGCTCTTAAATGTAATTAATTTCAGTTATACATTGGATCAGCTATTTAAATCAGAAATGTTCAATTATAACCCCCCGCTTAAATTCTATTCATCTGTGAAAAACGAATTCTACAAGGGCATTTGGAGAATAAGCATCAAAATGCCTATCCCTATTTTGCTTTAAAGGGTTTAAGTAGAAGCTGCCATCTAGACTACCTGGAAAAAAATAAGAGATAGCTGAAAATCTCCATGTAGTTTCTAAAAGTATCAAGTCAGAATACCACTGCAAAATGAGGGTTGTCTTTATAAACCTCCAGCAATCTCCTTAGCTTACGGTGATCTTCTTTAAAAGAGAAACATTCTCCATATTCACCACAAAATATCATAAAATAGACCACGATTAAGAAAAAAAATGGAAAGGCCCAATGGAAATATAGATTTGTGTTTCTCATGCAGAATTTCCTCCCTAAAGTTACAGGTCAGTCAGTCTGTTTCGGAATGGCAGAAATGCTCCGTGGAAGTTTGTGATATGATATAAAGGCTGATTCTTAAAAAGAAAAAGAAAGTACAAAAAAACTTACTGAGTGGGACAGGCTTTTTGTGGGATGCTAAAAGACTCTTTTGATTTGCAAGAGTAAGGTGGTGAATTAAATAATAGATCTGTGAAATTTCACTTATTTAAAGGAAATTAATTTCTAAGAATAACTTACTTCATAACTTATGAGACACACAGCTGCCTCAATTCCCTTAAGCAAAAGTGTTAACTGTAATTGACAAGTAAAAATACAATTTATTTATGAAATCATTTTAAAAAATAAACTGTAGAGACTTAAAAGAGCCATTTATGTTTTTAAAGTATCTTTTAAAACAATTTTGTATTTTAAAAAACATTCAGTGTTGCCTGTCACTGGTGTGGAATGTGCATAAATTTTTGCAGATTTTAAGCTTTTGGAATTTTAAGTTTTAGATAGTCTCTTTAGACTATGATGGTGGTGATGATGATGATGATGATACTCTAGCTGTTTGCCAAATTTTATTTGATTGAACCTGAAATTTCTTGCAACATAGAAATTAACTATTCCATAAAGATGCAATTAATTTGCAGAATGGATCTCTGCACACTTTCAATGTCTATTTAATTAATATATTTATTTTAGTTGCTTCAAACTCATATCACTTAGATATCGTAATTAGTGGTTTAGATTATAAATGTAAAACTAAAACTGTTACCAATAATAAATAAAACGGGTTACAAAGCTGTATCATAGAAGAGAACCTATTACTGTTAAATGCAATCCTCTATGTAGATTCATTCCCTTTCAAGTCAGTGGCTTTGGTGACATTTACACTTGAATAATATTTTCAGCAGTATTGTCCATAATCTTACTACGAGAGATGGATAATTAAATAAAGCATTGCAAAACTTGCCAGTTTTGATGTGTGGGACTGAATCTTTCAGAACAATACATCGCCAGCAACATCCAAATTAATTCTCACTTGCCACCATGCTGTTTTGGACTCTATAAAACTATTTCGGAACACTTCTTTCAAACATGGTGCACTTTACTGTTCCTAGGAAATGTATGCTCCAATCTCTTCCATGTTAGAAAGATACAAGGTATAACTAGCTGCTGTATAGTAAAAGACAGACCCGATACAGCCTTGTATCAAACCCATGTTGGCACAAAGCTTCACACTGCTGTAATACAGATTCAAAACATACACATAAAACACATCCATACACCCTGCTATTTTTCTGCAAACTGCATTTTTGTGGAGATGGGAATAGCTGAAAACCACAACACAGAGCTGAAGCAATAGGTGGCAGTTCCATTAATCAGCTGTCAAGCCATACAGAACACAGAAACTGAAAGATACAACAAATGATCATTTAAGCAGTGCTCTAAAGAGAGCTTCAAACACAGCCTCAATCTTTTCAGAACTGGAGGCGCTTAAAAAGATTTAAACAGTCTATTGTTTGGTCCTCTGGGTACCTTTTTTCTCTTGGCTTTGTTCTCTATTTTCCTCTGCTGCAGTTTCCATGGCTAGCTTTATACCATCCACCAAAAATGCTTTCGCTCCCGCCCCCAGCAAAGAGACCGTCTTCCTTCCTTCTTTCTTCCTTTCCTTCTGTCGCTTCTTTGCTATTGCAATAATTGAGTGGCTCCGTTTCTCCCTACAGTAGATCGCTCTCTTTTCCAAGATGCACAAAGTCTGGTCAGCTTCAGTTTCGATCTGCCTACTGGTCCATAAAGATCTCTGCTGGAAAGCACTCAGCTATACGTCAGAGACCCCAATCCTGAGCTTGACTGTCTCCCTTCCCTCGGCGTATTTGTAAGGGAAACATGAAGGATCAGCTAACCTTATTTTCTTTCACATGCTCCCTGTTCTCCGTTTCTCCCTATGCCTGTTAAATCAATTCTTTAGTGAAGAATAGCTTTGTGACAACCGAAGAGGGCTGCATCTGAGAGAACGAATGGAGACCCCTCCCGCTGCATGACTCAGCAATGACCCAAGACCATTTCTCTGCACCGTCTCTAGGGAGGCTCCATATCATCAAACAAGGCACTTTGTCCGCCAGGACCCCATGATGATGTTTGCATTTTGATTTATTCCATATGCTGAGTGGTTTTACATAAAAGCTGGAATGTGCCCATTTATATGTTAGCATTTGGTTTGACAGATGTAGGGTTTTTATTCAATTTTTGGAAGTGATACCCCCCTCCCCAATATATAAGCCATCAATGTGCCCATCAGCAACCTGGAGCAATTAAACATTGTTTTATAACATACAGACACAGACATGTGCAGGTAAGAATAAACGAGATATGTAACATCTCAACCTCTTGTTCCCAATGGGTCAGCTCATTCTTGAAGCCTTAAAAGACTACAGGATGGTTTTAAAAATAAGTGAGATGCTGGGCTCATCATCTTATATGTTTAAGTGAATAATAATTTTAAAAAGCCACCCAGTTTTCTGAGGTACAGTGCTCCAGGCACTTAAATTTGCCCTTTCAAAAATATACATATATGCCCAGCTACAGGCAGATTTTAGCAGAAGCTGAATAAATATAGTATACTCACAATAGATTTGAAACTTCCTATAAATCAAAACATTTCCTTTGTTCGCTTATCTATTTCATGCTTTCCAGAAACTGAAAAACCATTACATATATTTTATCTTCCGTAAGAACAAATTTTAGACACACATTGGGAATGCTTTTTGGCATTCTTTATCTTCACACTGATTGAATATTTCCTGAGACATAAGCTCCAAATGAGCGCATTCATTAGAGAGATCCTTTCTTGATAGATTTTAATATAAGACCTGCACCATGTGCTTTTTTCTCTAATTGTTCAACCCTGTTCTCAGAAAGTAATGAAGTAAACTATACTTCATTGTTGACAGCAAAGTAAAAATGACATGCTTTAAAGATAAATAGGCACTTCACGTAGGGTCCAACTATTAATGAATACAAAGCCATTCAAACGACTGGATTCAACTATGTTTCAATCATTTTGGAAAAGTTTTTAGTTTGAAACAGCTCTGTTTTGAGGTAGACACTTTTGAGGTAGACACAAATTGATTGAGAAGGACCATTTATTCCACAGAATTCCTTTTTTCTTAGGTTCCGGGAAAGCACTTGAGTCCATGAAGAAATTTTTTCTTTAAAATTCACTGGAGTAGATGGAACGTGCTAAAATACATTTTTCCGTTTCAAGAATCAATATGTGCACAAGCTCGCAAAATTACATATTAAGCAAAGCAAACCATCCCATTAACTAAACAATATAATTCATCGGTGTTTTCTACCGTATTTATGACAATACACTTTAATGCCTTTAGTTTCTATTTTCAAAATCCAACTTCATTATTAAAAAGGCATTTCTAGCACTTCAAGGCCTCACATGTCATCCATGAAAACCTCCACCTCTAGCACTTGAGATGCAAACAAGGGTTCTCTTTCAGCCATATCGCTCCATGGAAACCCTGTATGATATATTGCTAAAGCTGCAGCTACAAACTGTGCCTCCAGAAATACTTCTCTATTTTCCCTTTCAATCTAGGTGCTAACAGGGCTAGCCTGAAGTAAGTGGGCTCATCCCTAATGGAGAGAATGGCATAGATGAACCATAATCCCGCCCAGAGTCCCTTGCATGGGAGATGGGCGGGGAATAAATTTGAATAATAAATAAATAAAATAATCAAACCACAGTGATCTGGAATACCAAACTGGAACCAGGATTGGGTTGGTTATAAATACTGTGAAATACAGATACATGCATCACATTAACATTACGTACATGCATACGTATACTAATACACAATTCTCTTATTAGAATAGCTTTTGCACTGTAGCCTGGAGATAACCAGCCCCATAGCAACTGTGTACAAATCAGAAAGAAGAATCCCCGCATCAACATGCACCACTCCTGTTCCAGCATAATCGGTTTCATGTATGAATGTAATGGAGATGTGAGTGGTATTGCAGGATTAAGGAAGGTGTAATGAGCAGATTCCCAGGGGCAGTTGCTTTGCCCTGATCATGCATAAGACAACAAAGGGCTAAAAATATGTCTTAAAACATCCTTTCTTTCCTTCCTTCCTGTTTGGGGTGACTTGCATGATTCTATCCTCTCATGTTATTATCTTGAAAGCAGAAAGAATGAAAATGAGAAAGGCATGTATGACACCAGTTCTATCACCCAGTGAGCTTCGTATCTAAGAAAGGAACCTGAACTTACTCAATCTCAGTTCAATAGTGTGGTTATTACCCTATACTGCTTCTTACCACCAATTTTTCCTCTTCCTAATTCCTAAACAAAAGAAAAAAACCAATGGTGGTCATCTTTACTGTTGCTGACCTTCATAATGTTAAGGACACTGAAGCAATCAGTGCTCCCTCCATTGAAATCAGCACCTCAACTCTCCTATTTATGTTTCTACTAGACAATCCATGACCCGTTGGGCCATCCTTTCAGAGATATTTCCTTACCTAAACAGAGAAACAGAATGACCACAGGTGGGCAAAAAAGCAGTGGGTGTGGGAGCGACATCCGACTTCCTGTCAGCTTCCCCATTGACTTTCCTTGTGGGAAGCTGGCAAGGAGCATTGGAAATGAGTTTGTCAAATTTCAATCCCATGGGAATAATGGGTCCCAGCCACAACTTTGCCAAATTTTACTCCCTGAGGTATACGGTGCTGTCATCACCTCAGGAGAGTTCACACTTCCTGCCAGCTTCCCCATTGACTTGTGGGAAGCTGGCAGGGAGCATTCTTATTTCCACATATAATATAGGCTGGCGCCATTTCCCCTCCCCTCATGACCCTTAGCAGAGCCACAGTGATGCCTCCTCCTCTTCGTCCTCCTCCTCCTCCTCGGCTGACTTGTAGAATTGTCTGCCACTTTGCTGGGGGGAAGGGGAAACAAAGGGAGCCGTGGACCATGAGGAAAACTGAACCCCGCTCCTCATTCTGGCATGTCCCCAAGGGCCACCTCCCTCCATGGAGGAAAAGGGCTCACCCATCGACTCCTGGAGCCCCCCAGCCAGCCTTACCTGGCCAGCAGGCATCCGAGTTGCTTCCTCATCCTTCCCTCACTGCCCACTGCTGTTAAGAGATTTCAAATTTTGGCCTCAGTTCAAAAGCAGTCAATTGCTGCTTGCCAGTCGGGCCTTGCCACCAGCCAAGTGGCCGCAGGGGCCAGAGGGAGGTGGGAAAGATGTCGGTGATACACCTATGACAATCACGTGAACTCAGCTGACTGTGGCAGTGTGATAGCATGGCAGCACAGTGGCCCTGAAGCAGCCACAACTTTGCCAAATTTCAATCCTACAGGAGTAATGGGTCCCAGATTTTGGATGCATTCTATAAGTTAGCCCATTTGAGGTACCTTGGTTCAAAAATTGTGCCCTATGGTGTACCGTTTCGCCGAATTGAAGGTTACAAACAGAGAGACAGACATGAGAGTTTTAGTAGTATATAGCTTTCATATTGTGTACATTTACCCAGAGATTGCTTTTAAAAATAAATATTAGAAAGGTAGCTATTGGTGAGTGGGCAGCTCTGCTAGGTCAGCAAAGCTGTTACCCCTTGTGTGGCATTTGAAAGAGTTTTGAAATAATAGCAACTGATCCTCTATGAGGAGGGAGAGAAGCGGCACTGAGCCCAAGAGCCAGGAAGCAGGGTGATGCTGGGGTTCCATCCAATGGAAAACCTGCTAGCCCACAAGCTCTCAGAAGATTAAGCATACTGCATTAAAGGGAAATTACTTTAAATGTGATCTGAGATCCACTGCAGCTGATCTGGCAATAAATTGGTTCATCTGATGAAAAAATAAGAGGTGGCATGGGATATCACAGGCAGGGTGCTGATTCAATGTAGAAGTACTCATGTAGAAGTACTCATACTGTTTTTGATAAGATTGCAAGCAGATTAAAATCTTGCACTTGTAAGTAAAATTGTGTGTGGTTAGACTGGCAGAAGGGTATTGCAAGCTGAGGGTTAAAGGCAGCCTTTTATTTTTATTGTTAAAACAGTACATTAAAAAAAATCCTTATTCATTCAAACTTCTGGGAAGTGAGATAAGACACTACTTCTCTAGTATGCCAGTTTCCTCTCACCTGGATCTGAAGACACTCTGAAGATACTTTTGATGAACAAATGAGAAAAAAAATCTCTTTCTCTCTCTGAAGCACATGCCAGAATATAGACCTGCTCTTAATAACAAAGGCCACTACAAACAGGTTATACCTTAATTTAGTTGACCATTTTCTTAATAAGAGAGGGAAGTGATACATCAATTCTTTTACAAAAAAACTGTGAAAGTAGGATCTCCTAGTTAAAAGAAGATCTGGAACTATCAATTTTACAAACCCATTTATGATGTATCACTTTCTAAAATTCAAATAAGCAATACAACAATTCTAGAAGCTTAGGGTTAATATCCACTGCCCATAAATTACTACTGTACCATATAAGTTGTAGTTTTCCACTCAACAGATCTGGGCCTTTTCTCCATATAATCAATTAGGTTTCCTGCTTGATTTGAACAAATACCCTCCTTATGTAGCTCATTTACTTCCACTTCATGCTTTCTGACACATAAGTGGATAAAACAAGTGGATGGCATATCATGATGTTCAAAACTCATATCTTACCTTGATGCTTCCAACCAAGCAGAATTGGAGTACAATCTAATTCTTGCAGCTACTCCTATTTTGCTATTGGCTTATGAATCATATCTTATTTGGGAGTACTCACTTGCTGGATCGTCACCTTGTTGTGGTGAGTGGGCTTGTGTGTTCCCAATGAACCCTGTGAGCGAAGCCATCGGGAGTCATGTACTCCCGGCAGGGTCACCCATGGCGGTAAGGTCCAGGGGGAGGGACCAGACAAAGAACGATCCAAGAAGGTCCTCAATGGCAGAACAGGTGGAAGATAACAAGGTGTATTGTTACAATGGCTGCGAAGGCGGATGAAGGCTGCAGCAGATAAAAGGTCACCGATCGTCATGGCATCCATGCCATTGGATTAGAGCCTTTTTCTGTGAAGGTTGTATGCTGATAGTTGTGCACCAATCTCCACACATAAAACAAATTCACGCACAGGCGTCTTCCAACTGTTAAGATTTTACCCCTGGAAGACAATCTTATTCGGCTACGAGTGATCGCCAAGAAGGAAGAAGAAGGATTTGGGAGTATCAAAGTAAGATTGTTCATAACAGCTTGTCAGTTTTATACGATTACATGAAGAGAGGAAGCAAATGGATTAGTACTAAGTGTGAACATGGGCACAGTTCTGTTATGCCATCAGGCACTAATTTCTAAAGATGAACTCTTTGGCTTTGCTCAGACATTACGTTAAGCAACAGTTATATCAATAATCCTGGGTGAGCCTTCAGTAATAGATTTCCTTACTTTCCTTCTCTAGTGTAGCTATAAGGAATTAAGTGTCATCTTGACTGTGATTCATTAAAACAAGCCACTTTATGAATCCTGGGTTAATGTCATTTTGTTTCAGTAAATCACAGCTTAGAATAATTATAATTAATTACAGTTTGGGACATATTGACAAAACACCTGATTTCTCCATTCTGGCTGTGCCCAAGAAGGAAAGGGGAGGAATCTAAGAACATGAGATTGTCTGGGCTGACATAACCTTAAATCATATTTTAATCTCATATCACAGTTAAGACAGTATCCCTTGAGTCAAAATGCATTACTACATATTCAGAACACTGGGTTTCTTTTAAAAAAATGTCTCCAAATAGTTGGAAGACCACTACAGATTCGTAAGTAAAACTCACTTCTCGGTGCTAGTAATTCAACCTTTTGTAATGCCTTAGCAACCTTTCTTTTCCCCTCTCTTGGAACAAATTGCTATTTGTGAATTTACTTTGCATCATCTACCTCTCTCTCCATCTCCCAAATCATTTTACAGTTCTTCACCAGTTGCTCCCTACAAATATGTAGTCTACACTTTCCTGTCCATTCCTTGAGTTCAGCTTTCACTTTCCTATACTACTGTGCTCTTTACCAATGAAGGTGGCTTTCTCTTTAAGCAGTTGCAACCAGTTCTGAATGAAACCATGCCTTATTTAACTGAATCACCTATTAGTTGCATAATTTACAACAACTGCACTTGTTGTTTTCTTAAAGTTGTTTTCCTTGACTTCAGACTGAAGCAAATTAAAAAGTATTTATTTATTAAAATATATTGCTTCTTGCTTTTGTATACATTTTGAAGCATTTTCTAACAAATAATTTAAAAAACAGTCCATTCTTATTCAGAATCTACTCGTCATTATATTTATTAGGGAAAAAGTTAAGGTTAAGGTTTCCCCTGCACAGTCGTGTCCGACTCTAGGGGCTGGTGCTCATCTCTGTTTGTTACCCGAAGAGCCAGCGTTGTCCAAAGATGCTTCCACAGTCATGTGGCTGGCATGACGCACGCAGAACACTGTTACCTACCCACTGAAGTGGTACCTATTTATGTACTTGCATTTGCATGCTTTCAAATTGCTAGGTTGGCAAGAGCTGGGGCGAGTGTGGGAGCTCACTCCGTCACGTGGGACTAGGGATTCGAACCTCCGAACTTGCGATCTTCCAATCGACAAGCCTGGCGTCTTACCCGCTGAGTCATCGCGCCCCCCTACAGGGAAAAAGTATCCCTATACATTCCCTAAGATCACTTAAAATGAACTGTGTGAATTAGCGTAATCACATAACAGATAACATTAATTAAATCTAGAGACCCCATTAAAATTAATGGACAAATATTCTTATCAATGTTAATGTGATCTAAGTTCAATTAAATCAGTCAGAATTGAGTCTGGGTTTGTATGTTGTACTAAAATATAATATGGTTAAGTTTTTGGGTAGCATATGTAAATGTAGAAGATATGCTTTTTAAAATATAGCTTATATTTTAGTGCTACGTGCAAGTCAGGCAAATATGGCTTGTTTCTCCAACCATGGCTAAACCAAATCATAGATTGTTTAAACCCAGCCATTGGGTTTTCCTACCTTCTAGAAGAAAAATCAAACAAAAGTTCTAAACAGTAAGGGGAACAATGGAAAACGTGCCATGCAAATATTGCTTGCCATAGCATGGGTAATATTTAGGCCATTGCTATGATTAAGTTCCAATCTAAATATAGGTACTTATTATGCCAACAAAATTATATTCCACCAATAAAAGTCTAGGGATCGAAGGAGGAGGAAACGGTTCAAATACACAAGCTCAAAGAAGAGAGTGAGATCTAATAAAAGGATGAGGCCATTTTCACTGGAAAGGGGAAACAGTCCATTTTCACTGATTTATTTTCCCAGACTGTCTAGACAGGAGCTTTCCAAACTTTTCATGTTGGTGATACACTTTTTAGATATGCATCATTTCATGACACACTCTTACAGCAGGGCATCATTTCGCGACACACTCTTACAGCAGGGCATCATTTCGCGACACACTCTTACAGCAGGGCACAAGGCAGGCACTAGGACCTGTACGGAATCACAGCAGATTTGGAGGCAGCAAAGCACAAGGCAGGCACTAGGACCTGCGCGGAATCACAGCAGGTTTGGAGGCAGCAAGGCACAAGGCAGGCACTAGGACCTGTGTGGAATCCTGGCAGGGCTTGGAGGCGGCAGCAGCTGCGACACACCCAGACACTGCAGCCGACACACTAACGTGTCCCGACACACAGTTTGGAAAGCTCTGGTCTAGACAATGGCCATGGACAGCTTTCAGGAAGTAGAGGCAGAAGTGAGAAAAATCACCCTCCCTTTCAATCAGAGTCCCACTGATTGAACCTACTCAAGGATAGGCTGGATCAAACATATTGTATGACCACTATCATATGAAAGTCCAGCAAAGACACATCTTTTCTCTTTCCCCATTACAGGACCTAGATTGACTTGCCCATAAACAAATGGATATGACCTTATTCCACTCTTTCTTTGATTCTGCCTTCAACAATACTATACAGGCAGATTACTTCTCATGATAGCAAATCCAGCAGAAAGAGGCTCTTAATTCTCTGGTGTTCATATCATGTTCAGCTGTCAAAAATTCTTAAAGCAAACTAAAGGTAGACTACTGAAAGAAGTATAGCGCTTCATTAACTCCATTCTCAACATAGCCCCCCAAATACCTTTTAACCCATATATGTATAGAGAGAAAAGGAGAAAGGATACAATGTAAATAAGAAAAAAAACACCTTTATTTATGCTGCAATGCAAGCACAGATGTTCCTGTACAAAAGATTTGCTCTGGGATGTCAAGTATAGACTTTCATGAAGCTTCTCAAACAATAAACAAGCACAATTCTTGGTCTGAATGTGGATATTAAAATATCTCCATTTGTTTAGCAAGCTTTAGGCAACAAGCTAGTGGCCTGAATTCTGTCTCCTCTTTTTGACTTTGCTGTCTCATACACTTAACAGGTTAACTGTATACATCTTGTTGTATTTCACGGAGGAGGTATACAGAGGGCCCCCCAAAGAGGTGATGATTTCCAGTCGGGGGGGAGAAACAGACTTAGCCTATGAGAACCCACTCAGCCCTGAACAGCCCACGGGGCCATGGGTCCTCATGGGTGACTGAATTCCTCAGCTCTATTCTTCCCCTTTTTCAATTCATAATAACCGAACAGCAGTGCTCTCATAATATAGGCCTCTCAATTCTTCCCCCTTTTATCATCATTCATATCTCAACTATGACATGACTGAAAGGGGTTCTGATGGGAAATAGGCTACAAATTAGCATATATCCCCTTCACACAATGAAAGCATTAAGCCGCTGCCGTTTCAAAGCCTAAACAAAAGGCAGCCAGACTTTTTTTTTTTAAAAAAGCAGCAGTGTTTGAAGTTTAATTATCTGCCTCCCTGCCTATCTCTAAGCTGTTTTGGGGTTATTTTATTTTGCATGTTCAGCTTGAAAGTTTTACTCTTTAAAAAATCATGAACATGATAAATAAGGTGCATTACAAATCACGGAGAATGTCTGGATACGGAATTCTGAAAGCTAGTTGTTATGTATTCCAAGCCTGGAGCCAATTCACAATTTCTTCAGTGGCAATATGTTGCCTTTTCATTCACTAAATCAGCTTCCAGATATGTTGGATTACAATGTCCTTAATTCCCAGACAGCATATACTGTATGGAGATAACCAGAACCTGGTGAAGCAAAACACGTAGTTCCAGTATTGCTGGGAGTGTGCCAGATTTAAAAAAAAGCATTCTAACTTCCATAGATAGTATATACCCAATATTTTATTTGATTGATCACATTTATATCACATTTCTAAGTTTTTACATCATGTTGAAAACGTGTGATATTTCATGATGCTTAGATAATATTAAACTTCTAACTGGAATATACCCAATATGCTAGTCACCTCAACCTGAACATTGAAATAAGTTGTTTCCAGTTAGAAGTTTAATATTATCTAAGCATCATGAAATATCACACGTTTTCAACATGATGTAAAAACTTAGAAAATGCCAAAACAAAACTTTTCATGACGTCTGATTTGGGAAGGGTACAATTTTTGCCTTCCCTGCAATTTTATATTAATATGGCAGGATAAAGTTTTTCATTTATTGGAATCCTTCAGAGTTGGAGCAGAGGTTCTCTATAGATAGACTGCAGCATTGGTTTACTGTCAAAGCTTTAATTAAGCATCCATGATCAAGAAATGACAAAGCAGAATCCATCCTCTTTCATTATCCCAATCTGGTTCCCAAATGAAAAAGGTTCCCAACAGGAAGGGATCCTGTGCCTTTCTGTCTTAAGATGTACAGTACATCAAGAAAAATAGGTATTAGAGCTTGATATCTTTTACAGACTGCCTGATTTTTAGGATTTCAAGCAAATCTCAGAATGGTCAAAGGGCGCTACCAAGTCATTTGTACCACACGGTGGGAATTTACAATCAAGTGGGCAGAGTTAGTATGTTTGCCTTCCTTTTCTTTTTACACCAAAAGGATTTTGAGCATTATAATCTTACATTCTCCGTATCTCTAGGAGATGGAGAAGTAGCACTTAGAGCTTAATGCTTAAAAAAAAAGGGAGGGGGCATGGATCCCACTAATGTAGTTATAAAAGTCCTCAAACCATTTTAAGACATGAAATATATTCACAATTCACTGCCTATTAGATACAAAGAAAAGCCACAAATATTTATACTTCGTTCTTAGATTGGGCTGGTCCAAGACATTTTGTTTCAGAGGTAATAGGAGGGGTATCCTCAGGCAAGATGCACATTAAAATAACTCACTATTTTGACAAAGGCAACAAAATCCTACAACTTTCCAGTATTCCCTTCCCCTCCCCCTCTTCCTCCTCCTCCTTCGTTTCCCCGTACTTGGTTGCTGGGTCTGCTTGTTTTTGCACTTTGCTTGCCTAGTTCTTACAACAAAGCTTATCAATGCCTGATGCAATGAGGGGTATTGTTCTTCAGCTGATGCAGAGCCTGATGCTGACTTGAGCTGAGGGGGAATGACTGGCCCAAGGTCACCCAGCTGGCTTCTGTGCCTAAGGGAGGACTAAAACAAGCACCTGAGTCTCCTTGTTCCTGGTCTACACCACCACATTGGCTTTCCATCTCCTCATACCTCTCTGGCAGTAAAAATATAAGAACTAACAACGTGTTGTCTTCTCATTATATCCAAAATAATCTGACAAATTGGCACTTCCATGTTCATAGCAAACATACAGTACTAAGCCATTATTATTATTATTATTATTATTATTATTATTATTATTCATTAGGTTACTTTTGTTGGGGAATTCTGGAATGCTAGTAACAGAAAATTATCTAGTTTAGCAGAGTAAAAAGCGTCCTGTAATAATCTTGCACATAAGGCTCAATTAAGTTCAGAGTAAAATAAACACAATAGGGGTGTGGTGGCTCAGTGGGTAAGACGCCAGGCTTGTCGATCGGAAGATCACAAGTTCAGAGGTTCGAATCCCTAGTCCCGCGAGAAGTGAGCTCCTGCACTAGCCCCAGCTCTTGCCAACCTAGCAATTCGAAAGCATGCAAATGCAAGTAGATTAATAGGTACCACTTCGGTGGGTAGGTAACAGCGTTCCGCGTGCGTCATGCGGCCACATGACCGTGGAAGCGTCTTCGGGCAACGCTGGCTCTTCAGCTAACAAACGGAGATGAGCACCGGCCCCTAGAGTCGGACACGACTGCACAAATGTGCGGGGGGAACCTTTACCTTTTTAAAATAAACACACTTCACACGTTAATGTAAAGTTACAGAAAAATAGCTTACAGTTTTATTGTAGATCAGTTTCATGGTAGCAGAGGATGGTTCATGCATGTAAGCAATAGGTTCTGACCAAACCCACAGTCTTCTTAATGTGGCCTTGCTGAATGCAAGTATGAGCAACGTGGACAGCCATGTATGACCATCCTCCCAGGTGGAGATTCAAGCAGGAAAGGAGAAAGAAAGGAAGTAGAGTAACAGGAAATCAGATTTTCAAGCCCCTCCCACACAAAGCAAGTAAGATTAGGTTGCAGCAGGACTGCCCCTCCTTCAAGCTTGTGTGAATCGTGCTTGGTTGAAACCCGATATCTGTCCTGGATCAGCCTCTGCCCCAGGGCCTCAGCGATGAGTCAGAAGACGAGCTGCCCCTGGCAAACCCCCAGGGGATTGAGCCAGGCGAGGCCCCAGACGCAGACACGGGCCCAGACAATGACCCAGCACCGCAGGAGGCAGCAATACCTGAGGCTGCAGGAGAGCAAGCTGGGGATGGTGGTTTGACCCCACCCTCTAGCCAGCAGCCAGCAACCGAGCATACAGGGGAGCAAGCTGGGGATTGCGGTTTGTCCCCACCCTCTAGCCAGCAGCCAGCTGGATCCCATCAGCCTCCCAGCTCTCCTGAATCCCCCAAAGGGCAGAGGCGGAGGCGTGTGCGCCTCGCCTTAAAGGACAGAAGGAAAAGTGCTCGGCTGGCTGCTAGGGAGTTACGCAGAGGGCAGGGAGAGTCTTTGCAGGACCCAGAGGACAGCTTCTGAGCTCCTGATAAATCACCAACGACACAGTGAGGGATTTGTGGGAGCAACGTTGCACTTTGGCTTCGCGACCACTCTGGTATCCTGTTTCCTGCGTTCCTGACCCTGTTTGGACTATCTTACTCTGCCTGCTGGACCCCTGGACCTGGCTTGGATTATCGTGGCTCGGACTTCTGGAACCCTTGACCCGGTTTGGATTATTGACTACTCCTTTGCTTCACTACTCTGATTATTGGCACACGCTGGTTTCTCTATCTCTCGGCCAGTCTTGCAAAGAAACCTTGGGCTGCATTCCTTACCTCGGGCTGACTGCCAAGACTCTCCAATCTGTTCTGGAGGCGAGCCAGCACAGTTTGCTCCCACCACCAACAAACGCTGGGAGAGAGGAGGACGGTTTGTTAGCAGCATGACTAACCCAGCTGCCGAGGCTGTGGCCAATTTGGCCGCTCAGAATCAGACGCTGGCCACACAAGTAGACCAGCTTACGGGGCTTGTGAGCCAGCTACAACTGCAGCTGGCCACGGTGGCTGCCGTGCCCAGCAAGTGTCCAGTGAGCCCTCCTGAGAAATATGAGGGCAAGCCTGAGGACTTTCCTGCCTTCTTGGGACAATGCACGTTATACATGAAGGTACGGGAGAGGGAGTTTGTGTCAGACCAAACCAAGGTCTGCTTCCTTATCAGCCTCTTAAAGGGCCGTGCGGCTAAATGGGCCACCCCGTTCCTGGTGGCTGACTCTCCACTCCTGAACAACTACCCTGCCTTCCTGGCACAATTCAGGAGCGTCTTTGAGGAGCCTCAAGCCCTGGCCAGAGCCAACCGGCAGATCAAGCGGCTGCAACAGGGCAAAGGGTCGGTGGCAGACTACACAGCCGAGTTCCGTCTCTATGCCCAGGATTTGGACTGGAATGAGGCTGCCCTGCGGGACCAGTATCTAGAGGGACTGTCTGAGGCCGTGTTGGACGAGGTAGCCCGGGTGGAACGCCCTACCACCCTGGAGCAAACCATCCAGTTGTGCCTCCGCATCGATGGGCGGCTGGAGGACAGGCGCCAGGCCCGCCGGGGACGTGTTGATCCCGGGCTAGGGCGCCACCGGCCTCCCGCACCTCTGGCTCCCTGGCCCCCTGGTGGCCACAGCCCGACCGCGCCAGAGCCAATGCAGCTGGGGGCTGCTCGACCCCGGCTTACTCGGGAAGAAAAGGAGAGGAGGCGCCGGGCCAACCTGTGCCTCTACTGTGGCGGGCCGGGGCATTATGCCAGCTCATGCCCCGAAAAGCAGTCAGTGCCGGGAAACTGGCAGCCCCAGGTCAGTGCCGGCCGAGCGACCTGGGGCGTGCAGCCTCTGCCCACAGGCCAACAGGAGAGGAACTCCAGCACCTGCTGCTGCCGGTCAAGCTGCGGCTGCGGGCAGGGCAGTGGCTCCTGGCCCATGCCCTAGTGGACTCCGGGGCTTCCCGCTCCTATATGGACAGTGACTTTGCGGCCCAGCAGCAGGTCCCGCTCCGCGCAAAGAAGGTGCCCATGTCCGTGGAAGCCATTGACGGGCGGCTGTTGCAATCGGGCCCAGTGAGCCAGGA
Organism: Charina bottae; assembly: GCA_023362775.1. Taxonomy (NCBI): domain Eukaryota; kingdom Metazoa; phylum Chordata; class Lepidosauria; order Squamata; family Charinaidae; genus Charina; species Charina bottae. The sequence goes on from JALMGJ010000004.1 coordinate 52,141,323, forward strand.
GACGGCGCTCCTCACCATGGTTGTGGGCCAGCACCAGGAGCGGCTGCGCATGGACATTACCAAGATGCCCCGGTTCCCGCTGGTGCTGGGGATAGACTGGCTGGAGCGGCACAACCCCATGATAGACTGGGCGCGTCAGCGACTCCAGTTCCGGGAACCTTGCCCGCACCTGGCTGTCAAGGCACTCCTGGGGGCCGCCAGCGCCGAGGGGACTCCTGCCCTTCCCCCGGAATACCAGGAATTCGGGGATGTCTTTGAGGAGAAGGGGGCAGACCGGTTACCGCCCCATCGGCCCTACGATTGCGGGATCAACCTCAAGCCTGATGCTCCCCTGCCCGCAGGCTGGCTGTACTCTTTGTCGGAGCCGGAACAGGCCGCCCTCTGGGACTTTTTAGCCAAGAACCGGCAGAGGGGTTTCATTCGGCCCTCCAGATCCCCGACCTCAGCCCCTGTGCTCTTCGTGAAAAAGAAGTGCGGGGAGCTGAGGCTTTGCAATGACTATCGGGTGCTGAACCGGATAACCATTCGGGACCGGTACCCACTCCCCTTGATACCAGAACTACTGGATCGGGTGCGCCAGGCCCAGCTGTTCACCAAGCTGGACCTGCGCGGCGCCTACAACCTGGTCAGGATCCGGGATGGGGATGAATGGAAGACGGCCTTTGGGACGCGCTATGGGCAATACGAGTATCTGGTCATGCCTTTCGGACTTTGTAATGCGCCCGTCTTCCAGCGCTTTATTAACGATGTGTTTCGGGACCTATTGGACCGGTTTGTAGTGGTCTATCTCGATGACATCCTGATCTACTCCAGGGACCCCGCCCGGCATGTGGAGCATGTCCGTACGGTTCTGCAGCGGCTCCGGGAGCACCGGCTTTACGCGAAACTGGAGAAGTGCGAGTTCCATGTCCGGGAAGTGGACTTCCTGGGCCACCGCCTTACTCCCGAGGGTGTAGCCATGGACCCGGCCAAGGTCACCTCGGTGACGCAGTGGCAAGCTCCCAGGAACCGAAAGGAGCTCCAACGGTTCCTGGGGTTCGCGAACTATTACAGGCAATTTATTGAGGGCTATGCCGCTCTGGCGGTGCCGCTCACCCGGCTACTGAAACCCCGTGAGACGTTCCGGTGGACTGCAGAGGCGGAGCAGGCGTTCCAACACCTAAAGAGCCGCTTCGCCACGGAACCAGTGCTGCGACACCCAGACCCCCAGCTCCCGTTCGTCGTGGAGGCGGACGCCTCCAGTTATGCCATCGGGGCGGTCCTCTCGCAGCAGGCCACCCCTATGGAGCCCTTGCGTCCCTGTGCCTACTATTCCCGCCAGCTCACCCCTGCAGAGCGTAACTACACCATTTGGGAGCGGGAGCTGCTAGCCATAAAAACGGCCTTCGAGGCGTGGAGGCATCATTTGGAGGGTGCCCGACATCCGGTGGTCGTCCGGACGGACCACCGGAACCTGGAGCATCTGCAGACGGCCCGATGCTTGAACCAGCGGCAGATCCGTTGGTCGCTCTTCTTCACCCGCTTCAATTTCCGGATCGAGTACATTCCGAGCGCTCAAAACAAGCGGGCCGACGCGTTATCTCGGAAGCCGGAGTACACGCCCACGGCAGACCTGACTGCCTCCCCGACCACCGTACTGGCCCCAGAGGTGTTTGCGTCCACCGTTCCCCAGCCCACATTTCGGGACCGGCTCAGAGAGCAGCAGGCTAGGGACCCCTGGACCCGAGAGCAGCTGGGCCGCCTGCAGCAAGCCCGTGCACCGGGCCCTTCGGACTACGCGGTTGCTGACGGGCTCCTAACGCACCAGGGCCGTTTGTGTATACCGGCTGGGCCCCTACGGGGGGAAGTTCTCGCCTTGTGCCATGACACGCGCCCGGCTGGACACTTCGGGCGCTATAAGACTTTGCACCTGCTGACCCGAGAGTTCTGGTGGCCCCGGGTCCAGGCGGACGTGGCACGCTACGTGCAGACCTGCGAAGTGTGCCGCCGAGCGAAGAACCAGCCGGGCAAACCCTCAGGACTCCTTCACCCTCTGCCCACTCCACCACGGCCCTGGCACACCCTGTCCATGGACTTTATCACCGACCTCCCCAGGGCCGGCCCCTATTCCTGCATCTTGGTGGTGGTGGATCTTTTCAGTAAAATGGGACACTTCATCCCGTGTGCCGGCCTCCCAACGGCTCGGGAGACGGCGCAGCTGTACGTGCAGCACATCTTTCGGCTACACGGCCTCCCGGAGCAGGTGGTGAGCGACCGGGGCTCCCAGTTCTCCTCCCACTTTTGGAAGGCGCTACACACCCTGCTCGGCACGGAGGTGCACCTCTCCTCGTCGCACCACCCCCAGTCGGACGGCCAGACCGAGAGGGTGAACGGGGTGCTGGAGCAGTACCTACGGTGCTACGTGGGGCACCAGCAAGATGACTGGGCAGACCTGCTCCCTCTGGCGGAGTTCGCCTACAATAACTCCCTCCATTCTTCAACCCAGCAGACCCCTTTCATGACCCTTTACGGCTACCACCCCCGTTTCTTCCCGTCCGTTCTTCCCAGTACCCCGGTTCCGGCAGCGGAGGCCTTCATCCAGGAACTCCAGGCTCAGCACTCCGTGCTCCAGGAACACCTCGAGCAGGCTAAGCGGGCCTATAAGGCCAATGCGGACCGGCGGCGGCAGCCAGGCCAGGACCTGCAAGTAGGCGACCGGGTGTGGCTGTCCACCAGATATCTGCCCAGCTCGAGGCCCTCCAGGAAGCTGGACGCCCGCTTTATCGGGCCGTACCCGGTGGTGGAACGCGTCAACCCCGTGGCTTTCCGCCTGGACCTGCCCCCATCTCTCCGGATCCACCCCGTGTTCCACCGGTCCCTCCTGGTGCCTGCCGTCCCTCCGGATCCCCATCGTCCCTCGGTGCCACCACCACCACCGGTGATGGTGGATGGCCAGGAGGAGTTTGAGGTGGCCCGTATCTTGGACTCCCGCACGCGGAGAGGGCGCCTCCAGTATCTGGTAGACTGGAAAGGGTACGGGCCAGAAGACCGCTCCTGGGAGCCCGCGTCTCAGGTCCATGCCCCCGCCTTGGTCCAGGACTTCCACCGGGCTTATCCTCGCAAGCCGGGACCCGTAGCTTCTCGGGGAGGGGGCCCTGAGGGGGGGGATAGTGTCCTGGATCAGCCTCTGCCCCAGGGCCTCAGCGATGAGTCAGAAGACGAGCTGCCCCTGGCAAACCCCCAGGGGATTGTGCCAGGCGAGGCCCCAGACGCAGACACGGGCCCAGACAATGACCCAGCACCGCAGGAGGCAGCAATACCTGAGGCTGCAGGAGAGCAAGCTGGGGATGGTGGTTTGACCCCACCCTCTAGCCAGCAGCCAGCAACCGAGCATACAGGGGAGCAAGCTGGGGATTGCGGTTTGTCCCCACCCTCTAGCCAGCAGCCAGCTGGATCCCATCAGCCTCCCAGCTCTCCTGAATCCCCCAACGGGCAGAGGCGGAGGCGTGTGCGCCTCGCCTTAAAGGACAGAAGGAAAAGTGCTCGGCTGGCTGCTAGGGAGTTACGCAGAGGGCAGGGAGAGTCTTTGCAGGACCCAGAGGACAGCTTCTGAGCTCCTGATAAATCACCAACGCCACAGTGAGGGATTTGTGGGAGCAAAGTTGCACTTTGGCTTCGCGACCACTCTGGTATCCTGTTTCCTGCGTTCCTGACCCTGTTTGGACTATCTTACTCTGCCTGCTGGACCCCTGGACCTGGCTTGGATTATCGTGGCTCGGACTTCTGGAACCCTTGACCCGGTTTGGATTATTGACTACTCCTTTGCTTCACTACTCTGATTATTGGCACACGCTGGTTTCTCTATCTCTCGGCCAGTCTTGCAAAGAAACCTTGGGCTGCATTCCTTACCTCGGGCTGACTGCCAAGACTCTCCAATCTGTTCTGGAGGCGAGCCAGCACAATATCTCTAACAACTTTCTCCATAGAGGTTGTGTGAAAAAGATAAGATTTCAAACCCACCCCATATCAGTAGGTATGGCCCTCTACCAGAAATATAAATTGTACCCTATGATTACCTTATGAAATGAATTTTAATTTTGCAGGGTGAAATTTGCAGAAATCTCCAATACTTCTAAATAAGCTGTTTTAAAATTTTGCTGTTTAATATATTTGGCCACAAATGTGACATCTACAACTTTAAATGTTGAGATTATGACTTGGAAAGATTATCTTGTAGATCTCCAATAAATTAATTCATACCACAAAAATATATACTTTCAGGGAAATGGAGCATCTGAAGGTCATAAATCCCAGTTACTTTCATTATACCATGAAGCCAGGCAGGAAACATATATGTTGTTATATCCCCAAAACATATGAAACACAACTAAGTTATGCATAATTAGGAATACAGTATTATAGCAAATATACAACACTTTAGTATATGAAGAGATAAGAGTGTATTAATAGTTTTCTATTGTTTCCTTTCAATTACCACAAGAGAATTATCTTCACGTTAGCTATTGGAAATCCCATCAAATAAATTGAAAAAAAAATCTTCTTTGACACATGAATCAGAAGCATGTAGACAACAAATAAAGCATCACATGATTTTGAATACCATTGGTTATAAATCATTCTTCCAGAATTCTTATTAATTGGCTGTAATTATAATCTCTTTAAGATGCAAACAGACACAAATCAATTATCTGCATTTTAGAAAGGGTATGTGTGTGTCTGCATTTTATTAGAATGTATTTCCATACTTATTCCATTTGAATACATATGGTTTATTACATGTTATCAATCTGAATCTGGCAAAATTGGAGCGTATCTCTAAAATTAGTAATGCATGGCTGGGTGCAGACTATTATTTCTTGATACTTGGTAATGATACTTGGTAATGAGAGTTGGACCATAAGGAAGGCTGAGCGCCGAAGAATTGATGCTTTCGAACTGTGGTGCTGGAGAAGACTCTTGAGAGTCCCTTGGACTGCAAGGAGGTCAAACCAGTCAATCCTAAAGGAAATCAACCCTGACTGCTCATTGGAAGGACAGATACTGAAGCTGAAGCTCAAATACTTTGGCCACCTAATGCGAAGAGAGGACTCACTGGAAAAGACCCTGATGCTGGGAAAGACTGGGGGCAAAAGGAGAAGGGGACGGCAGAGGATGAGATGGTTAGATAGCATCACCGATGTAATGAACATGAATTTGAGTAAACTCCGAGAGACAGTGGAGGACAGGAAGGCCTGGCGTGCTATGGTCCATGAGGTCATGAAGAGTCAGACATGATAAACGACTGAACAACAACGATACTTGATTCTTGATATAATGAAGACAGATACCTACAGCCTACCATACTTCCCACTGCTTAACAAGGCAAGTTCTATCAACTTCAGAAGCAATTATCATGGGATTATCTATACTGTGTACTTCTCCCACATTTGTATTAGGAATTTTTGAGAAAACTGAGCCCACTGATTGTTGCTCTAAGTCCAAGTAGCCCAAGCCAGCACTGGCAGTATGCTGGGACTTGTCATTCAGCAGCATCTGGAGAGATAGACGATCCCTATTGGTAAGCCACAGGTGAATAAAAGTAATGTAAATGCATAATTTATTTGAAAAGATTAGAAAAGCCAGACAAAATATTAGTGATCTACAATGAAACGTGATGATTTGCAAATGGGTATTACTCAGTCATTAGTGGTAAATGATTCTGAACCTCTAGTTTGCCTGTTTGCTTGTTTTTGGTCACGTTCCCCACAGTAGCAAACATAAAAATGATATGCATTAGCCCACTCCTACCAGTTCCACATGATTTCTCCCACAAAATAATGCCATCAATTGAATAGCATATTGTGAACCTTTTCTGCCTCTACCTCTTCTATGCTATGATATGTACAGAATCCACTTCTTTGAAGAAACATAATTATTTTTTTATTTTATTTATTTATCAAATTTCGCCACCGCCCATCTGCCCCGAAAGAGGGGCTCTGGGCGGTTTACAACAGAGCTAAAAAATTAAAATACAATAAAGCCACAATTAATACATAAAATATAAATATAAATACAAAATATAAGTATAAGATAGAATCCAGATGGCAGTAAAAAGTTCTCATTCAATTCATGTGTATATGAGGACAACTTAAGGCGCCAGCCATCCCCAAGAATGACTACTCCCCTTCCCGCCCCAAGCGAGGTGGCAGAGCCAGGTCTTCAACTTTTTCTGGAAGGTCAGGAGAGAGGAGGCTTGCCTCACCTCTGGGGAAAGAATGTTCCAAAGGGCAGATTTGATTTGATTTTATTGAATGAATTTACAAATTTATTTACAAATTTTACAAATTTACAAATTTTATTGAATGAATTTACAAATTCATTGGAATTTACAAATTCATTCAATGAGAAATGAGCAGAATAAACAAACACATATATATTTCTACAACGTTCTTAAAAAAAGAAAACTTGATATTAAGGAAGTTAATTTTAATATGAAAAGTATCCTTTATCTTGGGCATCCTTTATTAAATTAAACTGCTGTCCTCCACATTTTTCTCACTGAAATTGTCAGAAATTGTGCTTTTAGTAAATATTTGCAATTGTGGTTTTGTTTTTAGGAACTCCCATTCCCATTCCATTCTTTTTCCCATTCCTGCTATGGAATCCTACCTACTATTGCAGTAGTTAACAAATCTATTTTGAAGCCCAATATGCCTTTTTATTTAAGAACCACTACAAGAGCTTTGCACTTTGCACTACAAGAGCTTTGTTATTCTGAGGCAGGAACACAAACATGTCACAAGCCCTGAAATTCACAATTGCTGACTCTTGTCCATCTTATTTTTATTTTTGTTTCTTAAGGTTTCATTAGTAGAAGGCTTTTATTTTTTCTTGCTCCATTTACACCCTCTCAAGTAAACCAAGTATTTCCCCTTTAAATTTTAAAGCCTCAGCCAGTTTCTTTTGTAGATCCAGTGAAACATCCTTTTCTAAGCCATTCTCTTGGCCTGTCAGTTATAAATCCACTTTCAATACCATCTCTATCTTGTCAGCTAAAATTTGTTCTACATCTGTCATTTGTTCAATAACATCTTTTGGACATAGTATATTCATAGAAGCAGACATCATTACTGACATTGTTGATATTGTGGCTACTATTTTCTGATTCCATTCTTCAAAAGTCTCCTTCCTTCCTCTTTTTACTGATATAACATTTTGCATCATTTTACAGGCCTGTATATCTTTCTTCTACCTAAAATCTTTAGTCCCCTCAAGTGTCCAGTTTTAGAAATCATGAAATTGTTTATCTTTGTTATGTCTTGTAAAAACCAAAACAGGATCTATTTCCCAGGATAAGCTGTTTGTACTTTATAATTAATTCCAAAATCTAACAGTTTCAATGTTCCAATTTTATCTGGACCCTTAGTCCATTTATAACTTTCTAAGATCAAAATCTTATTTAACATTTTTGCTGCTTATTTTAGATTCTTTAAATTCTTAAGATGTTATTTCATTCAGGATTGAAGGCAGACTCACCTGGCATTTTCAAACTTGTCACTCTGAAGGTCTCTAATAGCTTAGAAGTAGTTAATGAGCAATTTCTGAAAGTGATTATAAAGTGAGGTTTAGGAACTTCATGTCCTTTAAAAGTCTCAGCCGTGGTTGCGAGCAAGATGGCTAATTCTGTCATCTCCCAGCGCTCAAACCTGTGGAAAACTGCTGTCCTGCAGTCTCCTCATGAGGAGTAGCCATCCAGAGCACATGTGGGTGATCTCCTGTCCTCTCCTTATCCAGAGAGGTTCCAAGGAACTGGTCTTCTCACCGGTTCCTTGGTTTTTGCCACAGTTGTCAGCTCTGCTTTTGCAGAGCCATCTTTAGTTCGCCATATCTTCCCCAGAAGCCTACTTTTCCCTGTTGAATTCCACTGGCAAACTCCCATTCAGATTCTACTGCAAGAGGCTTCATTTTGGGGCCTGATCCTTACATACTCTCTTTACAAACAGCTTACATATAGATTTCTTCGATAGCACTTAAGGCTGACCAGTTTATGGATCTTTAATCAAATAAGATATGGGGAGCAGAGGCAATAAGCCACAAGAAGGATACATCTATTCATGCATAAGAACATGGTGAGCGGTGTGGAAAAAACCAATGTGGAGTTGGATCATTGATTAAACTGAAGAACGACCTTCAAGTTCTCATTTTTAAAAAAAATTGCATTGAAATGTTATTCCACATACATTCTCTCATGGAGAATATGATGCTAGAGGTTTTCAGAAATAAAGTCTTCTATTGTCTCATCAAGACTAGCAGCATATAGCTAAGAAATAAGAACCCTCAGGCCCATCAGCCTAGCCTAATTGGCCTGTGAGGCTTCAAGAAATGTACCTTCCTTTTTCCAAATTTTGCTCCCTACCAGTGCCTTGTTTACTTTTGTGGGAATGATGAATGGATCTCGTTTGCTTTATCCACTACTTTTCTTCACCTTATAAAAGACAAAACAAAGTTGCCCAGCAAATTCTCTGATCTTCATGACCACTGGACAAAGCTTGCAAGAGTTAGCATGCTTTCCAATGGGCATTATATAGGATGAGCTACCTCAATCAGGAATACATTTAGAGAGGAGGACGAAATAAAGAATGGTCTGAACAAGTATGAAAAACCCCAAACTCTATAAACGTTTTTTTTTAAATAAAAAAAGTATTAATATGGAAGAGTATTTGAAGGAGAATGTTTTCATGATACAGAGAGATGCTACATCAATCTTCTTGTTCAAGACATTCAGTGAATGCTGAATTGACGTGAGTTTGGTGTTCTAATACAAATATCCTTGATGGCAAGAACATCTCTGAGCAAACTTCACATGCTTGTAGATTTCTTCTATCTTGTTATATCGCATAGGAAACATGGAACTGCAGCAATCTTTATTTATACAATTCATCCATCACTTCAATCCAGGGAGAATCTAGGCAGTTTACAGATTTAGAAGTTTGGAACGACATATGGGGACAATCATATAGCTTTGAAGGATACCATTTGGGAAAGTTGGATCAGTTGTTCAGGCCTTCAGAACACTACCACAATAGTACAAGAAGAAATCATGCTATAGTTACTTCTCCTGTAGATTATTGCTATGTTATCTATATGGGGTTTACACTTGAAGAAAACTGAGAAGCAAGACAGGGACTAGACTGCTGTCTAAGAACAGAAAATAGAAATAATTTAATAGCAATTTTATATGAACTGCATTGGCTTCCAATAACTTCTGACCTAGGTTCAAAGGGGGGAAATATGTAATGTCCTAAACAGTTAGGGGCTATTAGGAACTTAAGTGTCCTATTAAAATTTGCCTGACTTTAAATGCTGCTTAAGGGAACTCTCCTCTGCCTTACCATTATGTACAAATGGGGTGACTTCTTAGCTACAGTGTGGCTAGAGGATGCCCAACTCCCTGGAGGCTAGGTTATTCCTGACATTGGCTGTATTTCTGCTCTGAGGTAAGATCTGGCTATTTAGGCAAACTCTGGGGTCTTACTAATATAATAGTTGTATTTTGATGGTATACTTTGAGCTACATTGTTGTTTCACGGATTTATATATATATATTTGTTTTATTGACTGTATCCCTCCATGATATCTATTAATTTAGGGAAACAAATTGTCACAGTAATGAATGAAGAAAGTAATTGTGAATTGGCCTACAAAGATAATCAATAAAACAGAGAAAAATACATCCATATGAAGTATGACTTTCTGTACGCTAGATGATTGAATTATAGCCTTGGCCACAATGATGCATTCCAAAACAAGAAAACAATTGTTTGTTTATACATCTTTGTGTGTAACTAAGTTTCACTATTTCACTTGCCAGAAGTCATTGTTGTTTTTAACCTTAGAAAAGTCCATGGATATCCAAGGAAAAACAGTAGGGGAGCTGCATAAAGTATGATATGAAATACCTTGGGATAGAAAATAAAATGTTCTCCTGTAAAATTAATGGAACGGAGTATCTGTTTTGCTGAATTGTGTAGTTTGTTGGCTTTCCACTAACTGCCCTAAGCCAATGTTTAGGAATGGCAGGAAGTAGCTAGATTTTTAAGCCTTTAATTCTTTGGCCTCAGACAGATTTCTTCACCAAGCACTCTCCATAGGTGCTGGTACTCATAATTCCTAGCAATATGAAATTGTGGGTATTGGTACACTTCTAGAGGTCATCCCCCCTGGAGGCTAGGTTATCCCTGACATTGGCTGTATTTCTGCTCTGAGGTAAGATCTGGCTATTTAGGCAAACTCTGGGGTCTTACTAATATAATAGTTGTATTTTGATGGTTGGTATACTTTGAGCTTCACTGTTGTTTCACGGGTGACCTCTAGAAGTGTACCAATAGTCCTTTTCTATCTTTGAGGGGAGTGAGGAAAAATATTTGTAAACGCATATAAACAGAGACCAGGACTTCAGGTATACAGTATGCACTGACCCATGAGAACCATTTCATTTTTATAGTCAAGTCACTAAATTATCCTGATACCAAACCGATGGTAGATAACATTGTCTCTAATTGCTAAAATCCAGAATGTCATCACTGCATCTTTCATGTGTTTCATGTCCCATTAATCATTTTTGAACCTCTTCTTTTGCTCTCTCGCTGTTGTAGAAAATTTAAAAAACCCATGCTGTTCATAATGCCATAAATAAGCATTTTGCAATCCTATTTTCTTTTATTGCTCTATTATCTATGTTAAAATAATGTTTTGAAGCGAGCTGAAGCATGCAATTCATTCTAAGTTTTAAAGGCCTAAAGACAGACACATACTTTTGAAGCTTATTTATGTATAAAAGTGCATATGCATTTGTTATTAGCAGAGAGATATAGCACAGTTTCCCAAAACTGGTGCCAACTACACATGGTGGACCATAACTCCCAATCCCTCCAACAAATGCAGCCAATAATACAAATTTACAATCCTAAATCCCTGTTTTGCAGCCCTTGCAAATTTTGGCAATCTGACTGCCAAAAGCTGACAGCATTATCTTCCACCAGTTTGAAGTTGAAAACATAGGAACAGTATAATGCGTAAGGTTGAATTCAAACGTTGGAAGGGGGGGGGGGAGGGCAGAAAATCTTAACCCCACCATGTATGGGAAGCCACACACCTACCTTCTCAATCTTTGTTTTCCCCAAATGTTAAGTACAGCTCTAGCCTCCCAAAGATCACCTGCTAACAAGGTGTATTTATGTATATGTGTATCTGATCTTCCAGGAAGGGAAGGGGAAGGGGAAGGGGAAGGGGAAGGGGAGAGAAGCAGTCAAGCTAAGAATGGACTGCTTGGTTTTTAAAATTAAATCAAAAGTAGGATGGAGTTAGAGAAAGGTCCTGGTGTGGCTATAGGTCATTGGCTGCCCATTCCTGCACTAACCCATGATTTAGTATCATACGAATACTAGCCCGGTATCTAAACACACTACAAATATTAGATTACCACCATGCCTGCTTTGATTTGTCATGAGCATTAAGACTAAATTTCATATTGTTAAACCCCCATGGAAGCAAGAGTAAATTTTAAAAAGCTGAGGGCTAAAATGATGGGATATGAAGCAGCTCTAGACTGATTTGCTCATTACATAATTGAAAGTGAAATGCCTCTAACCTGATTTTAAAGTGTGTTATGCACATTTTTAGAACAAACAATTTATTGAACAGGTAGACAACTTTTTGATAGCCATGGGTCACATTTAAAAAAAATGCCTAGAAGGAATGTCAGTATAGACATTCAGCATAACATTCAGTCCTTTATGGGTGATTCTGGAACATTTACAGCAGAAGCTTAAAGCATCTGATTTGCCCTTCTTTTGAAAAAAGAACACAACCAAATATCAGTATTTTTGCTGGCAAATGGTGGCCAAAGGATACTAAATGGGTACTAGGACCACACATATCATGTACACTACAAATTGCTTACTTTTGATTTATTGCAATAGGTATTCCTTTTGTCAAATAATCAATGAAAGAGCCCCTGATGAATCAGTAATACAAATATACAGTAATAATACTGATAGACAATACTGTATTATCAATAGACAGTATGCAATATACATTGTATACAAGCTAGTGGTGAGCTATACATTGTTACAGCAAAGTGATAAAAGGTGTTACTGGCTCCAAATTTCAGCTGGAGATACTTATAAGATCAATTATCTTTATTTGAGAAAGAACTTATGGAACTTTTGTCATACTAGTCGCACCAGCTAGCTAATACTGCTTTCAAGTCCTCGCTGTTTTTTCCTCAAGCCTAAACATTACTGAGGTACATTCAACAGACACAGAAAAGTGAACAGGTTTTATATATTTGTTTTCAAAATTCTACTGCAAATGAACCCTTGTTGCAGAGCAGCACAAAAAACAGAATTCTGCATGTGCTTCATGCTTACTTTAAGATTTTCTTCAGGAGACAGCAAAGGATAGTGGTTATGGCCTAAACTTCACTCAGCAACATCAAGTGACATTCCTACAGGATGTGTTTAAGAGTCAATAGAGAGAAATGTCAATGCTTTCTCGGTAGGTTTCCTATTTCTTCATTCAATGCTTGTTAGGCTTGGCACAAGGGGGAAAGGAGGAAGATTACATCCAATATTCAAAACAGATCACAAGCAACATACACTAAGATATTTTTTATAATTTTAGAGCTTGAAGCACAGCATTGTATAGATTGGCATTTAATGGCTTTGCCACAAGGTTATAATTAACTATTTATCATCTGAAAATCATTTTTTTCAAAGGCACAAATCAAACCATCCTAAAGAAATAGTCCTTGGAGATAGTGCTGAAAAGTGTTTCCAAATAATGAAAGCACAATGACACTGTCTCTTACCAGATGAAAGCAAAGAGTACCTGGGGGTGGGGGAAGACGTTTCTGACATTATTTGTATTTTTATTTAAATGATCAGGGAATGTGGAACAAAATGGTAGAGTGTATGCAGTACAGAATGTGGATTTTCATTATTATTATGCCTCTGTATTTTATGATAAGGGAATGTGAGTTTGTTTGCATTTTTTGAGGGGAAGTTGTGAGGTATGTTTTACTGAATTTTTGTGGTTTTGGATTTGATTTGTGAGTGCGTGTTCATGGGATTTGTTTCATTTTGAGTCAATGTATATTTACTGATTTTGGGGGCAGTTGTAAATCTTTCACTGGATATGCCTTATGTGTGTTTCTTTGAGCACCATTATGTTCCTTTTGTGAAACAGGTATTTTGTTTGAATTTATGCGGAAAAAATATGTGATTTTATATTTTGAGGTGAAAACTGCACCTCTGTGAGCCCAGGGGAATAGTTGAGCATGGAAAGACTGCTACCCCAAATAATGAGGTAAGAAAATACAGTTTAGCCAGAAGAGGTGCATAACTATTCTGCAAATCTTTGACCTAGCAATCAAAAGTTGCTAGATCAGGGCTTTCCAAAGTGCTGCCGCTGGCGACACACCAGCGGCAGCGGCGGCGGCGCGTGCGCGCACACGGCGACGGCACGGGGGGCGTGCGGCGGTGCGCGCGCACGGTGGCGGCGCGGGTGTGTGTGTGGCGGCGCGCGCGTGCATGATGGCGGCGCGGGGGGGCGTGCCGCAGCGCGGGAGGCGTGCGGCGGCGTGCGCGTGCATGGCGGCCGCCGTGCACGCGCACGCCGCCGCTTCCGGGTGGTGTGGCGACACACCACGCTGTGTGTGGCGACACACTTTTGTGTCGCGACACACAGTTTGGAAAGCTCTGTGCTAGATGTTGACCTGGTCTTAACGTTTTTATCTAATGCAAAAGGATACCTATGTTTTTAAAGGCGGATAGATGCTTTTAAAGTAGGAAACCCACTTATGTTAAATAATGCATCGACTGTGCTAGATGGTTTTGCTGAAAACATACACAAAAACTTACTTTCAATTATAGCAAGTTAATGTCTAGATAGCTATTTCAAAGTCCTGCACCTGTAACAGCTAAGTCACTGTCTTGGAAGCAAATATTTTCACTATTAATTCTACTAAGCACTGATAGCTTTTCTATGGCCTCCAATGAGTAGGCAGGTAGGATTTAATTGCCTCTAAATTGATGTAACTGGAGGTTGTCGCAAAACCCAACCCGCAAGTACTTAATGACAGCATTCTACAATATATTGTACTGTTCAGGCGCTCAAACAACTCCTTAGCCTTGCTAGAATGAAAAAAAGACTATGCATACAATATATTTCAAATCTATAAATTAGGAAAACAATGCTTTTATAATCCAGAAAGATTTTTTAAAAACCTTTGAACATAATAGAATAAGGGCTATATTATCTATATAAAGGAACACTGGAAGTTTTAATTAACCATCAGGTATATATAGAATGAATGGGGTGCGATGGCTCAGCAGTTAAGATGCCAGGCTTGTCGATCGGAAGGTTGCAAGTTTGGAGGTTCGAGACCCTAGCCCCGTGTGACGGAGTGAGCTCCCGCACTTGCCCCAGCTCTTGCCAACCTAGCAATTCGAAAGCATGCAAATGCAAGTAGATAAATAGGTACCACTTCGGTGGGAAGGTAACAGCGTTCCGTGCGCGGCATGCCAGCCACGTGACCGCAGAAGTGTCTTCAGACAGCACTGGCTCTTCGGCTAACAAACGGAGATGAGCACCAGCCCCTAGAGTCGGACACGACTGTGCGGGGGAAACCTTTACCTTTAACCTATATATAGAATGAACAGAAGTAGTGCCAAGATGTAGTCTTGTTTTACTTTTCTTACTGAAGATACTGAGAGAAAAGAATAAGCCACCGATCCAGTATGAATTTTAATAACCACATTCAGTCTTAGGTGTGGCAATTTCTAACTTGTTCCTGAAACACTGAGTGTCTCCAAAATTGACACTGTTGACAACAAAAATGTGACACAGACTTGGGGCCCTACTAATATACTGTTGAATAACATAATTCAAAACAAATGATTTAATTTTTGCCAATCTTATATGGCAATTAACATTTAGCTTATTTTTTTCAGTCCAGGAATAGACTCACATGAGAGAACAGATTCAGAGCCAAGTGAGACCCAGAGTTTATGGATATATAGCCTATAGAATATTACATATGGAAACAAATAGGAAAAGCTTTAAAAGGCTTTTTTCTCCCTTTATTATGGTTAACAGGTATTTACCATATTTAAAGCTATATTTCTTTCTAGTTCTTGAAATTCAGTTTAAAGCATTTCTATGCAAAGGAATGTGGAGATAACGTTGAAGAAGGCATGCAGGCAAAATAAAAGACAATTCAGTCCTGGAAAAGGAGAAGGCGTGAGAAAGAAGCTCAGAATAAATCTGCCTTGATTTTCTTTAGTATAAGATAGGACAGACAGAAGCTTGATTGACTTTCAAGATTCTTTTACTATACCCTACAACAATAAAGTAGCATTCCTGTGATCCTTGTGCTATCTGTCTGCTGACCTGGCCTACCTCAAAGGTGCTGACATTCTATTAACTTCACTCAAAACACGAGATGGTAGGGAACCCCCAAAAGCTGCGTCGGTTATTCAAGTACATATTTTTGTTTAGGTGGTGAATGTGTTATGAGCTGGGCAAAGCAAGCTTTACTGATGACTTAATAACAACTATGAACACCAGGAGCATATGATGTCATATACAGCAACTGCGCAAGGAGTAGCTCTCTGTCCCTTTTAAATTAACATTTTAGAATTCAGGTTCTATTATTCAAAAAGGAATATAAGGTGGAAGTGCTAAGAGGATTAACTGTAGTAGCCATTTGTGTTCTGGTTTTGTGTTACTGAAGTGATTTAATTAACAGTTTTGTACTGTTCTTGCCAGAGAGCACTCTACCTGTTCACTTTTTGAAGATTTCTCACATCACCCACAATTTCAACTCGTCTTGAGAAGATTGGGTCAGTCTCTCTCTCCTTTATACAAATACTCCAACTAATTTCCAAAAAGGTACTTTCAAGCTTTCATTTCTTCAGATATCCTTTTGATGGTGATATACTTTGAAACCATCATTTAATTCTCCATGCCTTGTGATCAAAGTGCAAATGTGTACATTTACAGATCAGTGTCTTTGTACAAATATACCTCCAAGTGGGTACATGCCCTTCTAAGAGTTTGCAGTCCTCCAGGCTGAAGGAGTTGCCCGCCTTTGCTCTAGTAATTAGCATTTCTGCAACTCTCCCAAATTGTGTAACCCGTCCAGGATGGGCTGCCTCTGTGATACGTGCTTGACAGAGAACATGCACTGTTTATAATATTAGAAAGTTATCCTCACCAGAATAGATACAATGCGTCACCCAGCAGATGTGCGTTAGTATAATCCTACTCACATGAATTTGAGATATTTCTGGAGGTGCAATTCTCATAATGCCTCATTTTTCAATATGGTCCTCAGCTTCCTAACGTTCCTCCCAGTTTCCCTCTGGCAATGTTTTAGTCTTGGGTTGGGGGGATCATATTTAAAAAGAAAGCTAACCTAATCCCTATACAAATTACTTCTATTTTAAACAATTCTCTGTTTCCTGCACCATTATTTGGAGACCACAGAATGAAACTGAAGAATTCAGGAAACGATTCTTAAGTTCCTATGGGCATTGACATAACTCTCAGTATCACTGTCCTATTTTTTTCCTTTCTCTCTATATATATATCTAAGGAGTATAGAGAATATTCTTTTTTTATTTTATTCCCTTAAGAATATAATAAATTTAAAGATATATTATTTTCAGGTGGCTGCGCTTTTAAAAAGGTACTTAGTAAAACAAAATTTTTGTATTTCTATTACTTTTTTATGGTTCTATCAGGAATCATTAGAGATAATGCAGTACATAATGCACCAAGGCAGAAAAAAAATACGAACCTTACTCTCACAACTGCCATGAACTACATTTTCTGGACAACAATGATCTAGATCAATTTCCAAGTCAGATATAGTTGCCTTCAGGGGGATTTGGTTTCATTTAGATCAGGAGTGGGGAACCTTTTTTCTGCCAAGGGCCATTTGGATATTTATAACCGGGGACCGGGGGTGGGTGGGTGGGGGTTTCTGGGATTTCCGCGGACCGGGGGCCGGAGTTTGCGGGCGGGAGCCAATCACAAGCACTGGGGGGCGGGGTTTGCGGGCGGGAGCCAATCACGTGGAAGGGGCGGGGTTTGCGGGCGGGAGCCCCGCGGGCCTTATACAGCCCGCAGGCCTGACGTTGCCCACCCCTGATTTAGATCAAGTCTTTTGTGTATTGAGAAAACTATTTTCTGTTCACCAAGTGGCAGGATGATTGCTGGTGCACCAGAGACAACAGTGCCTTCTGGAAACAGATGTTATTGTGTAGCACAGGCCTTCTCAGCTAGGCCACATCAAAATTCCTTGGTAGAGATGCAGAGAAGTATTTCAGGCATCGAGTTATCACTTTTGCAATACGACAACATCAGAAAGTGCCATTTAGCACATCTATGTGTGGGTTGATACCGCTGAGTAATGCAGTTATTTTAGAACCTGGTGCTAAGCAACACTACTGAAGTTGCCATGGAGAAAAACTTTGCTTTCCCCTCTTACTTATTTTAATATATGCTTGGAACTTATCATTCAAATTATTTGACTTTTCATCCCACATTCTCCTGTACATAAAGCTTTATACCACTCTTTTTCACAACAGTCCTAGAAGTGGGAAACGGGAGTCATTAATCCTACTTCACAGATAAGGAACTGCAGATCATGAAGATGCCTTGGCCAAACAATTTAGAAAGAACAATATGCAGAAGAAAATATTGAACTTTGATCAAGGAGGTTGGTAGCCTGTATGCATGTGAAGAGGCGGCAAGGCTCTGAAAGGCCATATCCTAATAGTACACTTTGGATAAGAAGATTTACCCAAGCATAAACAATTCTGTTTTTCAATCTAACTGAATTTAGAAATGTAATGTTCTTAAAATTAATGATTTAACTGACAAATATGGCTTCATTGCAAGCAGAGATATGCTACAGCATAACCTTTTCCATCCTAGTAATCTTCAGGGATACTGAACTTCAATTCTCATAATTCTTAGCAAGTACACCAAAGGCCACGTTGGCAGGAAATTATGAAAGCTGAACATATTTGGATAGCACCAAGGTGAGGAAGATTGCTCCTTCGTTACATGTCAGTGTCCGAATAGCAGCTAACAAAACTGGTTCTATTTTAGCTTGAACCTATTCAAACTGGCTTGTGTATAATGAAAAGGTTAAAAAGGTTTTCCCCTGCATGTCGTGTCCGACTCTAGGGGGCAGTGCTCATCTCCGTTTCTTAGCCGAAGAGCCAGCGCTGTCCGGCTGTGGCCGGCATGACACGTGTGGAACGCTGTTACCATCCCACTGAAGTGGTACCTATTCAACTACTTGCATTTGCATGCTTTCGAATTGCTAGGTTGGCAAGAGCTGGGGCGAGTGTGGAAGCTCACTCTATCACACGGTGCTCGGGTCTTGAACCGCCGACCTTCCGATCGACAAGCCTGGCGTCTTAACCACTGAGCCATCGGGCCCCCTTTTGATAATGAAAAGACAAACTTCTAAAAGAAATTTTTCTTCTTCTTCATGTATCTACCTCTCTTTTAAAAAATGAGATGAAAATTTAAAAAGAGATTATAACATCTATTAATTGAAACAAGAGATTGAGTACGTAACAAATTAACATGAGGAGTCTGATCTTTGTACTTTTCTGTTGTGTCCTATTGAAAAAGATTTTCTTTCAAAATCTGGCCAAAGGGTCCCATAGCTAAGGCATCCATCTCTGTACCATTTGATGCACAAGAATAATTAAATACTATATGAACACTTTTTAATGAAGATTCATTTATCATAGTGTCTATCGCATCTTATGCAGATAAAGATGTTCACTAACATTGGTTTAAGGGAGAACCCTGGGAGTAGAAAAAAATACCGAGTTCTTAGTTTTATTAAGCCATTAATATCAATGTGAGATAAGTATTATGATACATGACTTACATATTACAATCCTATAATTACCATGAAATCAACAGATCTATACTAAGCAGTAAGTCAGCCAGGAACAATGTAGGTTAGAACACTAATTTTGGGTGTGTGTGAACAGACAGAAACATATCAATTTGCTTAGATTCTCCTGGGAACTTGGACACACTCAAGATTTATACTAAAACAAGTCTGGCCTGATTTTCAAATATTCATATTACATTTTTTTATAACAAATAAAACCTCAAATATCTATGTCCAAACAGTAAAAAGTAAATAAAACAAAGCTGTATTACTTTAATTGTATACTGCTGTATTACTAATTATGGATCTATTACTAATATAAAATTACTAATACATGCTGTATTACTAATAATTGTATTTTTAGCAAAATCTAAAGAACATATGAATGGATAACAGAAATCTTGCAATGAATATTAAGTTTTAATGACAGAATGATATTCTGCTAACATCATAAGTAAGTTTTTACTGAGCAAAAGGGAATCGTGATAAATTCTAACTTCAATTCTACAATCTTAGAAAATACATGGCTTTGTTAAAAAAACATGATTTCTAGCAATACATAGATCTGGACAAAATAACTGAGCAAAAATATTCCCATATGGCCTCAGTTTTGCATAATTTTGCATCAGAACTAGAACTGTTAAAAATAACTGAAACTGGCAGCCAATAGCACATAGCAATACTTAGCAAGAACAAATGCCACTTATGAATCATAGCTCTCTAACCCCAGGATGAACATATGGTATTAAGCATCATCTTCAGAAAGGTGAAGGGAAAGGGAAAATAAGAGAGACATTTCATCAGGTTACAGAGTAAATCTGTATTGCAGCACAGAAAGATAGCAAGATTGTACTGAAAATAGGTATTTTGGCTCAGGGAGTTGGGGGTGGGCGGTGTGGTGTTGCAGTGGTTCGCCTCCTTCCTCCAGGGCCGTTCCCAATCAGTGATGATAGGGGAGGAGAGATCTGACCCATGGCCCCTCCTGTGTGGGGTGCCACAGGGTTCGGTGCTCTCCCCTCTCCTGTTTAACATCTATATGAAGCCGCTGGGTGAGATCATCCGTCACCACGGGATGAAATACCATCTATATGCTGATGATACACAGCTGTATATTTCCATCCCGGGTGAAGTAAGTGATGCAGTTGCCACCCTATCTCAGTGTCTGGAGGCTGTGGGGGCCTGGATGGGGAACAACAGGCTTCGACTGAACCCTAGTAAGACGGAGTGGCTGTGGATTGACGGCCGCTCGGGTCCTAGGAAGTTGTCATCTTTGGCTCTAGATGGGGTTGCACTACCCCATTCGGAGCCTGTGCGGAATCTGGGGGTTCTCCTGGACTCACGACTCCTGCTGGAAGAGCAGGTGGCCGTCGTGGCCAGGAGGGCCTTTGTACAACTTCGGATTGTGCACCAGTTACGCCCTTTCCTGGACCGAGATGCCCTCCGAACAGTCACTCATGCCCTCGTCATCTCCCATATAGACTATTGTAATGCGCTCTACATGGGGCTACCCTTGAGGAGTATCCGGAAGCTTCAACTGGTCCAGAATGCGGCTGCGAGGACAATTATTGGGGCCAGAAGATCGGCCCATGTGACACCGTTGTTACGCGAGCTGCATTGGGTACCGGTTTGCTTCCGGGTACAATTCAAGGTGTTGGTTATCACCTTTAAAGCCCTACATGGCATAGGACCAGGTTACCTGAGGGACCGTCTCATCCCCAGAACATCGACCCGTCCCACCCGTTCAGCTAGAGAGGGCTTGCTACGGACCCCATCGTTTAAAGAGTTTCACCTAGCGGGGTCCAGGAAGCGGGCCTTCTCTGCAGTGGCGCCCGCCCTTTGGAATATCTTACCCCCGGAGCTGAGGCTGATGTCCTCGCTCCCAGCCTTCCGGAAAGGCTTAAAGACCTGGTTCTGCCGTCTTGCCTGGGAGGGAAACGTCAACAGTTCCTCTTGGGGATGGCTGGCCCCTTGAAGCCTCCCAGTGACTTATTTTAATATTCTTCTTGGAATTCATATTTTGTATTCATGTAATTTTATATATTTTTAATCTCTGTTTTGTTGTGCACCGCCCAGGGTCCCCGTTGGGGGAGATGGGCAGTAATATAAATTTGATAAAATAATAAAAATAATAATTTTTAAAAAAATCTTCAAAATAGCATACTGTATAATATAACGCATACTGGGAAACAATATAATTGAATGCAGCAAGCTTTCCTCAGGTCAGTAGAAATTTATGTTTCTAAATGTAACTAAGAAAAAATGAAGGTGGTTAGCAGATATTGTCTTTTCTCTGAGTAAACAAGTCAGTTTGGCCATTTCAGCACGTTCTGTCATGTTCACCAACCATTCCTCTGCCATGGGTATTGCCAAAACTTTCCATCTTTGTGCATACAATAATCTCGCTGCAGTTATCATATATAAAAACAATGTTCCATGACTTTTTTCCAACTGCTTATCCATCAGTCCCGAGAGGAAAAGTTCTAGTTTCAGTTCTTTAAAATCCTCTGAATCACTGTATGTATTTGAACCCAATTTTTTCTAGCTTTTTTGCATGTCCACCAAGCATGATAAAAGGACCCTTCTTGTTGTTCACATTTCCAGCATAAATTTGAAGTACCTTCATACATTCTAGATAATTTTTCTGGTGCCATTTACCAACACTACATCATTTTATAAAAATTTTCTTTAAGATTATAACAGTGTAAATCTCAGTCCTTTCAACCACATATTTTCCCATTGTTCCATCTGTATATTATAACCAAAAATTTTAGTCCACTTTATCGTACATTCCTTAACTTGTTCTTCTATTTTGAATTTCAATAAAAGTTTATACATTTTAGGGAATCACATGTTCATCATTTGTACACAATTCTGTTTCAAAATCAGTCTTACAATGTTCAATACCATAAATTCTTTTATCTACTTTAAATCTTTCTGATAACTGTAAATAAGAAAACAATTGACAACTGTGTCCCTCTGCTATCAATTGTTCTTTTGATTTGATTTTATATTCCCCTTGACAGAATTCTAGTATCTCATGATACGTTAACCATTTGTGTTTGCCTATTATTTCTTGTCTATGGAATACTTCTTTTGCTGAGAGTCACAAAAGTGTTTTGAGGCACAGCCTGGATTTGCATCTATTCCATAATATCAATATGGCAAGCTCAATTTTAATATTCAAAGGTGGAAACATTTGAAATGAAATTGAAACCCAAAGTCCATAGGATTCCTTAAGGGGAAACAGTTAAAGTCCCTTGAACTACATCATTCTTCTGGCAGACAACAGATTCTTCAAACAACATTAAACCTGCAAAATTTTAGTCAGATACCACCAAAGTTTTGAAATCCTTCCCCTAAACCTCTTTCAAGGCAACTGTCAGAGTGTCACCCTGCCATGGTGCCAGGAAGGACATTCCACCAGTCTGTCAGACTCACAGGGTTGTTTGGTGGTGCCTAGCAGCAAAAACACTGGACATGTAAAACAGGAAAGATTCCTGTCAATGGGGATTTCACTTCACACGTAGGCAAATGAATCAGCACCCTGGACAGATCAAAGGGAGCTGCTGCTGTGGCAGTGGATTCAGACCTGGAAGCTGAGAGACAGACGAAAGGGAGATCAGCCGCACACCTCGATGGGGAGGGGAAATTCATAGGCTTTTAAATTGTTGATGGAGTCCTATTCACTCGAATCTTTAATGTGTCATGGATCACTAGCATAATAAAGATTCCCTCATATTCCTACGTGACTTGTGTAAGGAGTGCCGTTTTATTAGCTAAAGGATCGAGATCGTCAGAGCAACTATATCAGGGATGAGCAAAGAACCACATAGATACTATCCAAGAAAGAACCTATGGAGGTTGTGCTGAATTAAGGCAGAATATGTCCTAACTAAATTTACAATTCAAAACTTACAAAATTTTTAAAGTTAGCTTTTACAAGCTATCAGCACCTGACCACTTCTTTTTCTGTATTAGCAGATCCTCTGGCATAATGTATTGGCAAGGCTTGCCTCTTTTGGATGTGTGCATTTCTGCAACAGATTTTTTAGAGTAAAACTTCTAAGAAGCCTGTGCGGGCTCAAATACTCTCAAAGAACTCCAAAATAAACTCTTCATAGATACTTTGTTGATTAATGTTCACCGAGCTTTTGTTTTCTATATCCTTGAAAAAATGTCTTTAATAATGCTTTTCATCTATTACCTCGAATAGAAACTAATGGGCCTATAATTTTCTCAACTGTCTCCTCCCATCCCCCAAGATCCCTAGTTCTAGTACTCTAAAATACTAGAAGCCAAACTTAGGACAAAACTGGATGGCAAATTGTTATAAAACAGCAGGATGGCTTTCTGCCATTTTTGCACAGGATATCAGTTGTAATGGTTAAGTCTTATAATCTATCAAATTAAATGAATCTTATGGCCAGTGAAACCATATGAATTATTTAAAAACTCACTTGGACACCAGTCAAACTCAATTAAATGTACTATTTACACTTTTTGGGTATGTGTGTACCTTCAAGTCATTCTTGTTTCTTGGCGACTGCCTGGACAAGTCCCTGCAGTTTTCTCGGCAACATTTTTGGAAGTGGTTTGCCACTGCCTGCTTCCTAGGGCTGAGAGAGAGTGACTGGCCCAAGGTTACCTAGTTGGCTTCATCCCTAAGGTGGGACTGGAATTCACAGTCTTCCAGGTCTAGCCTGATGCCTTAACCACTATACCAAAGTGGCTCTCATTAATACCTTAAAACTTTTCCTTAATTCTTCAGACTCCTTTCTGAAAAGATAATTCAGACACTAATATCTGCCCAACAACAAAGAAACAGGTGAAGCTAAACATTGCTTTTCATCACACAGAATATCTTTCTGGAACACATTTTGGTCACACTGCTATTTCTCTCTTGCCTCAAAATATTTCATCTACATTCGGGGTTGCTACTTGAGAACAACAGAGACTTTTAAACATGGAAAAATGGAATCATGGAGTGGAATGGATAATATGTCAGCAAGAAGTCCTTATCTTTACCAACCTGACACTTCAACCTTAACAAAAAGGTTAAATAATTAGGCGTTTAAACTCGTAAGACACATTACAATGAAAAGCTGCAAATATTAAACTGAAAGAGAGGGATGCCAATCTGTTTGCAATTGTAACATACTGGAAAAGACATGAAATATGAGCGGGGCCCATATCTGAAGAATGACTCACAAACTGGAAAAACATTCAAATATGAAAAATAGATTAGTCATCCCAACCACTTTAGGTGAACAGGTCCAGCCTAATAGCTGCTCCTAGCCTGAAAGATACTGTTAATTTTAATTATGAGTCAGGAAAAGAAAATGGAGTACTATCAGATATGTATTTTCAACATCAGTGGCCATAATTTTTACATATGGAATGCTGCCCTTCTTTCATGCACGCACATCCCAATATTTCAAAAGCCACCTTCATTCTTTTTCTAAATGTGAACATGTCTATTACTTTACAGATGCAGAGTTAGTATACCATGATTTATTCAGGGGCAAACTAGATGCAACCCCAGAAGATTAACAAACAGATCTCCAACAGATTTTAAACAGTTTAATAGAACCCACAGGGAAAAAAGAAAATTAACAGTATTGCAAGCATGCAAATGCAAGTAGATGAATAGGTACCACTTCAGTGGGTAGGTAACAGCGTTCCGTGCCCGTCATGTGGCCACATGACCGTGGAAGTGTCTTCGGACAATGCTGGCTCTTCGGCTAACAAACGGAGATGAGCACCGGCCCCTAGAGTCGGACACGACTGCACAAATGTGCGGGGGGAACCTTTACCTTTACCTTAATGATGTTGTGAGGGGGAGGGGGAAGAAGAGACATTAAGCTTTTAGCCTTTTTTCTCCAAAGAAAATTGTCCTTCACTTGAGACTTCCTCTTGCTTTACGGGGAAATATATTCAGAAACCATGTATAATATCTCAATTATGCTCTCAGAAAATTGTAAGTACAGAGTTCATAAATATTATGAATTATTTTCACATCATTACTACAGGCATTCTCCTGGGAGCACATGAGATTTAATTTTGAGAAAATATGTATAAAATAACATTCCAGTATGGTCTAATATATTAGGCAACGCTAAGCACTTCAGTGTTTGATATTTTAGCACATCCACTAAGAGGTTAAATACTGTAGAGATGAGATAAAACATCTCTTTGTATTCATGACATGAAACAAACACATTTTTAAAAGTACCCAATCACAACACAATGAATTAGCATCTGACTGCCAAACTAAAATGAGAACAATGGACAATCTGAGCTGCTTCTGGTTTTACAATGCAGCCTTGTCAACTTTTAGATTCCACTTGCAATGTCCTGTACATTCTCCCATACAAGCATCTAGCTGTATAGGTCATGCAGTTTTGTAAAGCCACAAAATGAAATTTTATCATGTAAACCACTTAAGTAATCTTTAAGAGCAAAGTAGCAACTTGCACAAGGAAAAATAAAGGCTAATATACTTAATTAATTAATTAATTAATTAATAAAAAGGGGGGCGTGGTGGCTCAGCGGGTAAGACGCCAGGCTTGTCGATCGGAAGTTCGGAGGTTCAAATCCCTAGCCCTGCATGCGGAGTGAGCTCCCGCACTAGCTCCAGCTCTTGCCAACCTAGTAATTCGAAAGCATGCAAATGCAAGTAGATTAATAGGTACCACTTCGGTGGGACGCTAACAGCGTTC
This sequence comes from Charina bottae, assembly GCA_023362775.1. Classification (NCBI taxonomy): domain Eukaryota; kingdom Metazoa; phylum Chordata; class Lepidosauria; order Squamata; family Charinaidae; genus Charina; species Charina bottae. The sequence goes on from JALMGJ010000004.1 coordinate 52,167,012, forward strand.
CGCGTGTGTCATGCTGGCCACATGACCGCGGAAGCGTCTTCGGACAACGCTGGCTCTTTGGCTAACAAACGGAGATGAGCACCGGCCCCTAGAGTCGGACACGACTGCACAAATGTGCGGGGGGAACCTTTACCTATATTATACTTAATTTACCAGTGAAGTTTGATATTTAAAACAAATAAACATATTAAGATCTGTTTTTGTCTACTGATGGTATTTTTGCATCAGATTTTTTCTGCTTCCTTGAAGCAACAAAATCATATTTGCCAACTGAATCTTAGCAATTAGATGCAAAAATGTTAAACCCTTTTGCTTCCCTTTGTCATAAATATGCTAGAGTTTCTAAATTAATTGAAAGATCAGCTGTTAATAACAAGGACTGTAGGGGACTCCTACAATTTTGGCTTTCCAACACTTATAGCCAGGGCCGCAACTAGGGTGGGGGCAAGCAGGGCATGTGCCCCGGGCGCTGCACTGGGGGGTGCGCCAAAATGACGCCCGGGGTGCGCCAAAATGACAAAATAACCCATGGGGGGACACCTAATCCATGTTTGCCCCAGGTGACACAGACCCTAGTTCCATCCCTGCTTATAGCCCTGGGCTTTATATATCTTCTAGTATCCAGAGCACGAACAAAAATTTCATAACTCATTGTATGGCTATATTAGAGGAGATGAAGTAGAATGGTTCTATTAAATATATTAGTCCACCTGAGAATTACAAGAAGTCAGGTCACCCCAAAATATAGTATGATTATTTTCACTAAGATTAGCTGTACATTCATTTACCACCACCACCACCCAAATTTTTTTTTAAAACACCAGCATGAGAAAACACATCTTGGTTTTCTTCCCCCTCCCATGTCACTGCTCCATTTTGGGTATGCATGCACAAAATGATGGACATGGTGTTTTTTTGTGAGAAAAACAGCTTGCCTGTGGCCTCCTCTAAGCATATACAAAACAGTGGCTGTGGCATTTCCAAGGCTTTTGAGTGTTATTTGACAAGCTCAATTTCTGGCCTTATAGTGGGGTGTACAAGCCCTTCCCCTTCCTCTTCCAGGGGGCTAGCCTCACCCCTTGACATGCATAGGATTCATGCCTGAGACACCCATGCATGAGTTAGTAAGAACTCATCCCCAAATTGTAAACAGATAGATGCCCCTCTCCCGCATTCTCACATTCTGTTCTGCCCTCCTGGTGACAGACTGTTTTAAAATAACAGCATGAAAGCAACCTGGCTCCACTGCCTTTACATACAACTGCCTATAAAGAAATAGTGTATACAAGGAGGGGAAACTCACTATACATCCTCAATAGTAAAAGAGGGAGAACACTTATCACATACTTGTTGCAGAGCAGTGCTAATAGGTTACCCTTATAACTGTTGGGAATATCAGGAATCAACTCAGCATTGTCTCACAAGCATAAAGGAGGGGCTTTTCTAGTAAAACGTATCTCTATTGTGTTTGTGGGATGTTCCTGAGTCACCTGATTTCTGCTTCCTGCTTCTTCTCCATCTTGGAGATTCTGTCTCCATCTTTTCTTCTTCCAACACACACGTGCATGCAGGAGGGCCGCTAAAAATGCGGATCTCGTCCAAATATCTTGCTTGCACGCACCAGAGATGATTAAGTGGTTTTCTACAATGAATCTACTTGTAACCAGACCTACAAAATAAATGTAAGCTATCTTTATTTTTCTTCATCTAACTAATGTGTGAAGGCTGGATTTATTTCTGAACGCAATTAAGCTTTATGTGCAAGTCTTCCTTAGGTACACGCTTTTTACTCTGCAAGATTGTTGTTTGCTGCTTGGAGTTCTTTTACTAACCTTTAAGACTCCAACAATAACTGTCCTACAACAAGAATGTGGTACGTGTGAGGTCCAGTCTACCTGAAAGCAGATTTGACAGATGCAAGCAATTACTGAGAGGATACCTTAATGAGGTTTCTGAATACAGACTTGTTCAATGTCTGTTCAAAACAATGGACAAAAGGATGCTAAGTCACACTTGAGGACATGCAGGGGTGGCCATGCTGATGTAATTGTAAAAATCCTGTGACTGCCATCTGAATATAAATGTCCACTTCAATAGATATTTTTCAACTTTTCTGTTCAAAATACATAGGATGAAAGCATCAAAGCCTTATTGCAATATCCCTATTTTAAATCACCCTGGCTTTTCACATGTTGGAAAACAAACATTTAAGGAGGCTTTTCACCTTCTTTTGTAATCAACTTGTGTTTTCCATATTTTATTTAGCTACCACATAAAAGTACAAGTATAATAGTCCTTGAAAGACCATGTAGATTCTTCAGAAAATGTACAGTCTCCACAAATTCAGATTTTCAGAAACCTATTTCTGTTATCTAATTTTTGCTTGAAAAGCAGTTAAATTCATACAGTATATGAAGCTGCAAAGCACTTTGTTAATACAATTCAAATATAACATTTTACAGTATTTTGACATGCTACAAAACTCAGCAACTCTTTTGCAAACATTTCAAATACCAGTAGGAGCCCTCAGGTACCTACTTGAAATTAGCAAACAGGGTGTGTTCTCTATGTAGAAGATACTTGACTCTACCATTTATTGTAAGTACTGTATAATAAAGTATCTTTTACATAGAGAAGAACATATCCAGTTTGCTAATTTTAAGTAGGTATCTGATGGCCCCTACTGGCATACCTTAACATGTTATTACACAACACTGCAAATTTCATAAACCCAATGGAACAAAATACATACCTTTTAGGGACGTAATATTGCAAGCAATACTTGACAACAGAAAAAAAAGCAATGAATCTCCCTGATGCCTTCTGGGGAAGGATAGGATAGCCTAAATTGTGTGTGGAACTGGTGACCCACAAATTCATGTAAAACTTTGCACCACAGGCTTGGTAAACCTCCTACTTTGCCACCTGTTTAGAACAGCAGGCAACAACAAAAAAAGTCAGATAAGCACAGTATTTATTTTATTTATTATTTATTTATTATTTAAATTGATATGACCTATGTATTCACTTCTACTGCATCTTTCTACTGTTTTGCTCACAAAAAGTCTCCAAAGGGGGTTCAGAAATCAGTCTCCTTGCCCTGTTCTTGCAATCTATACAGATGAAAGGAAAAAAGAGATTGAAGACAATGAAGGAAAATACCAATTGTTAATGTTACAAGCAGTGGTGTGCTGGTCAGTGTTTAATGACTGGCTCTGCCAGCTCCATTGCCACCGCTGCGCTGCACTAACTGCCACTAACTGCCAAAAAGCTGATCAGCAGACTAGGTGTCACAGCTCACTCAGCTTTCACCCAGCTCATAAAATTCCAGAAAATTTAACAATCAGCTCCAGCACACCACTAGTTACAAGGTTGTTATGATCAGCAGCTGTACATTGTGATGTTAGTTGGATCTTGACAATCTTTTTATCACAACCGATTAGAACAGAAATAGTTTAAAGAAGAGGAACAAAAAAAAAATTACTGGTCCCAGCTGACCTGAGGAGTGATTGTTCCTTGCCTCTCCCTCTTTGTAGCCTGACAGTATAATTTTAGCAGAGAAGTAAATCAAAGCCTGATTAATCTGTCCTTGGCTGTTAGCCACAGTGTATGGCAAAGGACCATAACTGGCTTGATTAACAACAAGTGGTGAAAATGTGCAATAGGTTATGCTATACTGTATGTGTTAATGCCAAATACACTATAGCATTTCTGTACTGGCTTCCCTGAGATATTTTTCTGCAATTCATAATGTATTCATCATTGTGGATGGTGGATGTTTTTCTCACCCGGCCAAGATAAGCACAGGTGCCCTTGTCCTTCATCTTCAGGAATGTTTAATTTCCTTGTTTTCCTTCCTCGAAGTCCCTTTTCCTTTTTTTAATCACAGCACACAGGAAGAATAATACTTACTACAGGTAGTCCTCAACTTACAACCGTTCGTTCAGTGACTGTTCAAAGTTATGACAGCGCTGAACGAAGGGACTTACGACCGGTTCCCGAAGTTATGGCCGTTGCAGCACCCCCACAGACACATGATCAAAATTCAGGCACTCGGAAGCCCGCCCGCACTTACGACCACAGGAGGGCTTCAACTCCCCCACCCACCTATCTTCCCCCATCTGTGCCTTTTGGCCCCCTGCACTACATGGCCCCTGCTGCCCTAGCTGACCTTTGCCGTCTTCTTGCTCCTGCTGCTGACCAACCATGCCCGGCCTGGCCCTTCGCGAGGCAGCTGCTGGCCACACGAGACTTTCTTCCCAAGGCTGTGCGCGCCGGTTTCCTCGCAAGATGGCCAGCAGCTGCCTCACGAAGGGCCAGTCTGGGCATGCTCGGTCTGCAGTGGGAGCAAGGAGACAGCAAAGGGCAGCTAGGGCAGCAGGGGCCGTGGAGTACAGGACGGTGGGGCTTTGGAGTGCAGGGTAGCGAGGGCAGCTGCAGCTGGGACTGGGCTGGGGCAGCTGGGGCTTCCCGGGGCGCGGCGGCTTTGCACCTTGCAGCTGGGCCAGGCTGGGGCTGGGCCTCACGCGGTGCAAAGGGGCTTCCTTTGCTGGGCCAGGCGCAAAGGGGCTTCCTTTGCTGGGCCAGGCGCAAAGGGGCTTCCTTTGCTGGGCCAGGCGCAAAGGGGCTTCCTTTGCTGGGCTTCATGTGGTGCAAAGGGGCTTTGCTCGGCTGGGCAAGGCAGGGGCTGGGCTTCGCAGGGGACAAAGGGGCTTCCTTCCAAAGGTGAGCTCAGGAAGGGTGGGGAAAGACACCCAGGGGCTGCAAGCTTTTGGGTGGTGAACTGAGGATGAGAGCTTCTTTCCGGAACAATACAAGCAATAATTTATGTTTTTAGTCACTTTTTAAGAGTGTACCTTCCTGGGGATGGCTAGCGCCTTAGGGTGGCCTTAGAGCACCCTTTTTCCTTGGTTTTAAGAAAATTCTGCCACTTGGATTTTATTTTATCATATTATATGTATAAGTTTTATTTGAATGTTACTTTAACTTATTTATAGTTGTATTTTAGTTAATTATGTTTTATTGTAAACTGCCCAGAGTCCCCCTTGGGGGAGTGGGCGGTGATAAATCTAATAAATAAATAAATAAATAAATAAATAAATAAATAAATCATTCCAGCGTAACACTTATATAGTAACTAAAAACTATATGCAGTTAGACAATATATTGAACAACCACCCAGATTGGAGGCTTGAGAATGCTAAATTTTCTTGTCCCTTTCCTTTCTCAGCACTTGTTTCTATGTAAGGGCTACCATTTTTATCAAACAGGTTGAAGAATAGATACTTAAAGTAAAACCCCAAAAAAATGCAGCATTTAAAACATAGGAAGAAAATATTTATAGCCTTTCCCAGGAACATACTCTATAAACTCTTTATACCACGTCAGTCTGTTGATCTACTTAGTCCTGCTACTGAATGTAGTGTGCTAACACAGCAGCCTGGGCTTGCACAGGTATGTTTTCAACCACTGAACCACCCAGGCTCGCCCACCTATCCCACAATAAAAATAAGAGTTCCATATTCACAAACTAACACTGATGTTTGTGACAGAGTCTTTTGCCTTCAAGAGTTATAACAGAGAATATTGTGATAATTTTCAATATGTCAAGATCACTAGAATGTTACCATGGCTAGGACAGAGTGTGCTAATTGTATCGGATGCCCGAATAAAAATCCTCACTGAATACAGATATAAAATGAACAGGATGTGTATTAACAGATTGCACACATGGGTGACAGAAAGCAACCTCCCTCAGTTACTATCTCAAAAATGGCAGCTGTTACTTACTTCCTTTCACATCATCACTTTTCTAGGGAAAATGAAACATTGGACATTTAAGCAGCACCATAGTATTTCCTATGAAAACCCAAAGGACAATGGATATGTATTTCATTTAGGATGTACAAACAGATAAGCCAGCACATTACAAAAAAAAAATATTGTTCCAACATAATAAGATAGAAGTCTGTGGACAAGCTTTCACACAGATATTCATTGTCAGGGTGACAAATGGAAATCTGACCATCCCAAATGGCTGAGTATGTACCTAAACTGTAATTCCTCTTTTAACAACCACAACTAATCTTCCTGGCACTTCTCTTAAACTCCTGAGGTGCATCTATTGTCCACAAGAAATCCAACATCTTTAGTTCCTTTTCTAATATTTTTTATACTACAAATGAAGTCTCACTCCTGGGCTAAATCTAGAGAAGGGTAAAAGTTACGTGTTTCCCTGATGGTGCTCAGTCCATGAACACATGAAGAATGACAACGGAGGTCACACTGACTGATCCTATCATCGATCTGTACAGTTTCAAACATCCATCTTTAGTGCACAGCCCTAACACACTAAAAAATTGTGAATCTTTGAATGAACATTCAATAGCGTGTGTGTGTGTTCACTGTATACAGAAGACCTTTTAATTCAAGAAATTCAAAGGTGAGGTCACTAAATAGCTCTGACTTCTCTTTTCAGTAAACAGTTGTATAGATTAATGAAAAAGCAGCATTTAAAACCCTGAACCAAAAGGAAGTTTCAAATAATAATCTGGTGCTGGGACTATTATCGCCCAGAATTCCCACTCAGCACAGACTGACTTGTCTTTTTCCATCAGGCGCTCTATATGTATGCTTGGATAACACTCTATGCTTGCTGAGAGTTACGGCAGTTGTATCCCAACATACTGTATCTGTCAGGGAGATAGCTGGTGGAGAAGGAGGGGGCCCTCTCCAGGGAGGCAAACGCATGCGCAGTACAGAGTCTCTTTGGTTCCCTCCTGAGAGAGCCAAGAAAGCACCGCCTTAGTTTTACGGGCCTTTTCCCTTAGCGTTTGCTCATTCATTTCAGTTTAGCTGGATTCTGTCTAGCAGAGTAGAACAATAAACACTAGAGCTTCGACACTTCGTCTCAGCGTGGTTCTTCACTATTAGTCAGGACAATATCTGGATGCCCCCAGGTTGGTGAAGAATGACCCAGAAAACAGAAGAACGCAAATAGAAGCAAGTCCCCCAGAACGAAGGTCTTCACTCAAAGGTCTTCTCCCACTTTAGGGGGATCAGTCTCATTGCTGTGAAAATAAGACAGACAGACCAGAACACGGTTTGAAGGCATAACATTAAAGGCATGCTGCTGGTGCTAATTAGCTGTCTAGATGGTAATCACAGAGGTATACCTTTATTTCAAAAACGAAGCAAATGCTCCCCATATGTTTCTTTGAGAAACAAACAAATGCAGAGAAAGAAATGAAAGACTTTTTGTTTTACTTCTTCAATTTATTTTCCAAAGAGGGATTCATGAAATTAATGAGACATATTGCATTACAGTGCTTAGCAACATAATGCATAATTATAGATTCATAAAGGACTAGGGATTGTGGAGGAGAAGCAGACTTTTCCAGCTGTCTCGCCCCCTCACATGTTGAACTGTATCAGTCTTATGGCTAATGTCCACGATGAGTGGACTTGTTGAAAACTGCATCAAACACATCTGGAAACGACCACCTTTGCCCCTTTTTAATGACTTATATAGAGACCAATTTTCCTATCTGTTTGAAATTGGCAGGTTTGATCCCATTGGAGAATAAGACAACATTTGAGACTTATACCTTCTTCGAACAGAAACTGCTGAAGTTAGAGATATCAGAAAACAGACTTTATTTGTATAATAATTAATGTAAAATGGATGATAAACAAAAACATGAATAAAAAAGTAATGAGCTAGAAATTGAACAAACGAGGCAACATCAAATGGGAACTAAAGAATGAGTCACCAGAAATAAAAATGTTCATGTGCACTTGAATTTAGTGTTAACTCTGCCTTTGAACATCTTGGACTGAGGAGAGTTGAGAGAATGACGAGGCAGGCCATAAATAAGCCAGAAAACAATTTAGTGTAAGAGAAGGCAAAATCATATATAAAGAAATATAACCCTTGTGTTGCATTTTAAAATATGAAGAAAATTCAACTAATAAGAGGATATTCATGCTGGCTAGCCCTTAGAATGACTTAAGCTGAAAATTACTACTGAAATAAAAGGCATTTGATGGTGAAGCTAATAGTGAAGTTGCCGGACTTATTCTTGTTTTTAGAAGATTCCATATTTTTAACAAACTTCATCTTATGTCCTTTCACATTCTTTTCTTCATTTGTTTCTTTATACAATAAGTACCTATGAAGTTCATTGGCTAAGATGTGATCACATATGCCAACATGGTACATCCAGACTCAAAAAATACACTAAATATACAACAAGAACTGCTCAATAAAGGTAGAAAATTACCATGGTTTATATATTTACAAATTGTTGGAAGAATAAAAAGTGATCTCAAGAAAGAAGGAAAGACCTTGAGAAGGATGACATAATCTGAAATATATACACACAACCAAGGTCACCTAATAGGACATATATAAAAATTGCTATTCAAATATGACGTGGAGATGGAACAAATAAAAAACGGTATGATAAAATGGATGCAAGAAATAATCATGGTATTATTTATAATGGGAAGAGCTATAGAACAAATCAAGAAGATTTATTTCAAGTTATAATTTAAGGGGAAATTGGTATAAAACGATTTACAGATGGTATATAAGTGTCAATAATTATCAAGATAGACAAAAATGTTGGAAATGGTACAACAAAGGAAGAACATTTTATCATATGTGGTGGTTGTGTAAAAAAAACCCTTTAAAAGTACTGGAAAGAAATACATAAAACATGGAAGAAGAGATCATTTGTTGTATTTTCAGAGAAGGTGATAAGTTACTAAAATTGTTTATACTTGTGATGAAAGGGAAAGTCATTTCTTTATATATCTCTTTCCTTTTTCTTTACTATATTCTTATTTTTCTTTCTTTTCTATTTTTCTTTCTATTTCTTTCTTTTCTTTTCTGCAGTTTCTATTTTATTTTTTTCATTTGTATTAGTTTTTATCTTTTTAATTGTAATTTTTAATAAAATTATTATGAAAAAGGAAAGAAATATATAAAACATTCAGAAAATTTAAAAAATAAAATTTGAACTGAAACCACAAATATTTTTGTCAGGTATAATTAAATATAGTTCCAGAAAACATAAAGGAAAAATATCACAGTTTACTAAGATAAATGTTGACAGCTGCAAGAACAAATTTGGCACAACACTGGAAAAGAGAAACTTTGCCAATGATAACAAGATTGGAAGATCAAAATTGGAGAATATTCAGCAATACCAAAAAATCTATAATTGAAGCCTAACCAGATTGGCTCCCTTACATACTACATATCACGCAGCAAGTCAAATTTAAGACATTTGCAATATGGTTTCCAGGAAAAGAATGATGAGACCAATTAAAAATAATATATGAAATGACTTAAATAGATCCTAGCAATAACCTTTAAAGTTCAACGTTCAATGTAAAGTACAAATATTTAGGTTGTAGTTAGTGGTTGCGGAAACAAACGGAAGGGAAGAGGAGACGGCATCACTAAAAAGTTTTTCCATAACGTTTTTACTCGTGCTTTATCAGTAGCTGTTTTTCTTTACTTGTTTTTTAAAATCTTTATTGTGGTATAACTTTCTTTAAAAATTGTTAAAAGCTTAAGTAAAAACATTTACTAGTGAAAATAAGAGTCTACTGTCGTGGAGATGGGCGGTGATAAATTCGAATAATAAATAAATAAAATAAACTAGATCATTGCCTATCAGAAAACCAGTACTTCTGATTCCCAAAATCTGGATGTAAATGAACATCTAAGTAACAATTGCTTGTTTTTTGTGCCTTCGAGTCATTGTTGAATCCTGGCGACTGCCTGGACTAGTCCCTGCAGTTTTCGTGGCAAGATTTCAGAAGTGGTTTGCCTCCTTCTGAGGGCTGAGAGTGAGTGACTGGCCCAAGGTCACCCAGCTGGCTTCGTGCCCAAGGCAGGACTAGAACTCAGTCTCCTGGTTTCTAGTCTGGTACCTTAACCATTACACCAAACTGGCTCTCTTCAATAACAATTAACACACTGAAAACACCTACTAGGCATCAGTCATGTGGTATGTAGTATCCTACATATGAACGACAATTTGTGGGGCAGGCTGACAGAAGAAAGAAGACTAGATAGAATCTCAGTTTGCAAGATACAGAACAGAAACAGTAGAAGCCATTATGGCCCAAGAAAATCTTTCTAAATATGTTCTGAGAAAGTATAACTAGACAACAGCAAGACTTGGGTGGCCTGTGCAAACCAAGGTTCTGTAACAGCACAGTCCTGAAGAAAAAAAGATATTTAAAAAAAAGGATTTAGATTGTTCTAAATAATCAGAATGAATCCAACATTATAGTGACACATTTTGAAGTGTGGGTTCTTACTTTATCTGTTCCTGTAGCCACATCTCCAGGAAGTGTTAAAAAATGCATCCTTGTGCATATGAGTACATATTTTATATTTGGCATAAAATTAACATTCCTTCTACACTGAGAAAAAGACTTCATGAAAAAGGGAAAGAGAGAGACAAAACATGTCCATTTCTATCAGCCTTCATCTTTACCAAGAGCAAGTCTTTGATGAAGCTAACAGATCTTAATTGTCCATTCAAGACCAGGACTACACAAAGTATGTTTGTAATAAATAGGGAGACATTGCAACAATATATTCACACACACACACGCACATGCACACATCCTGCACACATCCCTATTATGAGATTTTCAAGCAAGGTCAGAGGAAAACCTGGGCAAGCAGGGAAGAGGATACCATCCCTCTCGCTAACAAAAAAAGGCCTGGCACTTTATCCTTTGGAACTCTGTTTCACCCTAACACTGAACAGCAGTCAAACCATTACGGTGCACCTCTAGTCTGTGGTAGAACACTTAATTCAATATATCTATTTCCTTGTAGACTCAATTCTGGGAATATATGGGAGAAAAGATTTCCAGCACAATCCACATAGCAGCCTTCTCCAACCAGGTGCTTCTTCATAGGGTGCTGAGATCTATAGTACAAAGCATTGGGAGAACACAAGGTTGGGAAGGTTTAGACATATTTACTTGAAACCTGAGTTTAGCGCAGCTTGCACTGTTTTCCAGCCCTATAATCATAAAATATAACAATTTTAAAAGGCCACTTGTATGGATTACGATTGTTATACTAGTGGAATATGCTCAGTATCTTTGGAATATGGTGGTAAGAGCGGCAAAACGTCAATATTTCTCTGCTCTTATTGCATCCACAGAATGCTGCCCAGTTCAAGATCACCCAATCCCTATTGGGGAAGGTGGGCCCAGTGACCCACCTACAGGGCCGTGCAGAGGAGTTTTCTGGGCATCTGGAGGATAAAATTGCTCGGATCCGTGCCAAGTTGGATGCTAAGCATGTGGCATGGCCTGTGGAGATGCCTGGGGAATGTACTTACCTGGTTATCTGGGAATAGTTTGATCCTGTTCGGCCAGAGGAAGTAGACAGGGTCCTCCAGACTGTAAATGCCACTACTTACCAACTAGATCCATGCTCCTCCTGGCTGGTGAAGGCATCTCGGGAGGTGACGTGTGGTTGGCACCAGGTGATGGTGAATTAATCCTCGAGTCTTCCCAGCAACCTTTAAAGCGGTGCTGGTGCACCCCCTCCTCAAGAAACCATCACTGGATCCCACTGTACTGGACAGTTTTTGTCCAGTCTCCCACCCCCCCTTTTTAGGGAAAAAAAAGGTTGAGAAAGTGGTGGTGTTGCAGCTCCAGAGGATCCTGGATGAAACAGATTATCTGGACCCTTTTCAGTCGGGTTTCAGGCCCGGATATGGGACGGAAACAGCATTGGTCGCATTTTTGAATGATCTCTGGCGGGAGCAGGATGGGGGAGGTGCATCCATCCTTGCTCTTCTTGACCTCTCAGCGGCTTTCGATACCATCAACCATGGTATCCTTTTGGGTCAGCTTAGGGAGTTGGGGGTGGGTGGCACAGTTCTGTACTGGTCCACCTCCTTCCTTCAGGGCCAGTCCCAATCGGTGTTGATAGGGAGTGAGAGATCTGGCCCACAGCCCCTCCTTTGTGGGGTGCCACAGGGTTTGGTATTCTCCCCGCTCCTTTTTAACTTCTACATGAAACCGCTGGGTGCGATCATCTGTCACCATGGGATGAGGTATCATCAATATGCTGATGATACCCAATTATACATCTCTATCCCGGGTGACTTAAGTGATGCTGTGACCACCCTCTCTCGGTGCCTGGAGGCTGTAGGGGTCTGGATGGGGAACAACAGGCTTCAGCTGAACCCTGGTAAGATGGAGTGGCTGTGGGTTGGGGGCTCCTAGGTATCTAGGAAATTACCATATTTGGTTCTGGATGGGGTTGCACTGCCCCAGACAGACCCAGTGCAGAACCTGGGGGTCCTCCTGGACTCACAACTCCTGCTCGAAGAGCAGGTGGCAGCTGTGGCCAGGAGGGCCTTTCCCAACTTCGTGTTGTGCACCAGTTACGCCCCTTCCTGGATCAGGAAGCCCTCAGACCAGTCACTCATGCCCTAGTAATCTCCCGTATAGACCATTGCAATGCGCTCTACATGGGGCTACCCTTGAAGAGTATCCGGAAGCTACAGATGGTTCAGAATGCGGCCCCCACTCTCCCGGTCTTCCGAAAGGGAGTGAAGACCTGGCTCTGCCATCTCGCCTGGGATGGGAGGGGGGGTAATCAACTGTGGGGGTAATTAGCACCTTGAAGAGGCCCCGGGGAATTATATGTATTAAATTAAGATCTTTCTATTCACCATCTTGGAATTTATATTTTATATTTATATTTTTATGAAGAATTTTGCTTTTATTGTATTTTAATCTGTAGTTATTTTGATTTTATTGTAAACCACCCAGAGTCGCTCTTGGTGAGATGGGTGGTGATGAAATGTGAAGTACAAATAAATAAATAAATAAATATGGTCAGTATCTACTGTTACTCAGTATCAGCAACCAAACTCTGTTCAGAAAGGTTGTTACGCTGGAAATTCTGAAGGATCTTTCAATGAGTTTGGTACCTTTTACTTATGTATCCCACTATTTCTTAGTAAGATTTTAAAGGACAGCATATTAATCTTAATTGGACAAAAAATAATAAATCAAGGTTATTCTTTTTTATACTTTAGGGGTAGATATAGGATTTAAATTGATGCCTCCAAGTTTTATAGCATCCATTAATATTCTTCATTTCTTCCTATTCCTTCTGTCATTCTCTTTTTACCAGTTTTTTTCTTCACTGTCTCTTTAGCTATCAAAAGATGGGGGTGGAAAGCATGGGGATGTCAATACACAAAGCAGTACTTGTTAAAAACTGAATATATCCAGGCAACTTGCCTACTTAGTTCCAAAGATCCCGTCAGTTTTTCAGAGTTAGACCAGAACATAGCAATGCTGTATCTCTTTCTAGAACAAGCTGCCTCCACAAGACCTTATACAGGAAAATACAAATTTCATTCCAGAAAGCAACATATTTTACAACTTCAGTCACTGAAGACCAGATAAGAAAGAGGAAATGGAATTAAGCTTAGCTGTTTTGAAAATGCAGGAAGTTGTTGAAATAAATTATTGCTGTAGAGGCATTTTGTTATTTTGGATAAGGGACCATGATTAAAAAGTGAAATGAATCTGTTGCTTTTCTTCTTGACGTTCTTTGACATTCTATGATTTTTATGAATGAAGAGTGTGGAAACACTCACAAAACTATACATAATAATACCATTTCTAACTAAATCTTACCTTTAGCTCAAAATGCTCACCCTGGTCAGCAATTTACAATAACATATTAGCATTGCCCTCATTTCAAACCTATTTTTAAACTTGAAAATTTAGAACAATTTGCATGACAACCCTCAAGACAATCAATCTTCTGCCTGGGATTTCTTGGCAAAAGTTGTTCTCATAGTTTCATTGGCTGTGTTTGTGAGCATAATGAGAGCTCAAGGCCCAAATCCAGGCAAAATTGGGATGGGAGTTGTGAAGAGCTGGAGAACCAAGTCAGATCCACAGAAGGCTCATTGTGGATAACTAAAAGCCAGAATCTCAGCAAGCAAGACTAATTGAACAAGATGGAAAATGCACAAAAGCTGAAAACAGGTGGAAGGGAAGGAAGTTGATAAACAAGAAAGCCAAGGAGTAAGTGAGGTGTGTTTTATAGCTCAAGGTCCAGTTCTGACCAGTAAGCATGCATTCAATAATAATAACAAAAGATGGGATCCAGGCACAATATACAGACAAAAACAAATATAACAGACACACCCAACAAGGGGCCCCAACCACTTACCCTTATTAAGTCCTTACTTCCAAATAGAGCATTTTTGAGATAAACGTTGTTCACAGAAAGCAGTTGCATTTCTTTAAAAAAATCTAGCTATAAGTTATTTTATAGTTAACTTAATGTAAAATGTATTTTAAACTTGGAATCCATACATCTGATACATTTTTGTCTCCATTATGTAGACACATTCAAAGTAAACTTCTCATTATCAAAAGCTCTATCTTTTCAAAACCATCTCAGGCATCAATCCAATAACTGGCAACACTAATGAAAAAAATGTGCATGTTTTTGAACAAGCAAAGTTGAACTAAGGTCTTTTCGTACTTCAAAGAGAAAAAGAAATTAAAATGCAAAGAAGAATACAACAAACGTTTTTACATTTGCTTACTATCACAGAAACAGTTTTTCTACTCATCAAAAAAGAAAAAGAAAAATATATATTCTCATTTATTAAGAAGTCATTTCAGAATCTTTTTAATGATTTTGCAATTTTTAAGTTAAGGCTAGGATAAAGGAGGAAGCATCCCATTTCCAAAACAAATGCAAATAAGCTATAATAAAGCTAATTAAAATTTCTGCCTTCATTTGCTTGTAAAGTAATGAGACTAACAAATTATGCCTGGGTAGAAGGAGAGGTTCCTATTGCCAACCTTCTTCTCCTTTCCAACCACTTCGTTGCATGATGTCACCACATGTAGCATTTCCCACCCAACACAACCCTCCAGATAATAAACAGGAACATCTTCTATAGAAGTTACCAACTCTTGGATGATTCTAAATCTACAGTCACCTTTGGTTAATCCTTGCACAGGTGACCACTAGCGAAGGCCAGGGCTAAAGGCTAGGCTGGAAATTTTAAAAAACCTTGGATGAATGTAATGGCAAACTATTTTCATACTGTTACCAGGAAAGCTGCATGGTATGTTCACGTAGTTACCAGGAGTTGAGCTCAGCTTGGTGGCATGTTTATCTTCATATGAAATTAAATTAAGCCAGCTGTAGGTTGTCCAGCCCTCCTCTAAATCAAAAGCATCCACAATTTGGGAGAAGTTCTTCATACTGTCAACGTATGAGACAAAAACTCCAGAAAAATCTTGCAACGTTGCCCAAATTATGTGCATTTCTGCCATAGGATGGGTGGAGAAAAAAACCCTATTTCTGCAATCTTCATCACAGAAGACTATGACAACTCTGCTGGGAGTTGTCCTTCCTCTCCTTTTTTCACCTACTCTAGGACTGTGTTAATTTTCTAGCCTTGAATAGCATTGAATGTGTATGTCCTTGTGCAAGTATTGATTAGAATTAAGAAATGGAGACAGGGTGGTGACACATACAGTAGGACTGTCTCTGCTGGTTGGAGATTATGTGAATTGCAGTCCAACACATCTGGAGTTCACCAGATTGAAGAAATTTGAGTTATAGCACTGCAGCGGAGAGTTTGAGTTATAGCACTGCAGCGGAGAGTTAGATGCATATTCCCATCCACCTTAAGTGAAACAATAGAAACAATCCGGTGATTCATCATATTTAAAAAGAAATACACTAGCAAATGTGGCTATCAAATGCCATTTCAGACAGTGTTAAACTTTCTTACGAATTCGGAGCAAATAGAAATCAGGCAATAATAATTTGTGTGTTGCTGACACAGTAGTTTGCATAGGAACAAAAGGGAAATGTTAGGAGTGAAGAAGAAGGTAATCCTTCTCTAGATATTATATATATACATAGGGAAATACTGTGACAGCACCCAACCCACTTCAAATTCTGTCCCTAGATCAGCCTTTATCAACAAGGGTGCCCTCTAGATGTATGGAGTTCAGTTTTCATAAATCTCAGTAATGGCAATGGTAGCTTAAGAAACTGTGGGAATGTGATAGAATGTGAGGGCGGCCTTGGAAGATGGGCTGAAGAAATGCCGCCTAGGGAACGATCAGATAAAAAAGAAAGGAGCCTGCACCAGAGTAATGGCCAGAGAAAGAAACTTTAGGAAGGACCTGCCCTAACTACTCAGGCACTAAATAGGGAGGGCCAAAGGTTTATACTTTCAGACTTGCTAGATTCTGTTAATGTAGCCTTACAAAAAGTGGAAGTGAAAGTGGAAGGCAAAAGTGGAAGGTAAAAGGAAGAGGGGCCGACCAAGGGCAAGATGGATGGATGATATTCTGGAGGTGACGGACTTGACCATGGGGGAGCTGGGGATGGTGACGGCCGACAGGAAGCTCTGGCGTGGGCTGGTCCATGAAGTCACGAAGAGTCAGAAGCGACTGAACAAATAAACAAAAAAAAAGCCTTACAATAAAGTAGAATTAGCTCATCTTGTTGTGTTTCCTGTCTGGTTTACCTGGGAGGGCTGACAGGAACTGGACCATGTGTGCATCTGGAGGGCATCCAGGATAGTGAAAGCTGCTTTATATAAGCTTTTCTTTTTTTATTCATCAGAGTCTTCTTGCCATTGGAAATATCCCCAGACTAGGATCAACCCTTATTAATGTATGAAGACATTTTTGCTCCAGTTCACATATTATATATTAAGGCAGGCAATTTTAATAGCTATCAGCTCTGGCACCTTGAAAGCTCTCCCTCCCCATTATTATTTCTTTATTTTCCCTACAATAATCTCCTGTTTTAGCAGCAGGAAGAAGGCCATTGATTCTGCTAGGCTATTTTGTTCCCTTATTCTCTTTGCTGAGCTACTTTTCCCCAGAGTTGGAAGTGGAAGAGACCAGGAAAAGCAGCCAAACCAAAGAACAGGAGGAAGGAAAAGTGCTCAATGGCTTCTGACCAGCAGTCATTACGAATAAGAGAAGGGGATCAGGTTTCATGGAATATCTTGAACAGATGAATACCAGCGGAGCTCACAACAGCTCAGAGATCTCCAGACTTGAATCCAACAGGAAATATTAGCTGAATGCCAACTTTATTACTGCCTTTAAACCAAAATATTTAAAACACAGAAGGGACTTGAAGTGTAGATAAGAGCTTATTTAATAATTTCAATGTTGTGGTAAATCCTACATTCCCTGGTCCTTTCGGTAAACCGTTGTTAAATGTAGGAGATATCTTCTTGGTGGCTTCCCCGAAGAGAACAGAGAATATATTGGTAAATATATACAACATTCATTATTACTCTCTTCATCATACTTTCAAGCCTTTTGGTCCCCGAAAGACAATCCATGAGTTCTAAGAATCAACCACCACATTTAAATAAAAATGCACTGACAAATTTTACTGGTAAGCTCCTATTTCTAATTATTCTAAAATGTCTTCTAAAATATAAAAAGATAATAGAAATTCTGTTTATTTGCTTGTTTAACTTCCATTCTTTTCAGCAATGGAACGTATGATGATGTCAACTTCTCAACTGCCGTAAAAATAAACATTCCTGATAAAAAGCAAAACAGATGTCTGATCTACTTGGATGGAACACAGATAATGCACAGTTTCTGAATGCTGCTGAAATAATGAATAAGTCATTCATCTGGATGTATTATACAACGCTTAAGGGAGAACAATCCTGGAAGGGAAATACATGTTTGGAATAAAGACAGTGAAGATGCTTTCAATCTTGCTCTACAATACGCTTTACCGTCAAGCTCAGATTTCCTTTATTAGTGCCCTCCATATGATTTGGAAATATAAACTACTGGAATCTCCAACTAACATGGCCAACTGTTTGAGAATTCTGGGTGCTGAATCCCCAACTGGGTTGGACAAGTCAGGCCTATCTTCTTCTACTTAAACTACGTATGGACAAATAACTATAAGATGCTCCCCATGGCATTTTACTACAACTGTTGGATTCGTTCTAGGTTTTCCTTTTCTATTTTCTTCCATGCTGGGCCTTTGAGGACCAAAGAAACGTATAGTTTTCAAGTCCACTTACTGTATATGCTTTTTGTGTTCAGGGATAAAGTGACACACCGAGCCATTTCCTTTTATAAATGCCAATCCTCCACCAGCAGCCACTTTCTTTCCTGGCTGAGAAGAACCCATTGGTAAAGAAGCCAGGTTTAATAGCTGTTAGTGGAGAATTGCAATACAGAAGCCATCTGTGATGAATCTGATACTTTAGTCATTAAATCAGAAACTCTTATTACAAGCCATTAACGGATATAAAAGAGTTCTTTATTAATGCAAGTTATCAAATGCAAGGCAAAGCTCAGACTGAAGAAAAGCGCGCGCAAAAGCTAGAATACAATCCCCCATACAGTACTCACCCCTCCCAAAGGCTTCAACCATTCCCATAACATCAAACAGCTAAAAAAAAACCCCCTTTCTTGTTTAACTAATGAACAGTAAAATCCCCTTCCACCTTCTGGCAGCTCTCCCCCCTTGTCTCACATTCCAGACTAACAAGCACTGATAACCCACACCGTTGACCTTGCAGATGCTCAGCTCTTCACCCTCCTTTTCTTCCCAAGTCCACTTGCTTACTAATACAATCACTACAAGTCCCATTTCTAAATCTATATCACTCTAACCCTCTAAACCTCTAACCCTTATGCTGGCAGGATGTCACATCCTGACACCATACATCCAGCAGAAACTAATGCATGCAGCACCTTTTCCTCACTACACAATCAGGACACTCTTAAAACATTATTTAAGTGTTTGGTAAGCTGCCACTCCTGCTCTCTGATGAGATGTGGGTTTTTTGACTGGGGATCACTCTCTCAAGACAGCAACCACCACAATCTAGCATTGTGCCCTTTGAGCATTATGGCCTAGAGTGGGCAGCATCTAGCAATGTTTTTTTAAAAGAACTTAAATATGAAATTGCTGATCTTTTCACAACAATTCAAACATTCTCATTAACATCAGCATCTGTTAAGGGGGGTTGGAAAATAGCCAATGTTACCCCATTTTTAAAAAAAGGATGGAGGGACAATAAAGGAAACTTTATGCCACACTTCACGTATGCTCTGGGGAATATAACTTATGACAAAATAAACAAATACAAAGAACAATGCTTGCTGAAACAAATCAGCATGGCTTACAAAATGATTAGAGGGCTGAAGCAACTACCCTATGAAAAACTATTATAGCAATTGGAGTTCTTTAGCTTGGAATGAAAGAAGTAAGGAGAGATGTGATAGAGGTATATAAAACCATGCGGTGTCTAGATAATATGGATAGAATTTTTTATTTCTCTCTCACAACTCAAGGTCATCCACTGAAATTAGATGCAGGAGAATTCAGAACAAATAGATTTATTTATTTATTTTTACTTAGCACGCAATTAAACTGTGGAATTAGCTGTCAGCAGTTATTGCTAATGGTAGCCCACTTGGATGTTTTTAAAAAGGGACTGGACAGGTTCATGGAGAATTAGGCTACCAATGGCTACTAATATTTATGGTTGTTTACCACCCCCTGAATCATAGGCAATGTGCCTTCTATACCGGTTCCTGAGATCAACAGTAGAAGGTTACTATCACCTTCCAGAAAACAGTTGTGAGGGAAGCTAATGTATTATTTTGTGGATGGGAGAGAAAGAACATGAAGCAAAGTATAATTATTTTTCAGAACTCTCTGAATTCATTCCTCTCGTTTGTATTACCTGAAATCTTTATTGTGGATAGCAACAATGCATTTCACACTATCTCTTGATTCATGTTTGAATGGGAAAATGACCATCAAAAATAAAATAAAACCATAGCAAGAAGGCAATCTCCACTTTACTGTAACACTGGCTTTGAGATGGCCAGATGCTAAAACACACTACAATTAAAGAAATACAGTTTATCTAATTTTAAACTTTTGTCTGTGTTAATCAAGACTGATATATATAGCTGTGCATATTTTCATTGTCCAGTGCTGCTGTAAAGAAATCTCCTTGCTATATCTTATGAAGACCATCAACAAAAGCAATTCTATTCTATCAGCAGCTAACTTTCCTAAGGAGCGTTTCTATTCAAATGGTCATAATTTTTTTTTTACAGTATGGGAGTCCTTTGTAATTCTGAATTTGCTCGGGACCTGGCTTTGGGAAATCTAAATTTAAATCCAGGTTTTACTCCCTATGAAGAAGACCAGGCTAACGTACAGTAAGTAGTCTGCCAACATCAACCCAAGCATTTTTACAACTTGCTATGGAGATGGCTCAGCGGGTAAGACGCCAGGCTTGTCGATCAGAAGATCGCAAGTTCAGAGGTTCGAATCCCTAGTCCTGTGTGACGGAGTGAGCTCCCACACTCGCCCCAGCTCTTGCCAACCTAGCAATTCAAAAGCATGCAAATGCAAGTAGATTAATAGGTACCACTTCGGTGGGATGGTAACAGCGTTCCGCGTGCGTCATGCCGGCCACATGACCGTGGAAGCATCTTCAGACAACGCTGGCTCTTCAGCTAACAAACGGAGATGAGCACCAGCCCCTAGCGCTGGACACGACTGCACAAATGCGCAGGGGGAACCTTTACCTTTTTACGGAGATAAAGCCAATTAACTTCTTTCTGTTCTATCCTGCTTGGTGGAAATACGGGATATATATTTAAGAAATATTTAAACAATGAATATGCAGAAAGGGTATGATTAACATATTTGATTGCAACAATAGGATAGCACAGCACTAAGTCATGATTGGATGAATTATGATTTATTAAATAAGCCACAGCATGCTAAGCCATAAATCTCGTTTACCACCATAACAGACAGATTCACATAACATGCTCAGTCTAAACGAAACAAATTTTACTAAACCATACAATAGTGTGTAAATTCAGGTTCTGTTTCTACTAACAAAAGGAAGCCACTTGCAAAAGACCAGCCCAATATCTTCTCTGGACTAAATTAGAAGTACAGTACTAGGTAATGCCTTTTCATCTGTATCTTTCAAATAATAGTTAATAAGTAGAGAAGCTAAATTCTGTTATACAACATTTCATTATCTCAGCCCATGAAAGCCACTTGTAGCAATATATTTAGTCTGTCTTTCTTTCCACAGGTTCTCCATGTATTGTTTCCAATATATTCCAAATCCATGGGAAGACAACAAGGTAATTTTTGTTTTCTACGTTGAAAAATTAACAAATTAATCCATAGCTTAGCAGCAAGCTGGTATATTGAGAAGACTGGCCAACAGCCAGGATGACAGAATGAACTGCTGTCTAATCTGGACAGGTTGGAAGGCTGGGTTGAAAGAAGCAGGGAGATATGCATTTAGGAATAAAAATGGAGGTCACATATATAAGATGGGGGATTCATGGCTTGCAAAACTACATCTAAGAAAGACTTTGTGGTCACTATCAACAAGCTGAACACAAATCAGCAGTGTGAGACAACTGCTAGAAGGGCTAATCCAGCTCTGGGTTGCATTAGAAGAAGGATTGTATCAAAAACATGTAAAATCATTATTTATTTATTTATTTATTTATTTATTTATTATTTAAATTTATATCACCGCCCATCTCCCCCAATCGGGGGACTCTGGGCGGTTTACAATAAAATCAAGAGTTAAAAAAATATGAACATGGAATTATAATAATCAATATAAATACAATAAATAAGAATAAAATCCAAGGGCTAGATCTTAAATAATAGGGAGGGCACTACTGCGCCAGCCACCCCCAGGAGGAGCTATTAACCTGCCCATCCCAAGCAACGCAGCAGAACCAGGTCTTCAAATTTTTCCGGAAGGTTAGGAAACCCACCTCAGCTCTGGGGGAAAGATATTCCAAAGGGAAGGCACCACTGCAGAGAAGGCCCGCCTCCTGGACCCCGCTAGATGGAACTCCTTCGCTGGTGGGGTCCGTAGCATGCCCTCTCTGCATGACTAGGTGGGGCAGGTCGATGTTCTGGGGATGAGACAGTCCCTCATGTAACCTGGGCCCATGCCATGTAGGGCTTTAAAGGTCATAACCAACACCTTGAATTGCACCCGGAAGCAAACTGGTACCCAGTGCAGCTCGCACAGCAGTGGTGTCACGTGTGCCGATTTTACAGCACCAATAACTGTCCACACGGCCGCATTTTGGACCAGCTGAAGCTTCCGGATAGGGGTAGCCCCATGTAGAGCGCATTGCAGTAGTCTATATGGGACTTCCCGGAGGCCGAGGGGCCATCAATCCACAGCCACTCCATCTTACCAGGGTTCAGTTGAAGCCTGTTGTTCCCCATCCAGACCCCTACAGCCCCCAGGCACTGAGACAGGGTGGTGACCGCATCACTTACTTCACCCGGGATGGAGATATACAATTGAGTATCATCAGCCTATTGACGATACCTCATCCCATGGTGACAGATGATCTCACCCAGTGGTTTCATGTAGATGTTAAATAGGAGAGGAGAGAGAACCGAACCCTGTGGCACCCCACACAGGAGGGGTCGCGGGTCAGATCTCTCCTCTCCTAACACACCACTGATTGGGAGCAGCCCTGGAGGAAGGAGGTGAACCAGCGCAAAACTACGCCACCCACCCCCAACTCCCTGAGCTGACCCAAAAGGATACCATGGTCAATGGTATCGAAAGCCGCTGAGAGATCCAAGAGAGCCAGGATGGATGCACTCCCTCCATCCCGCTCCCGCCAGAGATCATCCATAAGTGCGACCAATGCAGTCTCCGTCCTATATCCCGGCCTGAAACCTGACTAAAAGGGGTCTAGATAATCCGTTTCCTCCAGAATCCTCTGGAGTCGCAACGCCACCACTTTCTCAACCACCTTTCCCAAAAAGGGAAGGTGGGAGACAGGACAAAAATTATCCAGGATAGTAGGGTCCAGGGATGGTTTCTTGAGGAGGGGGTGCACCAGCACCTCCTTAAAGGCAGCTGGGAACACCCCTCCCTCAAGGATGGAGGGTCCATCGCCTGGACCCAACCACATGTCACCTTCCGGGCTGATTTTACCAACCAGGAAGGGCATGGGTCTAGATGGCATGTGGTGGCATTTACAGTCCAGAGGATCCTGTCCACTTCCTCAGAACCAACAGGATCAAACCGTTCCCAGATAACAGGGTAAGTACATTCCTTCGGCATCTCCTCAGACTGTGCCTCACACTTAGAGTCCAACTTAGAGTGGATCTGAGCAATTTTATCCTGCAGATGCTCCGAAAATTCTTCCGAACAGCCCTGCAAATGGGTCACTGAGTCTACCTGACCCAAAAGAGATCTAGTAATCTTAAACAGGGCCGTTGGGTGGCATTCTGTGGACGCAGTAAGAGCGGAGAAATATTCCTCTCCACTTGGCATACTGTGTACAATTCTGGGCACCCCATTTCCCTAAGGATATTGATAGGCTGGAGAGGGTTTGGAGGAGGCCAACAAAGATGATAAGGGGCTTGACATGATCTATGACAGAGCTTTCCAAACTGTGTGTCGGGACACGTTAGTGTGTTGGCTGCAGTGTCGGGGTATGTTGCGGCTGCTGCTGCCTCCGAGCCCTGCCAGGATTCCACGCAGGTCCTACTGCCTGCCTTGTGCCTTGCTGCCTCCAAACCTACCCTGCCAGGATTCTGCGCAGGTCCTAGTGCCTGCCTTGTGCCTTGCTGCCTCCAAACCTACCCTGCCAGGATTCCGCGCAGGTCATAATGCCTGCCTTGTGCCTTGCTGCCTCCAAACCTGCTGTGATTCCACGCAGGTCCCAGTGCCTGCCTTGTGCCCTGCTGTAAGAGTGTGTCACGAAATGATGCATGTCTACAAAGTGTGTCACCAACATGAAAAGTTTGGAAAGCTCTGATCTACGAAGACAGCCTGAGGAATCTTGGGATGTTCAGTCTGAAAAAAAGAAGACTTAAGGAGACATGATAGCTTTATTCAGGAACATAAAGAAGAGCTACAGAGAAAATGGTCATGAACTACTTTCATGGCCACGTAAATTAGGACAAAAATAATGGGAGTAAGTTGCAGCTACCTAGATTTCATTTAAATATACTGCAAGGAAAGTAAGATGTGTACAACTTAAAACAATCAATTTATGCAAGAGTTCTCCATCTCGGGACATTTTTAAGAAGCGACTGGACAACCATCCTTATGATCCCTTCCAACACTACAATTCTATGATTCTATGATTCTAACTCTATGGATGTTAGCATTTTAAATGTGCAAAAAATGCACAGGTGTGATAAGTTGAGCTGCAGTATTTTCACTCCATTCACTTCTTCCTTGCCAAAACAACACAACAAAATTGTCATTTGGAAAAAAGAATTGCTAGTTAGATCTGCAAGCCCATTTACACAGAACATTTCAGGATGCACCATCTATAGAATTTTAAAAAGTTTTGCTTGCTTATGAAATATTCTCCAGATATGCATAATTACAGTGGGTAAGCTGTGCTATTGAGAGTAATGCATCGCTGACAAGCACAGATGTTTGGTTGAGCATCCTTTTTTTCAACTTCTGTTTTTCTCCATAGCTTCAACTAGCTTGTAAAAACACTGGGTGTTTAACCACTGATTATTCTTCCACACTGTGGAAAGCAAATTGGATAGAACCAAACATAAAATAAAATACATGACCCACAATAGCCATGTAAGGAAATGAATACAAGTAACTTCTGTAAGCAGTGAATGTTTTGCAGTGTCTTCTGTAGAGCAAGCACCTGTCACCAGGCAATTTACAATTTACAATGCATATGAGATTTTTCTTTGATCTGCATGTTCTCACTACTTCTCTGCAGAAACACCTAACAGAAACTTTTGAACCTAAAAATTTTAAAATACTTATCAATCATGGATTGTTCAAATATATTTCTTATCATGATAGCTACTATAGAAGATGTGCATTAAAGAAAAAGATAACTAAAGACACTCGGTAAACACATGTCTATCTATCATCATTCATCAGATGATAGATAGAGCAGGATCTTTTAGTGAAGCAATTAATGCCTTCTTTCACCTATACTGAAGTTTATGCTTCAAGTTTTTATTTGTAATGGAAGAACGTGATAACGTTAGTTTTATGGATGAATAGACTGTTGCCTTTGCAAAAATTTACTCTGTAGGGCAGGTGCCTACTGCATTTTTCCTCTGTGGGCTCAAGAAAAAGCTTTATTACAGTATTTTTATAGATGCTGGTAACTTGCTCACAATCATAGTTTCCCAACATGTGCAGATATAAGAAACATGAAATCACATGTGGCAATATAGCTGATTATATGCCAGCTCTTTAGATGTGTGGATGTCAACATCCAGAATTCTCTGGAACGATTATGCCAACTGGAAGGCCACACATCTGGGGGATGTCCAGACAGGAAAGCTCATATCTGTTCTTTCTCTTAAGTCTGTGTAAGGAAATAATTTCCTATGAAAATGCTCAAAGTTGCAAATGAACATGAGTACAAACCTGGTCCTCTGGCAAAATTAGGAAATTGCCATATATTGTAGGGGCCCATTGGCCTATCCAGCCCCAAATGTTCAACCTCATTTGGACTTGCTAGGGATCTTCTATGTACAAACCATTCATTTCACAACTAAGCCTGGCCCTTTCTTTTAGAATTCATTCCAGTATATAAACTGTAGTACATTGTGGAAGATTCACTAGAAAGCCACAATGAATGTCTTAGCATCATAGACAAATCTATTTAAGAATAAACTTGGTTCATTTCTAAATACATATTCAAGGTGGCCTGAACATCTGGTAAGGAAATGTGACTCAATCTGGAAGAGTACAATATTGTGGCTTTAAAAAAAGTAGTTCCAAAAAGTTTTTAAATGGAAGCACCACTGCTAAAATCATTTTTGCCCAAAAGCAACTTATTGTTATTATGCAGTGAATCTTTCTATTTATTTGTACTATTAATGTGAAACAATCCACACTTCTTTATTTATAGTAAATTAATTTATATATTAACAATAAGAACTTTAGTTTATTTCAGCTCTGATAAAGATTTGCACTGATTACAACTTGTTTTCAGGTAAAGATTACAGTTAAATATACATGGGCGTGATATTCCTGATTGAGCTGACTACTTCACATAATTGAATATGGCTTCCTGATACTATATTCCCTCCAAAATCCTTTTTTGCCTGAGTTTATTACATTTCTTCAAGGAATTATGGCTTCCATGTGCAAAGACCTTCAATCTTTTTCAAAATTCCAGTTTTACATGTGGGATGCTTCATTCTGCTTATATAAGCAGAGATAATCAAACTGGACATTTTTCTGTAAGGTAAAGGTTCCCCCCGCACATTTGTGCAGTCGTGTCCGACTCTAGGGGCCGGTGCTCATCTCCGTTTGTTAGCCGAAGAGCCAGCGCTATCCGAAGACACTTCCACGGTCATGTGGCCGCATGACACGCACGGAACGCTGTTACCTACCCACCGAAGTGGTACCTATTAATCTACTTGCATTTGCATGCTTTCGAATTGCTAGGTTGGCAAGAGCTGGAGCTAGTGCGGGAGCTCACTCCGCATGCAGGGCTAGGGATTGGAACCTCCGAACTTGCAATCGACAAGCCTGGCATCTTACCCGCTGAGCCACCACACCCCCTTTTTTTCTGTAGGCACAAATAAAATAACTATTAGGGACTGCAGATGACTAGAAAGGATGGATTCTCTGTAAGATTCACTTGTAAAATTAGTATTGCAAGTCAACTCCCAAAGGGAGCATGGGAAGGAGTAGATGGTTTAATTTCTGCTTCTTGAGATATTGGTGGTCAGAAAAGAATATTTTTGTTAGGAAAAAGCCTGTATTAAATAAATAAGACCAGCAGAATGATGGCTCAATCTGTGAGCATTCCCAAACAGAAAACCGATACACAAAGTAGCAATTGGAGTCAGATGGTTCCAAGAAGAACATAAAAAATCTTAGAAAAAAGGACAGTGTGTGCATGTGCGCGCACGCGCACACACACACACACACACACTTTAGAATAAATAGGAAAATTCAATCCATTTTGTCTTCAAATGAAATATTTGAAAAGAAGGATGGAACATGAAATGTTTAACATATCAAATTACTTATATATGCTGGATATTTTTCTTTCATTAATATTTTTCCTAGCCCTAGCAGAACCATTTTCAAGCAGTTTTCTGGTATTTTAGTGATATGGTTTGCTACAGAATTTTGGTGTCAAATTTAATGTCAAATAAAAAGCCACCAAATGGGAAGTATTTGCAGCCCATGAAAATGCACTGTTCTTGCTAAATCAATGATCGTTGATGCCTGTCTGTATCCAGAAAGAGTGCTACTAAAAATGATGTGTTGAAGAAATATCCCAATTAAAAAGAAAACATTAATCTCATGGAAATTATGAACTCAATACTTTTATTATTTATTAAATTTATATGCTGCCCAACTCCTCATGACTCTGGGTGCTTCACAAGTAAAAATATTAAAAACAAGAAAAAAAAGTACAATAATAGGGGAAAAATGAAGAATAGAAGATGGCAAGGATGACAAGGATGATAAAAAATGGACAGAAATGAAAAAGAAATGAACCCATGCAATCCAAAGGGGGCTTCACTCACCCTCACCAAAGGCCTGGGTGATGAGCTAAGTCTTCAAGGCCCTTCGAAACACTAGCAGAGTGGGGGCCCTCCAGATCTTGGGGGAACCTCACCCCAAAGGATAGGTGCAGTGATAGAGAAGGCACACTTCTGGGTTCTGAGAGATGGCATGGTTTAATCAAAGAAACCCAGAGCATGCCAACCCTGCCAGATCAAATTACTCAGGCAGATACTACAGGAGACAGCTGGTCCCTCAAGTAATTAGATCCTATGCCATGAGCAACTAGTTTTTAATTAGCCATTTTCATACCATTACTGTATTCAAAGGTATACCATGCCTCACCCACATTCTTATTTTTTATCTTATCGGTAATAAAAAACAACCATATAATATTAAAGAAGATATTAACTCATATATTGTGTTTACATTCCTATCCAGGAAGTAGAACAGGAGACTCACTCCAACCTTGAGTTAGAAGAGCCCCTTACCTTTTCATGGTTCAAGTGAGATTCTAGGATGCCATAACACATACAGGTCAATCTAGGAGTTGGTGCCACATGACAATACTGAGATGTGGATTTAGAAAACAGAATGAAAATTAGCCTCAGTTTCTTAAAATACCGGGTTTATAATTCTTAAGACCTTCAAAGAAATGTTATCACTGTGATCCATGTCATGGTTGTAGTAGATAGACAGTAGCAGTAATTCACACAGATTTCAAAAGACAATGAGATAAATACACATTATCTGGACCTTTATTCCAACTGGAACTAAGAAACAGTTAACTAAGAAACAGTTAACCCAAGACATTCCAAGTCCCAATATTAAACTGCAGTATGTATGGGGCTGAGGACACTTTTATCCTTAACTTTAAAGGAACTATGATTTACAACACTACAGGCATATATTTTATGTCACAATGCTCGCTCTTCAAAACATCATCCCCACAGAAATTACATTACCTCCAACAATTGTGGCCTTTTGGATGACTCTGAAGATCTGATTATGCCATCGGGCACAGGGGTTGGAATATGTTGCTGAGCCCGTGGGATGATTGTGATGGTTGTTATCTTGGCTGCCTATTTGCATTTAGTGTGATGTTATTGCTATTTTATAACTGCTGTATGCTGCCTAGAGTCACAAGGGTCATTTAAATTGGAATTAATAAATTAATTAAATATTATCACAGAAAAAAAAAGAATTTTCATTAGATAAGCCTGTGTATCTGCTTCATAGAATTACTCTTCATGTATTTAACCCTTACATGTTTCTGTGAAAAAGAAATTCACACGATTTATCGAGAACAAATGGAAAAAAGGCAATAGAATGTCAAGAATATTGGACTTATTTTATTTAAAGGGAACAGAGATGAATATTTTCACACTGATCAGAGTTGCTTGCTGAGATGGGCAGTGAAGAAATGTGATAGATAGATAGATAGATAGATAGATAGATAGATAGATAGATAGATACAGAACATATATACTATATACTATATATATATATATATATATAGAGAGAGAGAGAGAATTAGGAGTGATCTAAAGCAGGGGTCCCCAACCCCCGGTCCGCTACCAGTCCGTGGCCTGTTACGAACCGGGCCGCCATGCGGGTCTCTGACCCCGCCCCCCGGTCCACGTGATTGACTCCCGCCTGCAAACCCCGCCCCCCCCGTCCGTGGAAAAATTGTCTTCCACGACTGGTCCCTGGTGCCAAAAAGGTTGGGTACCCCTGATCTAAAGGATGCCCTGTGTGCAATATGGAGACAAGTAAATGTTCTGGTATACTTCGATATGGGATAAAAAATTAAGAATATGTATTTGGTTTGATATTAAGGCTTACAGGATTCCATTTTACTTTAATGATTTGGATTAAGATTTATTGCATTGCAAGAATTAAGAATAAGTATTTGGTTTGATATTAAGGCTTATATGATTGTACTTTTCTTCAATGATTTGGATTATTGCTTTTAAGTTTGCTTGATTTTTCGAGATCTATAAGATGTAATAATAATTGTTTGGTTTTAGGTTTAATAGAGTTAAGATTGTTATAGTATTATTAAGTAGAAAAGTAGACAATTTAAATGTTTTTATAATTTGATTTTTATTATAAGAATTAAGAATATTACTATTTGGATTGATATTAAGGTTTGTATAATTCAATTTTTATGTAATTTTTTGGATTAAGATCTATAGGATTGCTTTTATAGTTTGTTTGATCTTTTAAGATTTATAAGATATAATAATAAGTGTTTGGTTTTAGGCTTAATAGGGTTAAGATTGTTCTAACATTATTAAGTACAAAAGTAGATAATTTAAATGTTTTTATAATTTGATTTTTATTATAGTGATCATAAATATATAGAATAGTGGTAGGAAGGAAATATTTAAATAAATGTTGGTTTTTTTTTGGGGGGAAGCTGATTTGGAGGTTTATATATTTGGTTATTTTTTATATATAAGGGGAAGGAGCAATGGCGTTTAGTGACTTTTATAATATACCAATGGAATAATTTATAGAAATAACGTGATCTTCGTTTGATATAGAGTAAGGGATTGATTATGGAAATTGTTGTATATTCTTGTTGTTGGAAGTCGTAAGTCATCTATTTATGTAATCTTCTAAAAATCTTTTTTTATCTTGTGTTTTTATCACCTTTTTAGTTTTTTTTCCTTTTCTGTAGTTTTTTTTTTTTTTTGCTTTTTTGTAGTTTTTATCTTTGCTTTAAACTTAATAAAATTCTTATTAAAAAGGAGTGGTCTAAAGGATCCTCCAATTGAAATGTAGCCAATTATAATGACCAATACTAATCAGATTTGACCATTACTGTGGTTCACAAAGGGTTTTTAATCCTGCCTAGCCAAACTGTACAGCTGAATAGGAAGAAAGAGGATTGCTTTTCTTTCAGGGTTTGTGTCCAGCTGTTCAAAAGAAGAAAGCACAGTTTAAACACAAACACATTTGTCTTTCTTTTCTTGCGTCAAATTGTACACAGCAGACCTTACATCAGACAGTACAAATACATTCTTAACTTCTATATTTCAAGGTAGTTCCCAGCAGTAACTGTTCATCAATCTTGTCAGTGAAGAGTGTCTAGAAAAATTTTTTAAGTAAATAAACAAAATATAGTTAATTCACTGAAGCTCCCTTCTCAAAGTACCGTTTAAAAGCATGCATTATCTTCTCAGAAAAGGAGACGTTATTTGGAGAGCTAATACTTGTTTAATCAGTGTTGCTGTAGTATTTTCTAGCCATGTTCTTTAAAATGGAAGGGGGAAAGTGAGAACTGGCCTCCTCATTTCCCCTTCTCTTATGAAAACCACAGTGTTCTGCTGGTTCAAGACCTATTTAGTTTATGAGCTTTCATGCCAAAGAATCTGGCTATGAGACTGTTTCCCATGCATGTAACAGGGTTTTCTCTGAAAATGCAGTTGGGAAGCTGAAAATAAGGAACATACAAGAAGTTAACGAGTAGCCAGATCCAACTGTTCTCTTGGCACAAGATCTTCCTACCACAGCATTCATCTTAAGAGGAAAACAGAAGGACCTTTTTTTCAACTCAGGCCATTGACACATAGGAAAAAAATCAATAGGGAGTCACACAAAAGTTAAGAGTATAAAATTAGAATCTGCAATTTCATCACTTCTCATTTCCATTTGTGTATGTAGCTTTTAGTAAGTGGCCTGTCACCACCTATGAAAGGGATTATTCTACATATTTAGTGGAGATGCCATCTCCCATGTACTTGTATTGTGTTTTTGCTCCTGAACACACAAGTCAACTTACAAGGGGCTTTCAACTCATTACCCTTCGTCCCAACAATACTATGGGAAAGCTTGGGATAAAAGAGAAGCAGACTCTCCCAAACAGACTGCTCAATGAACTCCCTGGTGAAGCAAAGACCTGAAACTGGGTCTTCATAATTCAAATCAAAAACCTTTGCCTCTATTCTGGTTCTTCCCATATGGATGAATGAATGAAAAGGAATTTGGTGACATTTTTTTCTAGCATGCTGTTGCTCTTCAGTGAAAAAAGCATCACCAGGAAGATTGGAGCTCTTTTCTATTCATGCTTTTGTTGTTTATTCGTTCAGTCGTTTCCGACTCTTCGTGACTTCATGGACCAGTCCACGCCAGAGCTTCCTGTTGGCGGTCACCATCCCCAGCTCCCCCATGGTTGAGTCCATCACCTCCAGAATATCATCCATCCATCTTGCCCTTGATCGGCCCCTCTTCCTTTTGCCTTCCACTTTTCCTAGCATCAGCTTCTTCTCCAGGGTATCCTGTCTTCTCATTACGTGGCCAAAGTACTTCAGTTTTGCCTTTAATATCATTCCCTCAAGTGAGCAGTCTGGCTTTATTTCCTGGAGTATGGACTGGTTTGATCTTCTTGCAGTCCAAGGCACTCTCAGAATTTTCCTCCAACACCACAGTTCAAAAGCATCTATCTTCCTTCGCTCAGCCTTCCTAATGGTCCAGCTCTCGCAGCCATAGGTTACTACAGGGAATACCATTGCTTTAACTATGCGGACCTTTGTTGTCAGTGTGATGTCTCTGCTCTTAACTATTTTATCAAGATTTGCCATTGCTCTCCTCCCAAGTAGACGTCTTCTGATTTCCTGGCTGCAGTCAGCATCTGCAGTAATCTTTGCGCCTAGAAATACAAAGTCTGTCACTGCCTCCACTTTTTCTCCCTCTATTTGCCAGTCATCAATCAAGCTGGTTGCCATAATCTTGGTTTTTTTGAGGTTTAACTGCAACCCAGCTTTTGCACTTTCTTCTTTCACCTTCGTCATAAGGCTCCTCAACTCCTCCTCGCTTTCAGCCATCAAAGTGGTATCATCTGCATATCTGAGATTGTTAATGTTTCTTCCAGCGATTTTAACTCCAGCCTTGGATTCCTCAAGCCCAGCATGTCGCATGATGTGTTCTGCGTACAGGTTGAATAGGTAGGGTGAGAGTATACAACCCTGCCGTACTCCTTTCCCAATCTTAAACCAGTCCGTTGTTCCGTGCTCTGTTCTTACCGTTGCTACTTGGTCGTTATACAGATTCCTCAGGAGGCAGACAAGATGACGTGGTATCCCCATACCACCAAGAACTTGCCACAATTTGGTATGATCCACACAGTCAAAGGCTTTAGAATAGTCAATAAAACAGAAATAGATGTTTTTCTGAAATTCCCTGGCTTTCTCCATTATCCAGCGGATATTGGCAATTTGGTCTCTAGTTCCTCTGCCTTTTCTAAACCCAGCTTGTACATCTGGCAATTCTCGCTCCATGAATTGCTGGAGTCTACCTTGCAAGATCTTGAGCATTACCTTACTGGCATGTGAAATAAGTGCCACTGTTCGATAGTTTGAACATTCTTTAGTGCTTCCCTTTTTTGGTATGGGGATATAAGTTGATTTTTTCCAATCTGATGGCCATTCTTGTGTTTTCCAAATTTGCTGGCATATGGCATGCATCACCTTGACAGCATCATCTTGCAAGATTTTAAACAGTTCAGCTGGGATACCGTCGTCTCCTGCTGCCTTGTTATTAGCAATGCTTCTTAAGGCCCATTCAACCTCACTCTTCAGGATGTCTGGCTCTAACTCACTGACCACACCATCAAAGCTATCTCCAATATTATTATCCTTCCTATACAGATCTTCCGTATATTCTTGCCACCTTTTCTTGATCTCTTCTGCTTCTGTTAGGTCCTTACCATCTTTGTTTTTGATCATACCCATTTTTGCCTGGATCTATTCATGCTACACTGCTACAATTAAGCATCCAGATGGTTACAATAGCTAGGATTTTTAAAAATTTATCCAGTTTATACAGCCCAACCTGTGGAACTTTGGGAAGAGTAAGGGAAAGATGTGCTAGCTATGACTAGTTCTATTTCTTCTCCAAGCAGTCTTTGGAAGATAGCATTTAATCTGGTTCTCTGGTGCAGTGTTTCTCTACCTTTGGAACTTTAAGATGTGTGGACTTCAATTCCCAGAATTCCCCAGCCAGCCAGTCCACAAATCTTAAAGTTCCCAAGGTTGAGAAACACTGCTCTAGTGTATAATACAGGAGGTTGTCTTTGAAAACAATTGGCCATTTCCAACCAGATAAATAGGGTCAGAGGTGGAAACTCTACCTGTCTGAAATCCCTTCAGCTATTGCACAAGAGGGCAAGGCTAGTGAAGAGTGGGGCCAGAATACACACATACTCATATAATCTTCCTCATCCTACATTATTGATAAGAGAATGGCAAGATTAACATGTAATTAGAATTAAGGAGAAGGAGAAACATTAACTTCATTTATGCCCTGTTGATCTGTTCCTACCGATGGCTGCTCAACATGGAAAACCCTTGACCAGAGCTGAATTGTCCATCAGCTTACTGATAAAATGTATTTCAAGCCAGAGAGGCTTCCAGTGGCAATGCTGAAATTAAAAATAGTCTAACCCTCTCCCATCCTGCTTCATTGCCCTCCACCCAAGGGTATACCAAGGAGCAATTCAAATTCTGTTCAGAAGAGCAGCCCTTGGCAACAATGGTCAACTAGCAAAGTCAGAATGATGAGGGTTTCAACAGGACTACCAGCCAGCTCTACGTGCTGAGAAATCCCTCAGAGAGAATGGATGATATAAAAACCCCTCCCTGCCTTTGGAGAGGAAGAGGATGCCCTAAGTAAAGTTCAGTAGGGACATTTGCAATAGACCTTCGGTTGAAAATACAGTTTTTTTAAAAAATTGAAATATCAGCCTGATCCAGGATAAAAACATGTCTGAATGTTTCCAAAGCCCACTTGCTCAGCCTCTTCCCATTCCTGCTAGATAAAACTAGAAGCAGAATTCCAGTTTTGACTATTCATTCGCTAAGCAGGCAATCTGCTATTGTGGCATTATTCTTCCTTATCTTGCCTGGAAATACTAAACAACAGAAGCAATGGCTGGGTTCACTTAACATGCTAAACTCACTTGTTATAGCTGTAATACTTAGTTGGAGGCTAAACTCTCTGAAAATTACACCCGACCTGTGTCACACATAAAAACAACTCATGGGGAAATTATTATTCACTTTCATTTGTTCAGGATTTTTTAACTGAAACAATCATCATCCTTTTGGTTCTTAAACTGCAATCTTATGCATACATTCTTAGAAGCATATTCTTAATGAATACAACATAATTTCAGAATAAATATGCATAGGATTGCATATTTGATAGTTTACCTACCAGTACTGGATATTACTGAATTGTCTTGCAGACTTTATCTCCTCTGATACTATAAGCGCTAGTTTATGTAGCTCACTTCTGAGTGTCTCACTTCTGCTCCACAACTACAGAAAGAAACATTACCCAAAGGCTGCTGATAATAATCTATAAAGAATGAACAAAATAGATTTAGTAATGAAAAGCATCTAAAAGTTATTAGATGGCTTAAAGCAGTGTTTCTCAACCTTTTTTCACCCATGCCCCCCTACCGACCTTGTTTTTCTCCTGTGGCCCCCCCGTCCAGATCCCATTACTGGATATGGACATGGGACAGGAACTGGTACACTTCTATTTTCTGTGGCCCCTGCAGCACATGCTGTGGCCTCCCTGTTATATGTTTTTCAGCTGTGGGCACCTTGAAATATCCTAGGGACCCCAGGTGGCCATATGGTCCCTGTTTGAGAACCGCTGGCTTAAAGCTTTAATCTCTAAGTTGGTGCCCTCAAGAGGTACTGGAAATAGAACTTTCAGAATTCTGAGCCAAAACAGCCAAATTCTGGGAGTTATAACCTCAAATATCTGGACAGCACAAGTAGAAAGACGTTACCCACAAACTAAATTAGCAAAGGAAGACAATATGCAAAACCAGATTCTATGCAACAAGACAGTGCTAACGGTGTTTTTCTGGGCCCTCAAACCTGGTTGGACATGTCATTTATATAGTTATATACAGTTAGATATGATATAATGGTCACGATGACAAGCTTTACAACACCTCAAGTATGGTGGGTGACTCCTGGGCAAATGTCCTAGGACTGGATCAAGGGAAACAGGTGTAATGCAGTAAGAATAGTGTGGTTGTCTTTAATTTCATTATGACGGGGTGAAGTTATTTGTCAAAATTAAAATGCCCATTTTTTTAAGATGAAAAAGTATACATTATTCTCTTGCACACAAAAAGTAGAACTTAAATAGCAGTTTGAGATGTCAGCTAATTTGATACTCTACTTCCATAAGAATGAAACAAAATGTTTATTTATTTTTATTTATTTATTAGTCAAATTTATCACTGCCCATCTCTACCGTAGTAGACTCTGGGCGGTTTACAATAAATATTAAAATCAACATTAAAAAACCAATAATCATTAAAATACAATATCATAATAAACAAAAGTATAAAAATCCAGAGGATGGTACGATCATACGAGGAGGTTATTATTAAGCTAACCACCCCCAGGAAGAACTATCTCTTCCTTTGTCCCACGCCAGGCGGCAGAACCAGGTTTTTAAGGACTTATGAAAAGCCAGGAGGGAGGGCGCCTGCCTCACCTCCGGGGGCAAGATGTTCCACAGGGTGGGCGCTATCGCAAAGAAGGCACGCCTCCTGGACCCCGCTAGGTGGAATTCTTTTATTGACGGGGTCCACAGCATGCCCTCCCTGCATGACCGGGTGGGGCGGGTAGATGTAATCGGGATGAGACGGTCCCTCAGATAGCCTGGCCCCATGCCATGTAGGGCTTTAAAGGTGATGACCAACACCTTGAATTGGACCTGGAAGCAAACTGGTACCCAATGCAGCTCGCGGAGCAGCGGTGTTACATGTGCTGATCTTATTGCACCCATAACTGCTCGAGCGGCTGCATTCTGGACCAGCTGAAGCCTCCGGATACTCTTCAAGGGTAGCCCCATGTAGAGCGCATTGCAATAATCTATATGAGAGATGACAAGGGCATGAGTGACTGTTCGGAGGGCCTCTCGGTCCAGTAAGGGGCGCAATTGGCGCACCATCCGAAGCTGTGCAAAGGCCCTCCTGGCCACGACTGCCACCTGCTCTTTGAGCAGGAGTCGTGAGTCCAGGAGGACCCCCAGGCTCCGGACTGAATCTGAACGGGCGGGGCAGTGCTACCCCGTCCAGAGTTAAAGATGACAGCTTCCCGGAGGCCGAGGGGCCATCAATCCATAGCCACTCCGTCTTACCAGGGTTCAGTTGAAGCCTGTTGTTCCCTATCCAGGCCCCTACAGCCCCTAGGCACTGAGATAGGGTGTCAACTGCAGCACTTACTTCACCCGGGATGGAGATATACAGTTGAGTATCATCAGCATATTGGTGATACCTCATCCCTTTTGGCTTTGGCCAACCAAAACTGCATAGATGTAAATTTTAAATTAAAACCAGATGCACATCACAAGTATAAGGACATGCACACTAATATTAGGACATGAACTGATAAATAGCAGTAATGGGCAGAAAAGGTTCATTGAATAATATAGTGTAGAAGTATGCAGCTTGGATTCATCTTCAAACAAATAAAAAGTGTCAGCATTTTATGAAGTTGCATTTTATGAAACTTCTTCTCCCCCCGCCCTCCCCAAGAAATAATGGCATTAATTATAAAGTTATAAACTCATTAAAATTACTGTAAACAAACTATACGATAGAAATTCAGGTGACAAGCTATAAGTTGAATTCCAAATATGTTGAGATCTGACATCTTTCAAATTCTGAACTTTGTAAACAGTCTAGAAACAAGAAACTAATATTCCAGCTAAAAAAAACCAAATATCATTATGATGAACTAAATAACTAATAAATTCTGAAGCAACT
The DNA here is from genome assembly GCA_023362775.1 of Charina bottae. Lineage (NCBI taxonomy): Eukaryota > Metazoa > Chordata > Lepidosauria > Squamata > Charinaidae > Charina > Charina bottae. Next base: position 52,204,440 of record JALMGJ010000004.1, read on the forward strand.
TTTTTTATTTTGCTCACTCTGTATATGTTTATTGTCATAATTATCAACACACTCCAAAAAGTCTCTCAAAAACTGATCACAATTAGATTTACAGTTCAAGTGTTTTATACACATTTAACTAGATGTTGCTTTGTTCAAAGAATCGTCTATAGGCAAAACAGAATATAAATCTCCATCCTTCATTCAGTAACTTTTGGTAGACTATCTACGGAAATCTGAATAATATTATACAGCTCGGCTATATGGACTATTCTTTTGCTATAATTTATATTTCAGATAGTTGTGTGTAAGCCACTATTTTAACCCTAAATAGGCAGAGTAACTGTGACTTATTTTCTCTCCGCATTCCCAAACAAAGGAGCAAGCGGGCCTTAACAATTAATTCAAATCAGTTACCACAACTATGGGCTGTTGCAATTTGATTATACACATACACACCCTCTCTCTCTCTCTCACACACACACATATATACACATACACACTCTCTCTTAAGTAGTGTCTGGTTGTACATTAGATATTTTTGCTGACTGTACACGTATTAAGCCTAGGTGTGTCGCAAAGAACTTTTAGCATGTCTAATTCATTCTATCCAAGAGATCTCTGAAATTCTTTACTACAGCTGGAATGAATTAGCACCCTCTTTGCAATATTGTTTCAGTGTAAATGCTAAGCTTCAGAGCAGCTATTATAATAACCCAAATGCTTTAACAATGGCTTAATACCATTATGAGAAGGAAAAATGTGGAAGTTTCATTTCGACATAGAACTGTGGTCCTGCTCACTCAAAAAGTCCAGGACTTTCAAAGATCAGTTTAATGAAGCACTTTTTAAGTCCAAAAGGACTAAAGGAATACACAAATCCAGACAAATGACTCATAGCCAACTATAAATTCTTAGTTCTGTTTGGTAGTCAGGGTTATTCTGAAAAGCATTTACATCAGCCTTTCTTCTTCAATTTATTAACCACCCTTTTCCAAAATACAGTTCTAACCAGACTGAAGGATGTAGATCTAACTTTTTAAAAAGACATGCCCAGAAACAGAAGCAAAGAGGTATAGGAATAATAGGGAGATTTGTCAAACTCAAATACAAAGAAACCGTCTAGTTTAAGTTAATTGTGTTTTCTCCAAAGCTGCTTTATGGGCACCATGAGCTCCATCTAGGATATAAGATTCTACTGATGCCAGAAAATCTGCAGCAAATACAGTAGAGGCACAGTGGACCTTGACCCTCCACAGATTTAAAGGAGGAATAGTCTTCTTGGTAACTGAGTGTTCTTTCCTCTTTCTCCTCCTGTTTTACAACCTTCCTTTGGTGCTTCATCCAGCTGTCTCTTAGGTATCCTTCCTCCATCTCTCTAAGGCCACAGCCAAGAGAAAATCCTTGCAATCCCTTTCCAGTGGTCCGAGAGGCACCTCCCCCCCTCCCCAAAAAAGAATGCCCAACGCAGTGACCGTAATAAGACAGCTCTTTTGAACATGTGCAGAGTGTCTCAGCCAACGAAGCCAAAAGACGTCTTGCCAAGCCGGATAACGCGAGGCAGCGAGCCTCGAGCTTAAGCAGCTCTTTCTGCAACAGGCGTTGTCGCGGCGTAAAAGAAACCAGCGTGGGGGCTATTACGCTTCGCTTCCCATTCGAAGCTACCGGCGAGGAAGGCAATTCATGGAGAACGAGGAGCCAGGGAAGTTTGGGGGTGTTTTGGGGGGCGGAGGGGGAAAGGCGAACAACAGCTGCCGCGCTCCACTTACCCATGGTCTCTCGCAGGCGTGCAGACGGCTCAGCTCCGGGGGGCGGCGGTTTTTGAGTTTCCTTGCAAGGTCGACTTTCTCGGCTTCGGGCAAGGAGACAACAGGCGCCCGGCGTAGTCGAGGAATCAGCGCTCGAGGTCCGAGCTCTCCTCGGCCGGGTCCCTCCCTCATCGGCCACAGCCAAAGGGGCGGCGCCTGCGCTGAGCAGCCACCGAGGAGAAGGCGGCTGGGGAGCAATGACTATTATCTCTTCGCGCCTTTGTGAGAGGATGGGACCCGGGAGCCGCCGGGGCCTCCGCCGTTTGTGTCCGCTTAAGACACAACGGGGCCGCCTCTTCTCCTGAGTAGCCACGTTCCGAGGAAGCGCAAAAGTGTTGGAAGGGCGCGTCTTCTATGAAGACTGGATGACTGAGAACCTTCACCGACATATGGCGCGTCTTCTAGTGTATCGGAAGCCAAAATTGGTTCGGGACGGAAGAGCTCTGTCGAGGGGGTGCCCGATATCTGCCGTTTCAGGCCCGCCTTCAGTACACCCCGAAATGGGAATCTAGATTTCTGTCATTTATTCAGGAAACGAGGATCAAAGAAGCCAAGATCTTCATATTCAAAGCCATATGGACGGCTGAATGAATGAACTTCAACCATGAAGTTCAGGAGACTGCATCCCAAATCACAAAAGCAAATCACGTTGTAGCTTATTGTATTGGCCAAAGCCACCAATTGTGATTTTAAAATGTGTATTGAGTGATCCCATGGGATGGTAAAGTAAACCATAATTAAACCATGGCTTTCCAGAAGGTATGAACAGAGTCTCAAAATAGGTTCAATATGCACACTGTTTGCTTAATTATGGAGAAGCCACAATTGAATGTATTCATGCAACATGCTAAAATAGAACCAAATGCACCATTTAGGTTAGTGTAATACTGTATGTGAACCCAGCTTTTATTCATATAGTATTCATATAGTATCAAAGTAGACACACTTTGCAGGACTTCCTTGGGAAGAGAAAAATGGGGAGAGGGCAGAAGGAGAACTACATTCACTACTGTTTGCCTATTTAATGAAAGGCAAAGTATACATATAATAGATGTGTTTGGTATGCAAAAAGTAAGAGCTGGTGGCAAAGAGCTGGAGTCCTAAGATGTGATGATCAGAACAGATAGCAAAAATTGACCCCCTGCATATTAGTTGAATTGGAAGTTCCACCTTGTCTACTACGGTTTGTTCATAGGCAAGTGTACCTAGACCAGGGGTCGGCAAACTTTGTTATGCCAGGAGCCATTTTGACATTTATAAAATTTATAATATCACTTGAGGGCCAGGGGGCGGGGTTTGAGGGTGGGAGCCAATCGCGTGGAAGGGGGCGGGGTTTGCGGGCGGGAGCCAATCGCGCACACTTAGGGCCTGCTGCCGCCATGCCCACCGCCACGCACACCATGCCGCTGCCGCGCCTGCCCCCGCCACGCCCGCCACGCCTGCCTGGGGAAGAGCCACACTCAAGGGGCCAAAGAGCCGCATGTGGCTCGCAAGCCGCGGTTTGCCGACCCCTGACCTAGACCATAGTGGAGAACTTCTGCCCTCTGGCCAGCATGATTAATGAAAATCCTATGAGCCAATGTACGTATTCCAGCCACTTTAGGATCAGATCTATCTTTATGTAATTTAATAAGGAATATGCTAAAGGACATGATCTCTAGAGAAGGCTCTTTTGCTGGGAAAGGTGGAAGGAAAGAAGAAGAGGATGACCAATGGCAAGGTGGATGGACTCAGTTACAGTGGCAATGGGTGCACCATTGGAAGATCTGAAGGACCAGGTTAGGGGTAGATTGTCATGGAGAAAATCTATCTATGTGGTCGCTAGGAGTCGAATATGAATTGATGGCACATAACAATCAAAGGACATAATCTTTAGAATGTTTTATAAAGCTTTCCCCAGACATTTTACAATCTTCATTAAAGTATATTGTGTCTCCATTATAGAATGTTCTATCAACAAATGCGGTTATTGAATTTTTTTTTAAAGTTAAGCACACTCCTCACTTAAATTGCACACCTCCATTATTAAACACCTTTTACACTCTTTCTCATTCTCCAACTCTTTCCATCATTTTTAATTAGCCAAAGCTTTATTGAACTATCATACCCAAATTGTCTTTCGTCTGTGGCTATACACTTTAATAAACTAAAACCAAATACCCTGAACTGAATACTCTTCTTTTTTTCTTTCTGAATAGTTCATTGCTCTGGATTCTAGAGCAGTGTTTCTCAACCCTGGGAACTTTAACATGTGTGGACTTCAACATGCTGGCTGGGGAATTCTGGGAGTTGAAGTCCACACATCTTAAAGTTCCCAGGGTTGAGAAACACTGCTCTAGAGACAGGTAAGGGTTTAACCTCAGTCAAAATGGTCTTTATAGACCATTTATAAGCTTTATAAAACATTCCAAAGATTATGTCCTTTGATTGTTATGTGCCATCAAGTCATATTCGACTCCTAGCGACCACATAGATAGATTTTCTCCATGACAATCTATCAGTCTCAGTAAGATAAGCTCATGGTGTACTTAGAATGGGTTAGTTTATTTTTTTATTTGATATGCATTTGTGAGTTCAGAGGATATAACAGCAGTTACTATATGCATGACATGATAATGCTGAATCTATTTGTGTGAGATAGACAGACTGCAGTTTTCAGGCATCAGATTGCTTGTGTTAAAGAGCAAATTCATGAAAAATCAAACTTGGTGTCTCCAAAACCCATTCATGCACTCCATTCATTGACTGCCTCTATATCTTCAAAGAGTCTATCATCTTGGTGACAGAGTTGCGCTCTCTATCCCTTTTGCCTTCCAAAGTACACTGCCCTTCTGTCCTCTAAGCCTTTGGTACTGACAGTTGAACCTCTCAGCAGAACGTCACAGCCAATAACTTGTGCTTTGTCTCGCTTCTCATTCATTTCTGCATCGTGACGAGCATTCCAAAATGGTGTCCATGAAGTATATGACTATATTCAGAAATATATGATTAAAGACAGTCAGGACAAAATCATGATACTGTCAGTCTTTAAAAAAGGCATAGGGTATCTGCCCTGTGCTTCCTCTAATTATCCAACGCAAATGGGATCTCATGTGGTTGCAGAATAAGAAATCTTATCCTTTTCTGTGGCGTGTCTCTGTTTTACTTACTTCAACTTCCTCTTTGTATGTATACTGTAACTCACATCACTGTTTTTCCCTGCAATCTCCATTTTTATAGATTAACCCACCTTCCAAAACTGATGCCCATCAGATGTGTTGAACTATCTTCAGAATTTGCATAGCTTTCTGGCTAGACACAAAAGAGATTGTGATACTACTGATTTGCAGAGCACTAGTTTTGGGAAGGTTGGATTTGATTGGGAAAGAGTAGCATGTAGTTAACTTCAGGGTTGAAGGGGTATGTAAACTTTTATCTCCCAGAGCTAATCCAACACTTTTAACAACTGCTGTGCTACATTAAAGTAATAAAATCATAGGGTGGAAGGGACCTTGGAGATCTCTAAGGATTACCTTAGGGACCGCCTCATCCCCAGAGTATCGACCCGCCCCACCCGGTTATGCAGAGAGGGCATGCTGCGGATCCCATCAGCAAAAGAATTTCATCTAGCGGGATCCAGGAGGCGTGCCTTCTCTGCAGTAGCACCCGCCCTTTGGAACATTCTGCCCCTTGAGGTGAGGCTAGCCCCCACACTCCTGACCTTCCGAAAGCAATTAAAGACCTGGCTCTGCCACCTCGCCTGGGATGGGAAGAGTAATAGCTCTTCCTGGGGATGGCTTGCGCCGTAGAGTTCGGCTCGCAAACATTACATAACAGCCTCTTGGATTTTATATTTTTAATATTTAAATTGTATAAAGTATTTTATATGTTTTAATTACTAACTTGACTGTAAACCGCCCAGAGTCCCCTTGTGGGGGGAGATGGGCGGTGATATAAGTTGGAAATAAATTAAATAAAATAAATCTTCTAGACACCCCCCCACCCAGGACAGGAATCCTCATATCATTGCAGGCAAATGGCTGACCAACATTTGCTTGAAAATGTCCAGTGGCTTCTGAGTACTTCTCAATGCAAAGCAGTCAACCTCAATGGAAATTCATGGAACAGTCCATGTGTGCTACATATTTATCAAATTTCCATAGACCAGGGCTTTCCAAACTTTTCCTGTGGTGACACACCAATGGCCGCGTGCGAGAAAACCCGGAAGTGCCGCCGCCGCGGGGCTTTCAGATTTTCGCACGCCGCAGCGGTTGCGGCAGCGGTGTCCTGGTGTGCCGTCCGAAAACCCGGAAGCGCTGATGGCCCGCTGCCACCGCCATGCGTGTGGCCGTGTGCGGTGGTGCGCCATCAGCGCTTTCGGGTTTTGACGCGACACACCTGGGCCCCACAGGCGACACAGTATTGTATCGTGACACACAGTTTGGAAAGCTATGCCATAGACAAACATCTGTCTAGTTAGGTATTATATTGCACAGTGACACGTAAAAGATTATGTATCAGGGAGATTATTAATTCATTCATTCTTTTTACATGATTCATTGGCTTACAATTTAACATTCACCACTTTGGAAGTTATTAAATATTTTAAAGCTATCTTTATTTGTTGAAAACTTAAAAATTGGGAGCAAATCAGTTATTAATCTGGTTAAATTTATCAGTTTAATGTGTTTTATGTTATTACATCAAACTAATTAACACAAACACATCCCTCATGCATGCACGTATATACACAGAGACATACAAAGAACAGTATTAACAATGTAATGTGGCATCAAAACTTAATACTAAAAAAATAGAAGAGGAGGAGGAGGAGGAGGAGGAGGAGGAGGAGGCCAGAAAATAATATAAATAGAACAGCTATTCAAAATTTGACCAGATTATTCAAGATCTTCCTTGCCGTTTTCATAGGGGTGGGTGGTAGTGGAATGATTCATAACAATCCATTGCTGCATATCAGGTGTAGTATTGTATAATTTTTTGACCAGACCCAATGCCCAAAATATTCTTCTTAAAATCCAAAAGTTGGGGGTATAATCCCAAAGGGCACATGGCTATTTAACAAAAAGCAGTCTATCCAGATATTAATGATCTTAATTGATTTCAGCCTAAAATAATAGACAAATGCAAACCATACAAATAAATCTTCCAACTTTTGAATTCCCTCCCCAACAACCAGTCCTTATTAAATGTTCTTTCAGATGCCCAATATAAATGAAGTAATTTTTGTTATTGTATTAATCTCATTTTAAGATTAAATAAACTTAATTTTTATATTCTTTAAGCAACCCTCCATTAGTTTATTGTGACAGGACATTCAGAGTTAATTGTAACTAATATCATATGCTTAGATCAACTTCCTGTAAAAATATGTTTAGGAGCCACAATTGATTCCTCTAAAACCTCTAGCTGCTGTGTAATGTAAGAAACAGCAATGGTATATGGACCAAATAACAAATGCTTAAGTTGAACAAGTTGAACAGAGCCAGTTTGTTGTAGTGGTTAAGGCATCAGGCTAGAAACCAGGAAATCATGAGTTCTAGTCCCGCCTTGGGCACAAAGCTAGCTGGGTGACCTTGGGCCAGTCACTTTCTCACAGCCCTAGGAAGGAGGCAATGGCAAACCACTTCTGAAAAACCTGCCAAGAAACCTGCCGGAACTTGTCCAGGCAGTCTCTGAAAATCGGACACGATTGAACAGATTAAAAAAAAGTTGAATAAAGTTTCAAGAATACTCTGAAGTAAATCAGACTTAGTTTTTAATTTAGAAAAGTTTTAGAAACAGTTTCCTTGGATTTTTTTCTTTTTTTCCTTTGTTCCTGTCCAGTTTTGTCATTTCTGCCATCTTTATTCTTTATTGTTTTTTGTTGTTTCCTTGTTTTTAAATGTTTTGAACAATTTCTAAACCACCCAGAGTTACTGGGAGTCAGGTGGCATATACTGTACATTTAATTAAATAATTAATTAGTTAGTTTCAGGAATCCATAGCATTATGAGAGACCCAATTATCCAGAAATGGATTTATCCATTATTTTTTAAAACTAAGATTTATCCATAATGTAAGCTTTTTGTGGGTTAAAGGGTCAAAGTTATATATGACCTATTAGTTTCCATATATATCTTTCAGCATCAAGAGCATCTTACCACAATTTCATTTCAGGTTTCTGTTTTATATCAGCCTTTCTCAACCTTGTGCTTGCTAGAAATTCCAGAAATTCTAATGGCAGCACATCTGGTGGGTGCCAAGTTGACAAAGGCTGTCCTTGTACTTACAGTATACACCCACTCAACAATCTGCAATAAAACAGAACAAATAAAAGTTAAACTTCAAAGATTAAATTGTAAGATCCAGTCACAGATAAAAGCATGTCTAGTTCTAGGATAAGGCTATGTGTGCAGAGAGAGAGAGAGAGAGAGAGAGAGGGAGGGAGGGAGGGAGAGAGAGAAAGAGAGAGAGAGGGAGAGAGAGAGATGCTTTTAAAATCCTCAGTGGCTGAAGAGAGCTGTTTTTCAAATGCAGATTAAGACTGAAGATACCAGTTCCAAATTTCAATTTGTAGATGTCTTAAAACACAAAAGGAGAAATTACTGAAGCAAATCATAGGCAAATCATCTAGCAACAAAAGTAAATGGTTTAGATCAGCAGTTTCCAAACTTTTCAAGAATGAGGAACCATTTTTAATTTTAAAGTTTGCAGCCCCCCACATGATAGTAGTTGTACTTTTAGACTTTGTTGACGGAAATAAAAAACAATGACAGAAAGCTGCTATAAATTCAGTAAGTCAGTAAGAGAATTCATCACTACAATCAACAGAGTCAGTCTGCTGAGCTACCTTTTGAAAAGTATGTGCTATTTTAACGCAGGCGTTATCTTAAATGTCATTTAGGGGCACTGGAGCAATATGAAAACATCATCGCCATGCTTAGTACAAATGGAGCTTTTCTTTGCCTTCTGAAATGGCCTGTGCAACTCTGATTTTACAACTTGTTTAGGGTGGTAAACTTGGAAAGAAATGTAGTTTTGTAAGGTTCATGGGTACAAAACCCTTATTATTCAATAGCACCATATTTACATTTAGGAATATATTTCTTTTTCCTCTCAAGTAATTACTGATGAATTGGATACAAATGTCTGCAAATATTGCTACTGCAAAGTATGGATGCTTTGCTTGTGTGGAGACCTTTGGCTGCTGAATTTAACCTTTTTTTTGTAATGGCTGAACAGATCTTCTGTCTTTTTCCTTTCCTTTCCTTTCCTTTCCTTTCCTTTCCTTTCCTTTCCTTTCCTTTCCTTTCCTTTCCTTTCCTTTCCTTTCCTTTCCTTTCCTTTCCTTTCCTTTCCTTTCCTTTCCTTTCCATTTCCATTTCCATTTCCATTTCCATTTCCATTTCTCTTGAATTACATCTTAACCCTTATCCTTATCCTTATCCACTATATCTAAATAATAATAATAATTCAGTTTTATTCTTTAGTTTTTTTCTTTCAGTGCAGCTATCTCTTTCCCACATCCCATCCCTATTGTGGCTTTTCCCCCACCCCTCACTTTTCTGTTTTTGCTGGAAGGAGCTAGAGCAGCATTTTTCAACCTTGGCTACTTTAATACCTGTGGACGTCTGTATGTGAGCATTTAGAAATGCGGTGCTTGGCAGGATCCAGCATGAGTTTATCTAGAACAAGTCATGCCAAAATAACCTAATTGTCTTTTTTGTTTGTTTTTGGATACAGTGTTCAGTTTAGTTGACCAGGGAAGGCCAAGGACATAATATTTTGGCTTTAGCAAAGCATTCAGCAAAGTCTCCATCAGATCCTATAAAGTATATGACAAAATTTGGGCTGGTGTATGCTACCATTAGATGGATAAAGAGTTGGTTGAATAGTTGTGCCCAGTGGGTATGCATCAATGGCATACTGTGGGTCTCTGTCCTAGGCTCTGTACTATTGAACACATTTATAAAGACTTGGACAAGGGATTAGAAAGCATTATGGAATTTGCAGACAACACAGTGTAGGAATCCATGGAAATGACCTTGTTGAAGCCATCCAGAAGCTATTAAGACAAGAACAGATGCAGAAGCATGCCTTAAGATGGAAAGTATTAGAAAAAGGTTCAGACTGGCTCCCCATGAATCCCTATGGTATAGAAAGAGAAGAGAAAACACAGGCAGACTTGAAAGATTCTTTTACTATAGCGTATCTCAATAAAATATTCTTCTAGTCTTCTTGTGGAGTTAGTTTCCTGATCTGGTATACTGTACCTCGTAGGGCTGACAGATAGGAAGGGTAATGAATATATCAGAAGACACTATCAAGATTGAGGAGGACATTGGTAAGCTGGAAAAATTAGCAGAAATTAGCAAGACAAATGTCACCATAGAAAAAAAAATCAAAGACATGAGTATAGAATGGTGGGGATCCTACCGGGCATCAATAATGTGAAAAAAGTTGGTTGACATTGAATACAAGTCAAGCTGAATATAAGCTAGCTGTGAAATATAGCTGAGAACAAATCAAATGCAATCTTAGGTTGCATCAACAGAAGTAGAGTGCCATAGTGGCAAGATCAAGGTAAGTCCTTGTTTGCCTCTTTTTCCAGACTGCACTTGGAATATTGCATCAGCTCTGAGCACCACATTTTAGAAAAGATATTTGAAAAATGGAACATGTCCAGATGAGAATCCCCAAGATGATAAGGGGCCTGGAGGAAAAACCTAGAAGAAACTTAGAGGTAGCAGGTATGTTTAGCCTGGAGAAAAGAAAATGGTGGGGAGACATGATAGCTACTGTATATTCACGAGTGTTATGTAGAAGATATGGCAGATTTGTTCAAAGTTGTTCCTGAAGACAGGACAGGGGACAATGGGCTTTAATTACAAGGATGGAAATTTTGTCTGCACATCAGGAAAAAAAATCGTAAGAATAAGAGTTGTTCAACAATGGACCAGATTGCCTTGGGAAGTGGTAGATTCTTCTTCACTGTAGATGTTTAAGCAAAAGCTGGTTGGCCATCTGTCAGGGATACTGTAGTAATGGATTCCTGCACTGGCCAGGGGTGATTAGATGATTACCAAGGTTATTTCCATCCTTCCATCATTTTGTGATTTGTTTCATCATTTTGAAAGAAGACAGTGAACAGATTTACATCATGCCACTCAATTCATCTCTAATCTCTTATTCTATCCTTTTTCCAAGACCAGTTTCTGTTGCTTTTGTGAATTGTCAAAGGCAAATATTTCAACTGCAAATTTAGGATTAGAGTTATTTAAAACACCAGAAGAACCAGAAAAGGGGGGACTGGTGTATAGAAAATACAATCAACTGGAACAGAAAGCTGACTCAGCATCGCACTGTGAACACTCACTAGTTTGCTATGAGTATTTCAGAATTGATTAAATTGGGTATATAAATCTAAAAAGCAGCTGCAGACTCATTCATATTTTGACTCTCTGTGCATGCAAATGAAATTACACAATCTTCTGTTTTGGCTTAGCAGAGACAGCATTCCTTCCACTCAGAAGAAGGAAAAAATTTCCTTCCTGAACTGGCCACAGTGCTCTATGGTCTTTCCACTGCTGCTGCCTTTCATTTCTTTTGAAGATAGAACAGAACCTGTCTCTGGGTTAAGTATTTTGGAATTTGATGAATTTGACATTTGGTTAGAGATAGCAAAATAATTTAATTGCTGTGGGCTATAGTATGAATATAAAGTTACTAAAAGGGAAACCATGCCTCATTTAAAGATTACAACAGCCTTTCTAAGATAGTATCTTCCACATTCACTTAATTCCTTTTCATAATGGATAGTGGCCATTATGATTATGGGACTTATTGTATAAATGCCTCTGAAGAACACCAGCCTGACTGAAGAAGGCAAAGTCAGACTATGTTCATTGATTCAGAAATTAGCTTCACTTAACTGCAAACTGATTCATACATTGTACTATGACGGGGTTGTTTAAGTATGGTTTAGTACTGTATAAATCATTACTGGCTGATTTGTATTTATCTATCTATCTATCTATCTATCTATCTATCTATCTATCTATCTATCATCTATCTATCTATCTATCTATCTTATTTATACCCCACCTATCCCCTCCCTACTGGAGGACTCTAGGCGGCTTACATACATGTAATTCATCTATATTATACAATATAATCAATCATTACAATGTTTTACGCGCGTGATGGGAAGGAGGTACGGGAACCGGCTCTTCAGCTGCAGGCATCGGACTACATGTCCCAGGATGCCTCGCTTCGCGCCGGCTGCTGACGTCCAGGAAGCTGTTGATTTTGGATCCGTCGTTCTCCGCCGCCATTATCGGGGTTCCCAGATCCATTTATAACACAGTAGGTAAAATCAAAACATATGGTTCAAGCGCAGTGCTTGGCATTAATTTCAGTGGTATTCTTTGGGATTTTGCAGCTGGCATAGGGAACCTGTGGCCCTCCAGATTTTGTTGGACTTAAATTGGCCATTCTGAAACATGTTGGGAGTTGTAATTCAACACTACATGTTGTCCATTATGGTGTAAGAGTATTTTTTCCAAAATACTATTTGGAAAAAAAATCTGTAAGGCACATCTCAAATAAATGGATATTGAAGCAAGCTCCACATACTGAAGGACAAAGCAATGACACCAAAAGTTTGGATTATTGTACCAGACCAGTGGATGTTTAAAAAGAGAATTTTGCTAATCCTCAGATCAGCATGATTCGCTCAGTGTAATCAAGAGCACTGTGTGAAGAATATGATTCAAGGAGATTCTGATTTACCCCTAAAGATCTATAATAAAAAAACTTTTCTGGGTCCCAGCCAAAGAATTGATCTGGATATTTCATATGGTTGGACCATTTTCTCTTACTGTTGTGCTAGTAGCAAATATTACTCATCATGAAAATACAGTGATTTAAATATTTTATTTTTTCAAATGTAAAAATGTATCTGGTACAATAAATTAATTTTCTAAATGAGGTTTTCTTTTTATCCCTTTTGCCTAGGAAAGTACTAGCATTTCTTTCAACAAGACACTTGACAAGTATCTTAACCTTCCTATGAGTTACATTTTTAGATCTGTAGCTAAATTTACTTTAAGATGTTGTGGTTGTTGTTTAATCCCAGAACTTTTCTTTGATAGTTATTGATTCCCTGGGAGAATCATTTGGACCCTTCTTGATATGTCAGATTTAAAGAAGATGGTATGATGTTAGCTAATTGCACAAGTCAAAGCTGTATTGAATTAGTGGTTTCATGCTAGTTTGCAAAACTATTTTCCATCACTGCAAAAATTACGTCCATCGGATGTTAGTGCATTTCAAATTAAATCATGGCTTCTGCATCCAGGAAGATTGTTCCAGTTAACAGAATATGGGCAGCTCTGCAGAGAAAGGAAGCAAGTTTTGGCCTGTAGAGACATTTTCCTTACTCAGCATCAGTGAACTATTATCCTGAAAGTATTTAGCAATCCTGTATCTCTAGACATAACTGAGTTTGCAATATTTGCATATTGCAAAAGTATGCAGTTGTTTATAATAATGGTAATTTCAAATTGTTGCTATTGTGTTTTCTATGTAAGACTATTTTGTAAAATTAAAAGTGGCGCGGTGGCTCAGCGGGTTAAACCACTGAGCCGTTAAGACTGCCGACCACAAGGTTGGCAGTTCGAAACCGCGTGGCGAGGTGAGCTCTCATCACTAGCCCTAGCTCTCTGCCAACCCAGCGATTCGAAAGCTAATATAGCAAGTAGATAAATGGGTACCACTCACGTGGGGCAATTTGCGGGCGTCCAGCGGGGGGTCGTCCTCGATCCGAGAAAGATCTGGAGAGCGGTGATGGCGGCGGAGGACGACGGATCCGGAAAAATAACAGCTTCCTGGACGTCAGCAGCCGGCGCGGAGCGAGGCATTCTGGGACTTGTAGTCCGATGCCTGCAGCTGAAGAGCCGGTTCCCTTCCCCTCTCCCTATCGCGCAGTAAAAATTTGTAATTGATGTATAATGTTAATGAATATGTACTGAATGCTGTAAGCCGCCTAGAGTCCTCCAGTAGGGAGGGGATAGGCGGGGTATAAATAGGACAAATAAATAAATAAATAAATAAATAAATAAATAAATAAAATTAATTTAAGATACTGTATCTCACAAGATCTTCTGGATGTAATGACATATTTGTAAAGGCAGCTATTCTGCTGGGAGGAGAAATAAGCTTAGTGAGATGTGAGGTGCTTTCACTAAGGAACATATATACATACCACACTTCGTATGCTGGCAAATCTATTTAGACTTATGGCAGTGGAACATTAAAACATTGAGAAAAGCTCCTTCTTTGAGTATATTTGCCTTTCTTTGCTACAAACAGAGTAAGTAGCTCAACCTTCCCTGTTAATGGTGGAACTGTTCTTGTGATGAGGTCCTGTAAGGAAGGCTACACCAGCCTCTCCTTGCTGCAGAACTGTAAACAGACCACAAAGTTTAGTTTTGACTTCAGCATCCATTATAACAAGTAACTGGCTCAGAACGTACTGTAGACAATCTGACTAGAAGCAAAAGTAATGGGAAAAATTAGGCAAATGTCACCTAGGGTTGCAATCCTGGAAGATACTGCATATCTCGGAGTGAGTCTCATATGGTTCATTGGGAGACGCTTGTGAGTAGTCTTGAGCTGTTGGGAAATTCTGAAGCTAAACAAGCTCATTTTTGTCACATTTAAAGCTGGGAAAAATAAATTGATTTGTTTTAATTCTATAGCTTGAGGAATTGCAATAAAGCAGCTCTGTGGTGCATCTAATGAGCAGGAAAATAGCTGATAGTCACAAGTAAGGATATGGTAGATTTTGGATACATCCTATCAAAGGAAAGGAGAAGATCCATTAATGAACTGAATAGAGTTATACTGTATTTTTATTCAGTACAAGGCAGACTGATTCAGTTGCTTCAAATGGACAGCAGGGGCAGAAGACCTGTTCAGTTGTTCCAAGGCTGCCTTTGGCCATACCCAGTCTCTTGAGCCAGTTAATTGCTGACTTGAAAAGGTCGGTTGCTTCACCCAGTGACTTTTCCCAGCCCATTGCTGGTAAAAGGTCCTTGATTAGTGGCTGTTGTGGGTCTTCCGGGCTGTGTGGCCGTGTTCTGGAAGTTGTGGTTCCTAACGTTTCGCCAGCATCTGTGGCCAGCATCTTCAGAGGGCAGGAGCACAGATAGAAGCAAAATCTCTGTGCCCAGGTAGAGTGGCAATGTTCTATTTATAGAGCTAAATTATAGGAGATTAGGTGGGGTTTTTTGTTGTGTTGAAATGTTAACGAGTGGCTGATGAGCGTGATTAGCATGTTCATTGTGAGAAGTATTCCCATGTCCTGGTGGTTGGACTGAGTTCGTTGACCTTTTGGTTAGGAACCACAACTTCCAGAACACGGCCACACAGCCCGGAAGACCCACAACAGCCATTGAACTCCGGCCGTGAAAGCCTTCGACAATACATTGCCCTTGATTAGGTTTGCAGCAGAGTGCCACTCTCTTGAAAACATGGCTTTGGGGGCTGACTATATTTGAGCAGGCAAGAAGACGGGGCATCTTGTTAGAGTTCTTGTGTTGCCCTGACGAATTATTCCTGTACAAAGCACAGCCTTCTCATGGTGACGTGAAGTGCAGGTGCAAGATAGCAACGGTCACGTGTGTATTGTTTTGACTAGATTGCATGGGAACAAGGTCTCCTGATATCCTTCCGTGGGAAGCCTTGCCCAGGCCCCCCCTGAGCAAGGAAGGGGGGAACTCAGTGCGTAGTTGCAGCACTGCTAACCAATAGCAGGTCATGCTATGTGCTTTAAGCCTAATGCTTTGAGGCCTAGTGTGTGTAACAGCTAACATCCAGCCAATCAGAATGCTGGAAGAACTGAATATACAACCATGCAAAATGGTGTTCTATGTCTTCTTGATTTCTAGTGTTTTCTTAGCCATGTAGTTCTTCACATGTTCACTTCCCGTGGACTGGGCAGAGTGAGCTATGCCTGGCTTTGGGTATAGGCCGTGGCAGGAACTCTGGCCCTGGGATCAATACACGGAACTCTGCTTATAAGTTTGTTTTTGTTTTTCCTTTTTACAATGCTGTACCATGTACTGTGTATTCAACTTTCCTTTTTGCGATAATGTGATTGTATATACATTATTGCCTTATGCTACCAGTAAACACTGTTAGCCCTAACATGCTGCATTCTTGTCTGTTTATTCTCAAGCCTCGGTTTTTCCCCTTTAAGCCAGCATATATCCCATCAGGTTACGGGCCCAGAGAGAAATTTGCGTTTTCTTTGCTGCGTTGGACCTGGCTGTAAAAGGGAGTTTGTTTTTAGAGGCTGGTTTCAGAATAAACATGTTTTCTTTGAGTGGTCAGCAATGGCTGAACAGTGTCTGGTCAGTCTGCCATTTGAGGCTTTAGATGGCACAAACTATCTGACCTGGTGTGTGGAGATGGAATCATCCTTTTTGCAAGAAGATGATTTGTGGCAGTATGTGGCAAATCCACTTCCAGAGATCCCTGGAGGATTCAGAGGGTTCTCTCTGAAGAAGTGCAAGCATGTTTGGACTGTGCTTATGGCATTTTTGCTTTTGGGACTCAAATCCTCTGAATGGAATTATATCAGCTACTCCAGAATTGCAAAATGAGAGCTGAGAAGCTGTTGGAGCCTTTAATACACAGTGGAACTCTGTTGCCCTTGGTGGTCTATTAAGACAGCTTTATGGTTTGAAGCTGCAACCGGTGAGACTGTGATGACCCACCTTAGTGAGTTCAAGACTTTGTTTGCTGCAAAAAGGCATGAACGAGAAGGCATGTTTTTCTGGCACTGTGAAAAAGCGTGCGTGATTTTGTCAAGCCACTTCCAGGAGCCGTCTGCTGCTGCTGTCCCTGAGAAGTCCAAACAAAGTGTTCCAGCTGAAGTAAAACCTGGTATGGAATTTACATTTGCCGTGGTTTGCTGTGATTCTACAAGGCTGTTCCCTGCCCCGATGTCCAGCGGATGCAAGAAGCCTGATTTACGAAGGGAGGGGACGCCAGATGCCAGGAGTCAGCTGAACAACGAATCCAAGTTTTCTGCTCTGCCGGCTGCTGTTTTGTAAGCATTTCCAGAGACTCTGTTTTTGAATTCCGCTTGCTGTAAAGTTTGTAAACATGGACGGTTATTGTTACAAATTGCAGCCTTGAGTTCAGCAAGTCATTTTAGCTGATATTTCTGTGAAATGTATATGTGTACTTTTGTTGTTTTTCTCTCCTCAGTGTTCCAGCCCTGGTCACGTCTGAATGCAGGTGCTGAATGTTTCATTGCGATATGAAACTGCTTGTGTTGAGACTGAGTGTGTTAGAGACAAACCTGTAACATCAAGTGTGTGAGATGCTGTGGAGATTGTGTGGACAGGACATTGTGTGTTTAATGTTCCCCACATCATAAATGCATCCATAAAGTTTTCACAAAGTACTGGGGTATCCCGGGATGGGAGAGTGTGTCTCAGATAGCCAAATGCATTCTGAGTTAGAACCCAGGAAATGTGCAAAAGTTTCTTGATTGTGTTGTGTGTAAACTGTGTGTAAACAATCTAAAATCAGGACTGTGTCTGTTGCTAGGCAAAGTGACAGAGTGTTAACTAGACCATTTCAGTTGGTTCATAGAGACCTAGTTAGCCCCCATGTCCCAAGTAATGGTGGGGTGCGAGTTTCATGTTCCTTCTGGTTGATGATCATACCTGCTTGTGTTGTTGCTACTTGTTGAAGTCTAAAGCGAAGGTCTGTGCTCGCTTTGAAGTGTATGTAGCAATGGTAGGATGAAAATAAGGTCAGTTCCAGTCAGATTGTAGTGGAGTGTTCCTGAGCCATTTGTTCCAGAATTGGCTTTGTAGGAAAGTATTCTCCCAAAGACTTGCCAATGTTGGAATTCTAGCTGAGTATTGGTGTTGTGAATACCATTAAAAATAGCCCGCTGTTAGTTACTCAGGTGCCATCCCATGTCTGGGGAGAGGCTGCCTTGATTGCAGTGTGTGTTTTCTAACTAACAGGTAGTAGAATTCAACTGTAAAAAAGAAGTTATTTTTCTTTGGTATGGCAAGCGCCCTTCACTGAAGTACCTGCATGTCTGTGAAACATTTGCATGTGTTCACAACCCCAGGTCACAGAGAAGGAAGAACCAAGGAAGCAGAGTGCTTCAGGTTGTTGGTTGTTGGTTGTTGATTAAAATCCAAGGCTTATCGGTGTTTCATTAAGCCATGGACGAATCCAAATCTCCAGAAGTGCTTTATTTTTAAGCAGCCTACTGGTTGGGAAAGGTTGTATGCTAAGGTTGCAGAAGTGTTGCTGCATTGCTAGTGTAAACCCACTGTCCATACTTCAGTAGATGGGCAAAAACCAGTTCAGGTTTCTTCTGTTCCCCAGTCTACGAGTGTGAAAAGGGCCCCTCAGGTGAAGGAAGTGGAAATTTCACCTGAGCAGTTGCAGGGCCTGGAGAGGGAGTCAGGTATTAGGAAAGAAGACGGTGATGAGAAAGCACAGTGGTCATTCCTCATGGGTCCTCTTATTCCAGGGTGTGAAGCCTGACAGATTTGTGATTTAGCAGGTGACAGAGAGTGTCAAGTTACCTGAGAAAACCCAGTCTTTGCTAGATGTGTTGCTCCTGCCTTTGAGAGGCAAGAAGAACATTGGAACACAGCTGTGGATAGTCAGTGTGAGTTTTGGTGAAGTGTTAAGAGTAACCAACCTATCCTTTGTTTTAGTAAGCTGTAGGTTCCATATGAGTGTTCAGAAAGACATTTCTTTCTGATAATACTCTGCAGTGTAAAGCCAGTGTTGCCCAGGGATTTGTTCACAAGAAGGAGTTTGTGAACTGTGGATCTAGTGTATGCACCCACAGCTAGGCCAGGATATTTACGTGTGGTGCGTTTTCTGGTTGCGTAGCGTGGAAACAGGTGTCCATTTACATATTGTGATGTTGACACAGCATATTTGAATGTAGATCTCCCTGAAACTGTGTGTAAGGCAAGCGTTTTGGCTCTACATGTGTGGCAGTTCCCAAACAATTCATTGACTTAACAGGGTGCTTTATGGATTTTAAAGCAGGCCAGTCATTGATAGCATGGTGCAGATGCTAACTGGGATGTGAGAACAGTCACGTGCTGTTTTCTATGTGTACATAAGAAAGTGTAAAAGTTTGTGTAGGACTTCATACTTATGTAGTTGTTTTCTGCTTAGAAACTGAAGTTTTCCACCTTGAATAAGAATTTGTCAGTCAGCTGAAATAAAATTGCCAGCTGAGGAAGTAAAGCACAAATTCAAACATTTATCTTGGTGTTGAAGTTACAAGAGCCCAGAACAGAGATGGTTCTTGGTTTCCTACAGAGTGTCATTTGTGTAAAGGAAGCTTATCCTTAATTTGTTGTACAGTATATCACTCTGCAGTAACGCAGTGGACATGCCCTGAATTAGTTTTGCCCAGGTAGGGTACCAAGCTTGCAAAATGGTTTAGCCCTCGATGTGAGCTTGCAAAGAGGTGAAAAAGTCCTGCAATTTTCGCAAAGGAGGGGACAGAACATTTGCGGGCAATGTTTTTCTGTTTCTATCTGACTGTGTTTCTGTTCCTGCATAATTTGTATTATTATGTATTTGTATGTATCTGAAGAAAACATTGCATGAAATGTATATTGTGCATTATACATATGTGTAACAAGTGTTTTTAAACCATTTTCTAGTGTTGATGACTATTGGTTGTAAAAACTGTAACTTGAATAGTGTGATTATTACATGCATTAACCTTTGTTTTTCTTATTTCTGTAAAAATGTTTGTTACTCCCATTGTACAGAAATAATTCGGGAGGGGTGTTAGAGTTCTTGTGTTGCCCTGACGAATTATTCCTGTACAAAGCACAGCCTTCTCATGGTGACGTGAAGTGCAGGTGCAAGATAGCAACGGTCACGTGTGTATTGTTTTGACTAGATTGCATGGGAACAAGGTCTCCTGATATCCTTCCGTGGGAAGCCTTGCCCAGGCCCCCCCTGAGCAAGGAAGGGGGGAACTCAGTGCGTAGTTGCAGCACTGCTAACCAATAGCAGGTCATGCTATGTGCTTTAAGCCTAATGCTTTGAGGCCTAGTGTGTGTAACAGCTAACATCCAGCCAATCAGAATGCTGGAAGAACTGAATATACAACCATGCAAAATGGTGTTCTATGTCTTCTTGATTTCTAGTGTTTTCTTAGCCATGTAGTTCTTCACGTGTTCACTTCCCGTGGACTGGGCAGAGTGAGCTATGCCTGGCTTTGGGTATAGGCCATGGCAGGAACTCTGGCCCTGGGATCAATACACGGAACTCTGCTTATAAGTTTGTTTTGTTTTTCCTTTTACAATGATGTATCCTGTATATTCATCTTTTTCATTGTTGCGATAATGTACTGTATCTGCATTATTGTCCTATGCTAAACAGTAAACACTCTTAGCCCTAACATGCTGCATTCTTGTCTGTTTATTCTCAAGCCTCGGTTTTTCCCCTTTAAGCCAGCATATATCCCATCACATCTTCCTTTCAGACATGAGATTAAGTCACAAGTCAGTAGAAGCAAAGTGATGCAGAGGGAGAAGCTGATGTGCTGTGTAGCCTGTCCTGCCTTTGCTGAGCTGGCTTTCTGCCTACATGGCCCCACTGAGGATGATCTGAGGTCGCCTTCTGCCACATGGCCCCACGGAGCAAGTTCTGCAATTCTAATCCAAAATTCTACAATACGGACACTCTCCTACATAATAATTGGTAACCGCTACCTGTGCTGCTCAGCTGGAGCAGCGTGAAATGAAAAACTGCCCATTGAGGTTTAGTTATGGATTCCAGCAGAATTCAAATTGTTAACCTACAATTTGTTGATTAAGTGAATGAACAGCAAGCTGAATATACAGTACTTTGCTTCATGCAAACAAGTAGAACCAAGCAGAGAATGCCAACTTAACTATATCTGAATCCAGGTTCCTAACTTATATTTCCAAAAAAGTTAGGATCGTAAGGTAAGTAACAAATTGGTCTTAATTAGTCTTAATTCAATTTTCAATAGGCTTGTGCTTCTCTCTCACCTCCCCCCCAAGTATTTTTGGAGTGGGTGTAATTATGATTTGACTGCATCTTTACTCGCAAGATAAAATTCTTAATTCTTAATTTCCGATTGAAGAGACATAGGATTTCAATTTCCTTCACCTTTCAAACTTATCATTGTACACATTGTAGGAAGAGAGCTGTGTTAGTCTCTGGTAGACAATATTCAGAAGGAGTTTGGTAGTTACAGCTCATTTCATCAGATGCCTTGGAGTGGCAGATGCAATAGAGTAGCTCACAGAAGCTTATGTGTTTTAATAAAATTTTCTAGTCTGAAATGGTGCTTCTTAGTTTTGGTTTCAAACTCTGAATTGTTTCAAATAAACTTCAGATTTAAAAATCATTTTTTAAAATACAAACATACTTTAATTGCAGCCCTTTCAAGAAAGATTATTTAACAGACCATCTCTTTAAAAAAAATGAGCTGCTTTAGGAACAATCATTCTGTACTGTTAAAGAGCATACTTTCTGGAAATAATTCAACAAATTCAACAGCAGTCCTCAATGAACAGCAAAGGAAACCGCCTTTTATTTTTTTAAGGCAGACACCATTTTGAATTTCCCCCAGACAATAGAACAAGGCTTTCTGGGAATCTTACAATAGCAATTACTCCAAAAGTTCCAAATGCACATTTTATTGTGCAAATTGCTCTAATTCGTTCAAACAACTGTATAGGGAACCTTTACTGATTTATTAAAAGAATTCATATGGCCGCCCAACTCAAACATAGCGACTCTATGTGGTGTACAAGCAAAACAAGTTAAACAATTTCAATTAAAATCCAAGCTGTTAATAGGTGATCAAAAACTCTAATTCCAGATGGGAACTACAATCATCCTGGTCCCAAGGCCCAAGGGAAAAACCAAGCTTTTCCTGCCTTTTGGAAGGCCAACTGAGGGTGATCATTCCAGTAGGCAGGCATCCCAACAGAATAGGCATACCTCCTGGGCCCCATTTGATGATACACCCACTCTGAGTATCTGGGATGGGCAGATACCATTGAGAAGAGGTGGTCCCACAAATTTTATTTTGTAAGCTTCAAGTCCTTATTGTAAAAAAACCCGTTATCTTCCACCTGCAAATACCTGTGAAACAGAACAGCCCTTTTCAAAACAGGTGAAATAGTTGAGAAACGCTTCTTGTCAATTTGGTACAATATTAATTATAGATAGAAAAACAAAGAGAGAAAAATACACATGAACAGCAAAGGCCATCTGTGCAACTAAAACTTGAGTAAAACTGTTTTTTCCACAAAGTAAAAATAAAATTCTGTCTTGGAAAAGACACTGTGGCACATGGGTGTTATAATCTATCAACATGTACTCCAAATGCACCATGTATAGCAGATGACTTCTATACTGTATGCAGAAATGAGCTGCATGCTAAAATGCTAATTCTTTGTGAAATAAGACATAAAATTTAAGCCCTTTATTGATATAACTGCTAATTTTGCAAGGAAAGAAATATTACATAACCAATTATGCATTTTAAGGAAGATCTTTGAATCTTGTACCATATAAGGTAATTTGAATAGCAGGGAGGAAAATGTCTTATTTCAATTAATCAGATACTAGCACAGTATGTCTATGGAGGTTTTGCTTTGGGGAGAGAATTATCCAAAGGAAATGTTTGAAAACCATAAAACTTCTAACACGTATTTTCACACATGAGACAGAAATGTCAGCCAGTTAATTTATTTATCCATACTGTATATATGAGTGCCTCTTTCTCAGTTCACAGGAATGTCAGTTTGAAACATCTTTTTAAAAATGGATTTTGAATTTCTACAGCTAAATAAGACAAGAGAAAAAAGAGTCAGTGCCCATGGAGGGGAAATTAATGTGGCATGATTAAGATTAAGCCTTTGCTCCACTATATTCTTGACGGGAATCGCATGCACACACATATACAACCCCTCCCCCCAATAAATCCCTAAATGCCCAGTTTGATGCTTAGATTATTCTCCTTCTTGATCAGCTAAAGGCAACTTTGAAATGAACAAAAATGTGTATTTTAATCTGATTTTTTTTTTTGGTTCAGTGGTCCCGTGAAAGCAGACAATGCTTGCTTCTGACTTGAAACCTTACAGCCCAACTTTGCATTTTGGAAGAGAAACTTTCTCTACTTCTATGTACACCTCAGCACAAACTCACAAAGCTAAAATTACAGTAGTTTGAGATATTATATTTTGTCGAACTAATTTAGATGACTCCAAGAACAGAAACTGTTGCAAAAAATAGTTACATTTAAAACCGTACAGCAAAACTAGAACCCTTTTCCCTAGCCCAACTGAACAAAAACAAATGTTACTTCATTTCCTGCAAGGCTAAGGCATGCCAAAATTAAATTGGTTGAAATACCCTTTAAAAGGGAATTTTCCTTATCCCCTGTAGTACAAATGACCGATTCAGCTTTTCCTGTTGAGCTGGAATAGACTCTGGAAATTGGCAGACAAATTCAAAGTTGTGCTGGAAAGGGGAAAGGAAAATTAAAAAGGTCTTTTGCTGACTCTTGATTCATTCCCTTAATCCTTCTGCTTGGTTGAACAACAAGATATACAGCTCTGAATCTCCAAAAAGGGAAAGACACATAGCTCAGAGTTTCAGAGAAATAATTGGCCAGTACTTGGGCTGTTTTTTATCACAATTCCTATCAAAATTGAGTTGCATGGTGGTCTCCATTGCTTGGATTTTCTTGGCATCTACACCATAGAGCTTTCTCATTTCAGCCATTCTTCTCTCGCCAGGCTTCTCAGCTGGGGGCTGCGCTGACCGGCCTGTGGACAAGTGAAGGTCATGGTCAGCTTCCACATACATATCTTGCTGTTCCGCCTCCAGCTGTTTCTGTTTCCCTATGTAAAACAGAACACACTTCATGAGTTTTTTTTTTAATTATGGGAATCACAAATGATATCAGCATTGTACAACCTATGTATCTGTGTCTAAAGATGTATATATCTTTAAAACAAAAATTGTTTATTTTTTAAACCCTTAACCAATCCACTATAAGCTGAAGGATACTATTACATAAAGGAGAACATTGCATCTAACATTGCATCTATCTTACAACAATTGCAATGATCACCAGCTCTTTTCTGGCCACAATTCAAAGCACTAATGTCATGAATCGTTTGGATTTAAAAGATGGTCTTCTACTGTACCATTCTGCCCATTCACCCTTTTGAAGTGCCTATGGTGGTCAATGGTGATATGAAGTAGGGGTAGGCATCAAAAGTTTCTTTTGTTACTACCTCTCCAGTTTTTACACGGATACACCAGTGTTGTACACTGGTTAGTGTCACACTAGGAGTAGTCATTCCCTAATTGCATATAAATGGGAGGTGGGAGAGAGAAAAATAAAAGAGTACTTATTACAGTCACAGACCAGAATTCAAAATAAAACATGATGAAATTAAGTAAGAACAAAACAAAACAGGAAAAGAATGTTACAACTGGTGGTGGATTCATTGGTGGGTAGTCAGAGTGTGTCTAATTTTACAGCCAGTGTAACATATACTTAGTATATTCAGAGATAGCCCCCACTTTGCCATTGAGTGACTTTGGACCAATATCAGAAGATTCTTGTGGGGATAACATTGACTGAATCTGGTGAATCAAGTGAGATACAAATAAATAGGGGAGAGTGTAATATATTCACTGCCTAGAGCCAGCTTGGTCTAGTGGTTAAGGCAACGGCTAGGAACCAGGAGATTGTGAATTTGAGTCCTGCCTTAGGCATGAAAGCCAGCTGGGTGACCTTGGGCCATTCACTCTCTCTCTCAGCCCTAGGAAGGAGCCAATGGCAAACCAGGAGACTGAGAGTTCTAGTCCCGCCTTAGGCATCAAAACCTGCTGGGTGACCTTGGGCCAGTCACTCTCCCTCAGCCCAACTCACCTCACAGGGTTGTTGTTGTGGGGAAAATAGGAGGAGGAAGGAGTAATAGTTATGTTCCCCGCCTTGAGTTATTTATAAAAATAATAAAAGCGGGATAGAAAATAAATAAAATAAAAATAAAAATAAAATAATTCATGGCTAGATGAATACTCATGCAATGATACAATAATTATGTTGTCTTTTATCTGTTTTTGTTTTAAGTATCATCACCTGCCCCTGAGCAGTATAACTGCAATAAGTGGTTAAGATATAACAGTGTCAATACATTATAACCAAGAAATAGTTTCCAAAATATTGGGGAGATAAAGAACATAACAAAAGGTGACTTAAAAAATACATGTTGTTGTAATGCTAAAAAAATTGGTGAAGAAATTAGTAGAGCAAATTTTAAATTGAAAAAGAGAAGTAATACTGTATGTACAGAGACATTAAATTTTTAATGCTCCATTAAGATGAAACCAACAGGCCTAAATGGTTTTCTAGCTGTGGCAGTAAAATGATGCAAGCAGGACAACATAAATTTAGCCAAAATTCTGCTAATGAAGACAGTTGACATTTTTAAGAGGAAAATATTTTTTTTCCTTTGCCATGCTTCTCAAATTAAGCTAGCCTTGTGATACAGATGCTGATATGGTTTATAGTCATCGGCTAAATTTACACAGCAATGACACTTATGTAGACAAGATTGGGATTCAGGATTCAGTGTTGGGATCATTACTGCTTGAAAAAGTTCACTTTATCATTAATATATTCAAATATTTAGACTTACACTTTCACAGAAATAGGTTTGGACCACATTTACCAGTTTTGAAGAGTAATTTGTTTACACTACTCAGTCTACAAACCCACTTTGAATGCTAATTTTAAAGGGCTGGTATTTAGAAGATAATTATAATACTGAATATATCACAATGAAAATAATTATAATAATGAAATACATTTTTATAAAAAATACTTTAACATATTATGGATGTCTCTGGCATGACTTTAAAAAATATTAAAAGCTCTTGTCTTAAATCCTTATGTATATATCCCTTACCAAACACCACTGTTTTACTGGTTTGTGGAATTTTGCCAAAAGCGCATCTTTATAAGAAATGGCCACATGTGCTGTCCTCCTTAAAGAACAGCTGTGTGAGCCTAAAGTCATACTGGAGGTACTGTTCTTACTTATCATTTCCAGCAGTAAAAAGGAAGATTATTATCTTCAAGGAGAACATTATTTTCAAATTGAACTTTTTACCCTTCTGATCATCCTGGAAGTTCTCAGAGAAGTTAACAATTGTTTAAAATTAGAATAAAAATAACTGTTTTTCTTTAAAGGAGCAGCACATTTCAAAATATGCTATTGATAGCTAAGTGAACACACAATTCAACACTAAAGCTCTAGAGCAGCATATCTCAACCTTGGCAACTTTAAGATAGGTGGACTTCCAAGAAACTGTGTTGGTTGGAGAATTCTGGGAGTTGAAGTCCACCTATCTTAAAGTTGCCAAGGTTGAGAAATGCTGCAGAAGTTCCAGGAACATGAAAAAGTCTTCAACTGTGTCAAAAAGAAACACACACACAAACGATCCAGCGAGCCTTCCCAAGGAGAGAGTTCCAAAGTTAGAAGCTACCACTAAGAAAGTCCTGTGTTTTAACATGCATCTTGAACATATTTTAACACACAAGCCATATGGAGTGGGAAAAGTGATTCGGGGTTTCAGAATTAAGCACTTCAAACATGAATGTTACCAACCTCTCTCTACTTTCCATCTCATTCAAGGAAGGCTGATGGGGATTTAAACTGTTCCTAGAAAATGACTGTGGTTTGAGTGTGAAAAGCAAAATGAAACTGAATCCAGACTAGTCAGAAGTACAATTGCCAGCACCACTGACCCGGAATTAGGGTGTCATCTAGATGAGATATTCTTGAAAATGAAGGAGTTCTTGAATCTGCTTGTTTAGGCCTGCTTCTGTGCTGTGGAGCAAGGCATGGTTGCTATGCCTATTCCTGGAGAATCCAGTTATGGCAAGAGTCACAACAACACCTGGCTATGATGTTTTGGAGTCTAACTCCCAAAACTCAAGTGCAACCTCAGTCCAGAAAGACTTGTGTAGTTCTGTCAGTACAAATGTTACAGTATATTAAGACTTATCTAAATGTATATAAATGTATAGGGGCGTGGTGGCTCAGCGGGTAAGACGCCAGGCTTGTCGATCGGAAGATCACAAGTTCGGAGGTTCAAATCCCTAGCCCCATGTGACGGAGTGAGCTCCTGCACTAGCCCCAGCTCTTGCCAACCTAGCAATTTGAAAGCATGCAAATGCAAGTAGATTAATTGGTACCACTTCAGTGGGTAGGTAGCAGCGTTCCGCGCGTGTCATGCTGGCCACATGACCGTGGGAGCGTCTTCGGACAACGCTGGCTCTTCGGCTAACAAACGGAGATGAGCACCGGCCCCTAGAGTCAGACACGAGTGCACAAATGTGGAGGGAGGAACCTTTACCTTTTAAAATGTATATTACTGGGGAATATTCAATACTATCTATTCCAATTCCCCTAGATTTGCTTCAGGGAATCGGTGTAATCTCCAGGGAAGATTTTGCAGACATTCAGAACTCTACAGGAGAAAAGGGTGGGTGGATGGGCCAGAAAGTTCAGTTACGTTAGCAGAAGTCCTTTTGTCAACACAGATGAAGACCATTTCAGCTTGCATTCAGAGTTAAGCGTCTCGCCATATATGCTTCAGAACATCTGCAATATATTTCATGGCTGAAAAAAAGATACTCTCCGCAGTTCACAAAACAAATTATACCACATTCATGGAAAATAGATACTTAAACAGTGCAATCAAGTATTAGATTTTTAGGATTCATTCCTTTTCTAGGTTGCAGTGCTTATCGTTAGCCTTGTCTCCAATTTGCACTGCTTCCCCTGTAGGAATACAAACAAGTGTGTCACTGTTCCTTGGCATACTACTAGAAGGGGAAAAAATCCTTTGGATCCTGTTCAAGCATTTCATGTAAATATCTAAAGGAGAAAACAAGTCTTAATATCCCTATTCATTTAGCCTTCAAAACAGTCTTCGACTTCTGGTGACTGCCTGGACAAGTCCCTGCAGTTTTCTTGGCAATTTTTTTCAGACATGGCTTGCCATTGCCTCCTTACTAGGGCTGAGAGAAAGTGACTGGCCCAGGGTCACCCAGCTGGCTTCGTGACTAAGGTGGGACTAGAACTCACAGTCTCCCAGTTTCTGGCCTGGTGGCTTATAATCACTACACCAAACTGGCTCTCATCCCTCAATATGATATTCATACAATATTTTTGGATGGTTAAACATTCCTTTATGCCAGGCCAAGTTCAGAGTTTAGCCAACTAAGGAGTAAAAATGCATAGTTTGTACAATCCAGCAAAGTCCTGAATTCTTAACATCCTCTGGCAATCATGGCTTTAATACTACTTTTCAAAGTTAATTCTGTATTAACTAATTAATTGATATTATTACTGTATCTGTATACTGTAGCTTTTTACTTTCTATTATAATATTTAGAAACTTTTGCACATAAAAAAATTCCTGCAAATTAGAATGGGAACCTGTGGTTTTCGCTCTCCATTTTCTAGTGAAAACAAAGGGTTAGGGTTCCAATTGGGGAACGAAGGGTTAAACCTTTTTCTTTCCTGAAGGAAAACTAAGCTGAATAAAAGCTGTAAATATAAACATTTGTTCCAAGTTATGCTGTTGTTGTTTTAAGTAACTAATTCGTAACATTGGCTAAAAAAATTAGATTATTATTAAATTTCCACTGGCAGTAATTATAGAGGAAACTTGCAGGAGATCATTTACACAAAACAATAGAAAATGTGATGTGCTCTTCTTATAATCAATAGATACAACAATAGCAATATAGCCAGGTCAGTGCATGAGAAGAATCCTCCTTATCCCTGAAAATCTCTAATTCCTGTCATGTGAACTCTCTGCCATAGGCAAGAAAGTCTTACGTTTAAGACTTTCTTGCCTATGACAGAGAGTTCACATGACAGGAATTAGAGCAAAGGAAACTTTAAAGTACGTAATGTTCTTGAATGTTGTATCTACAAATATGCTAGAGCAAAAGATGTTCCTTTTGAGCATATCCAACTTTTCAAATTGCAATTATCAAACAATTCTGACACACAACTTCGAGTTCTGTGTCAGTTGTGCCTATCCCTGGACCAGAAGGCCCTGCTCATGGTCACTCATGTCCTTGTGACCTCCAGACTATACTACTGCAACACCTCTATATGGGCTGCCCTTAAAGAGCATTCAGAAGGTTCAGCTGGTATAGAATGTGGCGGTGTGAGCAGTTAATGGCATTGGTTATTTGGCGCATGTGACACCACTGCGTGCCAGCTGCATTGGCTTCCAACGTGCTTCCAGGTGTAATTCAAGGTGCTGGTAGTTAACTTTAAAGACCTTCATGGCTTGGGACCGGGTTACTTACAGGACTGTCACTCCCCAATTGTCTCTACCTGTCCTACCCAAACTGGCAGGAGGGGCATGCTTCAGGTCCCATCGGCTACGGAGTGTCGGCTGGTGGGGCCCAGAAAGAGACCCTTTTCTGCTGTGGTGCCTGCCCTTTGGAACATCATTCCATCTGAGATCAGACTAGCCTTGACCCTGCTGGCCTTTCATAAGGCCTTGAAAACTTGCTTTTGTGTTTGGCCCCCGGGGTGTGCGATAGAGCCTATCTCTTGGCTTTGTTGATGGCTGTTTGTATATGTATTTATATGTGTATGTGTCTGTATGCATACCTATATCTATACTTAGCCAATTCAAAAATCTGAAAATAATTGAGAGAGACTTTAATTTTTAACACAACAGCTATAGCACAGCATATATTGTTGTATTTTATCTATTTTATTGCAAGATGTGTAGAGTCACATATGTGATATGGGCGGCTATATAAATTGAATAAACAAAATATTTTTTTTCCAGAAAGCATTACTGTATACGCACTGTTATCTGTGGTATGGGTTCATTTCGGAGACATTTTCTTTTCCATAGTTGATAACGCTTTATTATTACAATTATTGTTTATATATACAGTGAACACATGTCCTTTATTATAAAGGACAGTCCTTTATTTCAGCAAGCTGTCCTTTAGATTATTGATTTTTTCAAAAACTAACTTTTGTCCTTTATTTTGGTCATTTAACTTTTACCGTACAAATGGTACTACAGTACTTAATGCAGTCACATTCATGTGAAAAAATCACTTGATGTTAGATTTCTGTCCCAGGAAAGACAAAATAAACCACTGACCTCTTTATGACATCTAGAGACAGGACCTGTGACCTCATTATGACATTATGACAAGTACATTCTACTATTCTGCAATGTTTGCTTCACAGTAGTATTTCAAAATTAAAGCAGAATAAAGCATTGGCTGTTACAAGAAATTATCACATTTGCAATTCTAAGATTCCATATAGATCAATTGATTTTGCATTGGTTCCTGTTCCTATCTTTGCTGTCAGTATTGACGAAGTCAGTAATGCATTACATTAATGGTTACTATTCTACTTACTTGATTTTCATTCACACAGCTTGAAGAATCATTAGGATAACTCATCAATATATTAAACTAGATTATTAAAATAAGGAAATTTTAACATACATTTTCTGATTTGGTCAAAAACCATATTTTGCTGCATTTTAAATTATAATGTTAATAACTAGTCCATTACAGATTGAATTAAGTTTACAAAGAAGATACTGACTTCTCTAGGTTTTCTGAAAGCAAATGCAACAGATGGATTACCGTATAAAATTGGATACTGTGTGGGATTTTAAGAGAATCTTTTCAATGTTTCAGCATACGTAAGCTGAATAATATTTCCAACCAACATTCCATTTGTGGCACTAGGATGAACAAAGGAGAACAGCGTAAGTGTAACATACTGCCTCTGTAACCCCAGAAATGAAAGTTTCTAAGAGTTAAACAACTATTTGATTATCAAGTTAGCTTAAAAAAAGAGCAAGTATGCTACTGCCAGGAATAGGACCTCCAGCTGTCTAGCAGCTGTCTGAGTAACTATTGGTATCCACACAAAAGGATAATATAAGTTTCACTGATAGACATAAAGCTTGTCTCTAGAAGTTTTTTTTAAAATAGAATTGTTTCCATGCTTCTTGGAAACAAGCCTGTCAGTTTTGCAAGGGGCCCCATGAGAGGGCATAATTAAAGTGAGACTTCATGCAGTGAAATTTACTTCCTATCCCTTTCTTCTAATTGCCCTTCATATTTTTTAAATTTCAAATTATTTGTATCTAGAAATATGTATAGGTTTCATATTTTTTTAGATTAAAAAATCAACCCATTAATTAAAGCTTCCATATTAAATCAACTGCACCTACACTCTTGCTAGTTTTACAGGACTGGAGTCTGTTAGTCATCTACACAGCCAGAGATCATGAAGCAAAGGGGTCTGATTCCCAAAGATTTCTTTTGACTGGATACTGGCTTTGTCTCCTGCTATCTTTGTTATCCTTTTTGACTAAAGTTATGACCAAACTCAGAAAACTGAGCTACCTATTGGAAAAACTCAGGTTTGTCCTGTCATCATTTGTAGCCATTTGGTTACACCAATGCACCTGATACTCCTGCAATTTGTGGTTAATAATGCTTTACAAATGTACTGTATGATGCGTTGTAACAATGCTTGCTAAGATAATAGCTTGATCATTAGATAATTATCTGTTAGATTTACAAACATAAAACTATTTATATGTGTGTGTATACACACACACATACATATACATACACACACACACACTTCTGACACCACCACTCTGGTATAGGTTGGCCCCAAATCAAGACAGTGAGTTTCCATGCCTGAAATGGACCTGAACCCGGGTCTCCTATATCCTGGATTACGACCCCCATGCCATCCATTCCTCTTCTCCTCATTCCACCTTTCTACACACAACCAAAGAATTCAAGTTTTGTTTTTGCTTTTCCTCAAATGAGATGTAGCTTATTGTTTGGGCCAAAAATGTGGCTGATAGGAACTACAGTTAGCTTGAAAATAGCTAATTTGATGTTAACTTCAGTGTATATTAACCAGTTCATTTATCAGATTTATATCCTGCCTTCTTTCCAGTTTGTATACTTTACGACACAAAAAGCAAAAGCAAAAGCAAAAGCAAAAACAAAAGCCAAAACTTTTTAATTATTCTCTGTGGCTACATGGAAAGTTGTTGAAAAAGGATGAGCTTGCGGTATATACGGATGCTCTTAGAAAAGAGAGTGCACGTATGTGCACCTGATGCCAAGTTTGGGGAGACACCACATCCACAGTGCTTTGGCCATGATCAAACCAATTATACTTTTTAGTTGAGGATTTTCCGAAGCATCTCTGCAACGATTCTGTAACTCAGAAGAATATTAACTGAAACATAACAAGGATCTTTCTATTTATTTATAAACAATAAAGAAACTGGCCAGACCTGCTAAAGTTTCCTTGGGAAAAATAAAAGAGGAGAGTTCCCACCGCATAGCACAGCAGTTTCAACCTACACATTGCAATCATGTAGCCACATTTACAACAGCAACATGAGACAGCCAGCTGTGTAACTATTCAGCTGTGGCAAGAAGAGGAAATTATTCTAAGTGATATTCTATATCACTAAGGGGACAGTCTCACATGCGCTTTCGTGTGGCTGACTGAATTATTGGTCCAGTCTTACTCCATCACAAAACTTCTCCAAAGGATCATTATCATTTGTGTTTGTTTTCTTTATCAAAGCATGAATTGCAATATAGACAGGGAATTGTCATTTGGTAATAGGCAAGTTCTCCAGCAAACGAGATTGTTACCTTGTCGTGGTGCTGGAGCTTGAGCACTTCAATGACGCCATGAGCTAAACCGTGAAGGGACACCAAAGATGGAAAGGTCATGGCAGAGAGGTCAGACTAAATACGATCCCTGGGGAAGGTAACGGCAACCCACCCCAGTATTCTTGCCGTGAAAACTAAATGGATCAGTACAACCAGAGATATGTCAATATACCTTCGGAAGATGGGACTCCCAGGTCAGAAGATGGTCAAAATGCTACTGGGGAGGAACAGAGGATAAGTTCAACTAGCCCCAGATGTGATGACGCAGCTAGCTCATAGCCGAAAGGACGGCTAGCGCCCGATGGTGCTGGTGGTGAACGACAAATCCGATGTTCTAAAGATCAACACACCATAGGAACCTGGAATGTAAGATCTATGAGCCAGGGCAAATTGGATGCGATTATTGGTGAGATGTCAAGATTAAATATAGACATTTTGGGTGTCAGTGAACTGAAATGGACTGGAATGGGCCACTTCACATCAGATGACCACCAGATCTACTACTGTGGACAAGAGGACCACAGAAGAAATGGAATAGCCTTCATAATTAATAATAAAGTGGCTAAAGCAGCGCTTGGATACAATCCAAGAAACGATAGAATGATCTCAATTTGAATTCAGGGTAAGCCATTTAACATCACAGTGATCTAAATATACGCCCCAACCACAGATGCTGAAGGAGCAGAACTAGATCAGTTCTACGAGGATCTGCAGCACCTACTGGATAATACGCCAAAAAGAGATGTTATTTTCATTACAGGAGACTGGAATGCTAAGGTGGGTAGTCAAATGACACCTGGAATTACAGGTAAGCATGGTCTGGGAGAACAAAATGAAGCGGGACATAGGCTGATAGAATTTTGCCAAGACAACTCACTGTGCATAACAAACACTCTCTTCCAACAACCTAAAAGACAACTTTATACATGGACTTCACCAGATGGTCGACACCGAAATCAGATTGACTACATCCTTTGCAGCCAAAGGTGGCAGACATCTATACAGTCGGTAAAAACAAGACCTGGAGCTGACTGTAGTTCAGATCACAAACTTCTTATTGCAAAATTTAGAATCAGACTAAAGAGAATAGGGAAGACCCACAGATCAGTTAGATATGAGCTCACTAATATTCCTAAGGAATATGCAGTGGAGGAGAAGAATAGATTTAAGGGACTAGATTTAGTAGACAGGGTCCCGGAAGAACTATGGACAGACTTTCGCAACATTGTTCAGGAGGCGGCAACAAAAAACATCCCAAAGAAAAAGAAAACCAAGAAGACAAGATGGCTGTCTGCTGAGACACTGGAAGCAGCCCAAGAAAGAAGGAAAGCAAAAGGCAACAGTGATAGGGGGAGATATGCCCAATTAAATGCAAAATTCCAGAGGTTAGCCAGAAGAGATAAGGAATTATTTTTAAACAAGCAATGCGCGGAAGTGGAAGAAGACAACAGAATAGGAAGGACAAGAGACCTCTTCCAGAAAATTAGAAACATCGGGGGTAAATTCCAGGCAAAAATGGGTATGATCAAAAACAAAGATGGTAAGGACCTAACAGAAGCAGAAGAGATCAAGAAAAGGTGGCAAGAATATACGGAAGATCTGTATAGGAAGGATAATAATATCGGGGGTAGCTTTGACGGTGTGGCCAGTGAGTTAGAGCCAGACATCCTGAAGAGTGAGGTTGAATGGGCCTTAAGAAGCATTGCTAATAACAAGGCAGCAGGAGACGACAGTATCCCAGCTGAACTGTTTAAAATCTTACAAGATGATGCTGTCAAGGTGATGCATGCCATACGCCAGCAAATTTGGAAAACACAAGAATGGCCATCAGATTGGAAAAAATCAACTTATATCCCCATACCAAAAAAGGGAAACACTAAAGAATGTTCAAACTATCGAACAGTGGCACTTATTTCACATGCCAGTAAGGTAATGCTCAAGATCCTGCAAGGCAGACTCCAGCAATTCATGGAGCGAGAATTGCCAGATGTACAAGCTGGATTTAGAAAAAGCAGAGGAACTAGAGACCAAATTGCCAATATCCGCTGGATAATGGAGAAAGCCAGGGAGTTTCAGAAAAACATCTATTTCTGTTTTATTGACTATTCTAAAGCCTTTGACTGTGTGGATTATAAAAGATTGTGGCAAGTTCTTGGTGGTATGGGGATACCAAGTCATCTTGTCTGCCTCCTGAGGAATCTGTATAACGACCAAGTAGCAACGGTAAGAACAGACCACGGAAGAACAGACTGGTTTAAGATTGGGAAAGGAGTATGGCAGGGTTGTATACTCTCACCCTACCTATTCAACCTGTACGCAGAACACATCATGCAACGTACTGGGCTTGATGTATCCAAGGCTGGAGTTAAAATCGCTGGAAGAAACATTAACAATCTCAGATATGCAGATGATACCACTTTGATGGCTGAAAGCGAGGAGGAGCTGAGGAGCCTTATGACGAAAGTGAACGAAGAAAGTGCAAAAGCTGGGTTGCAGTTAAACCTCAAAAAAACCAAGATTATGGCAACCAGCTTGATTGATAACTGGCAAATAGAGGGAGAAAACGTGGAGGCAGTGACAGACTTTGTATTTCTAGGCGCAAAGATTACTGCAGATGCTGACTGCAGCCAGGAAATCAGAAGACGTTTACTTCTGGGGAGGAGAGCAATGACAAATCTCGATAAAATAGTTAAGAGAAGAGACATCACACTGGCAAGAAAGGTCTGCATAGTAAAAGCAATGGTATTCCCCGTAGTAACCTATGGATGCGAGAGCTGGACCATTAGGAAGGCTGAGCGAAGGAAGATAGATGCTTTTGAACTGTGGTGTTGGAGGAAAATTCTGAGTGCGCCTTGGATTGCAAGAAGATCAAACCAGTCCATACTCCAGGAAATAAAGCCAGACTGCTCACTTGAGGGAATGATATTAAAGGCAAAACTGAAGTACTTTGGCCACATAATGAGAAGACAGAATACCCTGGAGAAGATGCTGATGCTAGGGAAAGTGGAAGGCAAAAGGAAGAGGGGCCGACCAAGGGCAAGATGGATGGATGGTATTCTGGAGGTGATGGACTCGACCTTGGGGGACCTGTGGGTGGCAACGGCCGACAGGAAACACTGGCGTGGGCTGGTCCATGAAGTCACGAAGAGCTGGAAGCGACTGAACAAATAAACAAACACAATAGGCAAGTTGAGAGAATAAATTATTTATCAGAGGAAACTGAATAGTTCAGGTTTAGTTTTGTCTTCGGGATAAAAGTTTAAAATCCCATCACCGCCCTGAAGTTTCACTTATTTTCTACAGAGTTCTCATGCTTTTATATGGCTGTAATAGATTCAGAGTTTTAGCACATTAGGAGGTAGGATGTATATTTTTATCATCACTGATTTTTATTAATTTTGATCTTTAATATTTGTTTTATTTTATTGATTCTGCAAGCCCCCTTGGGAGAGTTTTGTATGCTGAAAGGGGAGCTCTACCATATAAGTAATATTTTAATACTTCAACAAGGTTTCTGGAAATACAAGTCATATATTCCATTTTATTTATTTACTAAGTTCATTTGGTACAGTAACTGATAGCCAACTGGGTATGTCACAGCATTTACGGGGAAAAAGAAATCTGCCCTTTACACCTACAAAAACCCCCAGAATATCCTTGCTAGGCAAATCTGCATGTGGAATTCCATAAAATCAGAGAATTTGATCCACTGACTGAACTCTCATCCCCAAATCTAGAACTTTCATAAAGTTTCATTTCATGTTAGTGTAAGAGATTTGAATCTAAAAATCTTTTGCACTATATGTCATTTTTTAAAAGATTTTTTAATCCCACCTTTATTATTTTTTATAAATCACTCAAGTCAGGGTTCATACCTAATACTCCTTCCTCCTCCTATTTTCCCCACAACAACAACCCTGTGAGGTGAGTGGGGCTGAGAGAGAGTGACTGGCCCAAAGTCACCCAGCCAACTTTCATGCCTAAGGCGGGACTGGAACTCATAGTCTCCTGGTTTCTAGCCTGAAGCTTTAACCACTAGACCAAACTGGCTCTCCTTGCAACATTATTCCTTACGCAAATTATAGCATGTGTGTCATTTGATGCTATTTGCATAATTATGTCATTACACAAATGATGTACAATTACATGAATACAACAGGAATTGTGTCTGTTCCATCTGAATTCTGTTGCATCATGGTCTACTAAATCAAGTTTTCAAATGCTGGTACACTAGCTGTCATAAATCAAGGAAAAGCAGAATCTAGATGGCCTGTAACTGCTTAATGCCTCCTGTTCTGCAATGTACTCCATCTATCTTATACTATAAAAGAGCATTTTGTCTATGGAATAAGACACACACAACTTGTATGTAATCCTTTTCACAGCTGCATATGGAAGATAAATTTGACCTCAAATTTGCAAAACACTGATGCATCCCTAACTCTAAGCATATAGGGTAAGAAGCAGTAAATGATGGCCTTTATTTGGTTCTGCTTCCTGGATGGTGTTACATTCCAGTACCACCAGAATGCAAAATAAATGCCTCATCTCTCCCCTTCTCACAACTCCCTTCTTGTTCTGGACCAGCTTTAGAACTAGGTTATAACTAACAAAAGAGGAAGATCTTGTAATAAACATTGGTACATTTAACAGCTGTGGAAACCTGATTCTCTAAATGACGTTGAATTGCAACTATAATCTCTGTCTATCAAGCATATCGGTCAGGCTTAGAGGAATTGGAGTTCAGTAGTATTTGAAAAAGGGGCGTGGTGGCTCAGCGGGTAAGATGCCAGGCTTGTCGATCGGAAGATCGCAAGTTCAGAGGTTCGAATCCCTAGCCCCGCGTGACGGAGTGAGCTCCCGCACTAGCTCCAGCTCTTGCCAACCTAGCAATTCGAAAGCATGCAAATGCAAGTAGATGAATGGGTACCACTTCGTTGGGTAGGTAACAGTGTTCCACGCGCGTCATGCGACCACATGACTGTGGGAGCGTCTTCGGACAACGCTGGCTCTTTGGCTAACAAACGGAGATGAACACTGGCCCCTACAGTCGGACACGACTGCACAACTGTGCGGGGGGAACCTTTACCTTTTTTAGTATTTGAAAGGTCCTAAAGATACTGAGTTTGGAACTTGCCATTGTGAACATGTTGTAACATAAACTAAAGCCCTGGGTGAAGATAAATTAAGTAATTAAGGAAGTACAATGACAAGGTATATACATAAAGTACAGGATGAGGTTAAATACACCCAGCTTTCCCTCATATTTTTCAAAATATTTTTTGTATGAAGTAAAATGTAAATTTTCTAATCTTAGATTAGATACCAGAAGGGTAAATAACTTTCACTGGTAGTGAAACTCCCCTTCTTGAAAGAAATAATTTCCAACTTTCCAATTCCATTCTTAATGAATACATTAGATGGCTCCAGAATTAATTATATATATAACAATACACACACACACACACACACACACATCTTCCCACAATAGGAAGTAGTAACAAAATAAATAAACCAGCAGTGAAAT
Organism: Charina bottae; assembly: GCA_023362775.1. Taxonomy (NCBI): domain Eukaryota; kingdom Metazoa; phylum Chordata; class Lepidosauria; order Squamata; family Charinaidae; genus Charina; species Charina bottae. The sequence goes on from JALMGJ010000004.1 coordinate 52,242,613, forward strand.
TCTGATGTATCTTTCTCTGGAAAAAATAATTGACAATAAAACAAGGGGACTGAGAGAAAGCTGGACGTTCCTGAGAAGCAGCACAGGAAACAGAAGTAGCAGAGGAAGGGAATGATTTTTCCTAAGAGATGCTCTTGGCATTAATATCTTCTTTGGTCAACAGATGTTTTTACAAGCTCCCCTGGAGAAAGAAAACTAAAAAGAAGAAATATTTATAAAAGACTACTGGTGCAGCTGCAGCCATTAGTAGATTACATCCATTAGAAGGCCCAATTCATAAGACTGCTTAGGATGGGAAAGTCCTAAACTATGAAAAAAGCCATCCTCTACTGTCCACAAAGAGCCTTTAGTAGGTAGCTCCCCCAAACCTTCTTCATAGCATTTGTCTCTAGAATTTTGCTAGAGAACTTTCACTGTCAATGACTTTCTAATCACAGAAGTTTTTTACATGTCAGTTCCACAAAATACAACCAATAACATTTGCTTGTATCTCTCATATTAGAATGTTGGTTCTTTATAGCTTTTGTCCTCCCAAATAGATAAATTCCATTTCCATAAAAAAAAAACTTGATTAGGGATTTATTTTTGATTTTTTTCTTTACCATATGGAATTACTGTTAAATGGAACAAGGTAAATTTTCTTGCAGTGTAGTAACATGCACACTCACTATCTTTTCCATCCTCCTCCCATATAGACACAAAGTTATAAGAAGATGTGATATTACAGAAGCCAGAGACAAAAGCTTTAGAAGTAGTTCTAACATCACTATGGGTCAAAGATAAAGAAAGAAAATTATTCTCCCAATCTTCATAAACATTCAGTGTCATTCTTCTGCCCACCTGCTCACCCTCACTCTCCTTTTCTTTTCTCCATCTAATGGTACTTAAGCATACAAATGTCAAATCAGTTACCTTAACTGAAAAAAAATGTGCTTCAAACATAAAGTTACAAAATCACAGCAATTGTAAAGAATAGATGGAATTAACTGTTACCAGCTCAAAAACTGAAGTAAAAAAGGTTTGAAAAAAAATGAAACATGGGCCATGCTGACATTGATAGCCTTAAGAAAGCATAATAATTCCACATTATAAATATCTCAGGCTCTGGCATGCAATATGTGGCTAATATGATAATCACAATATCCTCCTTCTCTAGTCCAAAGCCTTTGCCAAGTCTAAGGCAGGAGTAGGTACTCATGACTGGGATGGAAAAAATCAGGCACAGTCCTACTATTTGACAGAATATAATTCTATCTTAACCCACTTGATATACTGATTACAGCTTGAGTGGATTTAAGTTTTAAAGGTCCAAGAGAAGTAAAATTGAACAAGAAAAGTCATGATGCTATTTACACACTATTCTTTGGGCACCCTAATTTCTGCACCATTCAAGAACAAATAAGCACAATTTCCTCATTTTATGAACTGGTAGATGAGTAAAATTTAGATACAGAGAAATCCTGCAACAAAGCATGGATGTGCTGAAATGTAGGTGATTTCACCTTTAATCCAGCAATTAAAGAATTTTTGGCAAGCCCTTTTTCAGAATGTTATATTCTTCTTTAGTTTTAAGAACAACGTCTTGGATTACCTAAGAGGATTAGTTTGCTGTCTCAAGTTCCTGATATCCAGAATTTCTGAACAGTTTCACAACTGAATGCTGAATACATCTGACAGGTGCAATAATCCGGAAAAATGACTTCATGCTCTTAATAAATAGCCTCTGGGAGGTCATTCAAACACATTCACAAAACAATTCCTGCAGGTTAGAATTACAAGCTACACAGGAAACATAGGAGAGATACAGAAAGAGTTGCCAATATTTAACAAAACAAATCATTAACCTATTAATGATCAATGGCACTGAAGATGTTGTCTAGCCTGGCAATGAAACGTCTGCAAGAAAACAACAAGGCTCAGAGAGCACCAAGGACTCCACATTAACCTATTAAATAATTTTAAAGGCTAGTACCAAGGTATTACTAGAAAAGTACCATGTTGAACTGATGAACTCTGCAGGAAAGAAATGGAAAGGAGTATGTATTGTCGAAGGCTTTCACGGCCGGAGTTCAATGGCTGTTGTGGGTCTTCCGGGCTGTGTGGCCGTGTTCTGGAAGTTGTGGTTCCTAACGTTTCGCCAGCATCTGTGGCCAGCATCTTCAGAGGGCAGGAGCACAGATAGAAGCAAAATCTCTGTGCCCAGGTAGAGTGAGACTCTACCTGGATAGACTCTACCTGGGCACAGAGATTTTGCTTCTATCTGTGCTCCTGCCTTCTGAAGATGCTGGCCACAGATGCTGGCGAAACGTTAGGAACCACAACTTCCAGAACACGGCCACACAGCCCGGAAGACCCACAACAGCCAGGAAAGGAGTATGTTGTTGCCTTAAAAAAAAAAGATAGAGAAAGCATGCAAAACATGACTTCTGGGATTCTTCCCAACCCTTCCATCAGTAATGGCCATAGGAGGCATCTGTTTCTTCTTTTGTACAATGTGTTGTATCTGTGTCTAATCAGAGCAGGTACATACATGTTGCATGTGTGTGTGTAAATTCTGCTTTCCGCACATGCTGAATCTGTGTGTATGTATGCACTGAGAAACCCAGGACAGCCTGTATATGCTTATTGTGGGCCACAGGACCAAGAGCAGGAGGGTGAGTCTCAGAGCAGATGATTTGGCAGCATTCTAAGCACTCCAATTGACTCCCTTGCGAGCATGCATTTGGGGGACTTTTTCTTCTTTACTGTCCCTACCTGGATCTAGCCCATTTTCAAGGTTGAACTTTCATTTGCTGGCTTCTCCTGTGATTTTTCAATGCATACATACACCTACGTACAGTACAGACACAAATACACACAGATTTGTTTTGTTCTGCTTTGCTTTCAGAGATTTATTCTTATCTAGGCAGAGTCCTGAACTCCTTATGTTACTTCTTTACAATATTTTGTTGGCTTGGAGAGAATAAGAACCCAACCATTGTGCTCGCTTTACCTGAGGGTCATAACTGTCTATTGTACAATGAGGCTACTAATTTGGCATATTATAAATGTTGAGCTATGCACTGTTCACACAGCTAGTTTGGAGCCATTTGGGAACCTGGCACACGATATGAATGACAAAGAGAGGGCGCTTAAGAGGAATGGAAATAAAAGATGGGGAGGGGAGGGTGGGTCTGCAGGCAGGAGCAGGGGGAGGTGATCTCATCCTTATTGAAATGTTAAAACAGGACAGAGTTTCAAGAACTGCCAGTTTTTGAGAAATATTCTTAACTTTCAAAGTGAGTTGTTTCAGTCCACGTTGCCAGAAATAAAGTACAAGTGCAGAAAAACCTAAAGACTGTCAAATCTGAAGCAGATCCTGGGATGAGGGGAGAAAGCAGGAGGGAAGGAAGGTACCAAGTCATAATTCAAATTAATACAGTGAAAATGGATCAGTCTGTACTGCCTGTTGCAACACGCACTACTTCACCACAGACAAAGATTTTACAGGGTGTATAGGTAGTATAATCAGCCCAGGTGCATTTCTGGTTCTTGACTGGGCAGGATACTGAGGGTCTGAAGTCTGGTATAAAAATGATTTAGGTGGTGGTTGGTCTCTCACCCCTATTTCAGGTGTTATTTTGAAATGTAATGGTTCATACTGGACAGAGTGTGAATGCTACATGGAGTCCTAGAATGGAAGGGTTGGAAGGAAACTTTGGAGAACATCTAGTACAACCTCCTGCCCAAGTGCAGGAATGCACTACTACAGTATCTCTGCAGATGCCCATCCAGCCTCCAGCGAAGAAGAGCCTGCCATCTCTTAAGAAAGCCTGTTCCACTGCTGAATAGACCTCCTTGCTATAATTCTATTCCCCATGTCCAAATAAATCTACGATTAGGTCTGCAATGAAATCTGTAATTCAATCTGTAATCTAAGTCCACTGTTTTTGGAAGAACACTGAACAGGACTGCCACATCTATTTGACAGTCCTTCTTTCTCTGAAGAGATTTGTTATGCCTCTTCACAGTCTTCAGGCTAAGCATATCCAGTGCCTCCAACTGTTCTTATACATTTATTCTTGCAGGACCCCTTATCATCGTGGTTGATTTCCTCTAGACATATTCCAACTTGTCCACGTCTTTCCTAAAATGTGGCACTGGATGCAATATTCCGGAGGCCGTTTGGCCAATGTAGAATGGAAAGGAACTATACTTCTGTTGATGCAGTCTAGGATTACATTTACTTCTTTCCACAGCTGTCAGTGGGCTGAGAGAGTTCTGAGAGCCTCTCCACTATGTCTTTGACAGAGCCTGGACAGTCATTTTGGTCAGACATTGATGCCTGTGGCAGCTGCTCTTCATCTGGGGTCCAGACCCATTATCATCAACCATGGAGGGTTTGGAATCAATTCTAAAGCTCAACAAAAAAGGAGCTATTCTAGGCAAGCCTGGTCCTTTGCACACACTGACTGGATAAGAACAGGGTACAAATACTGGCCTGTCCCTTTTTTCCTTTGACCTCCATGCATTCAGCTGAAGAGAAGCTTTACTTGTATTTGAAAACAAGTACCACTCTCCATGTGAACTGGGACCCTGTTTCATAGTGCACTGAGAGTTACATTCACATTCAAGTCAATTGAGGACACTCCTTTTCAGACTTTCCATCTGACTACATGGAAGTTGGCGAGAGTAAGAAGTAGGGCTGTTTGTGTGGCCTCTTCCTCTATCCAGCTTTAAGCTCTCACGTATTCGGTCAAATTACAATATTCCACCAAGTGGGGAGGAGATATTTACTACATATCCACAAACCATTTGTCTCCCCATTTCACAAGAAGCTCAGATCTTTTAAATGATTGCACTGTGGTACGCTATCAACCAATAAATGTCTCTGAATTCTGGATTTAAAAGAGCAAGCAGGCAAGAGAAGTTGGCTTGTTCCCCAGGGAATTTTTAGAAATTTGGATTGAAGATTTGATAAGGAAGCCAAAAGGACATACACGTAGAGAGAAGCATCATCATACAGTCATAGGAGTAAGGAGTGTGTGTGTGTGTGTGTGTGTGTGTGTGTTTGTGTGTGTGAATGAATGAATGAATGAATAAATAAATAAAAAAAAAGATCTGGCGGCTCCCCAGCCCACTTTCCCCCAGCATAGTCCCTAAATTTAAAAAGCCAACCAGATTCACATTATATACTTTAATGCAGAATTTATTAAAGGCAGATAATCTGCTGACATTTAAAGAAAATGATGTGCAGCTTCTTCATCTTATACACTCCAAGGGTTTTCTGCAAAGGATGAATGATGAAATGAAGTAATGAAGTAATGTGATAACAGCATTTAGCTTAATCAAATTCTATCCTGAAATTTGTTCAGCTTAAAACAGTCATCTGCAAAATCAATAGCTCTGTGAAATTAAATGCATCTCTTCTGCATTGCCAGATTCCAGGGGGTTGCCAGGTGGTGGTAGCCTTCCCAAATTATAACGGACTTGGAAAGATAGATAGATGCTCCCTCCCAATCTGTTTTTATTTTTATTAGGTACTCTAGCAGTTGAGATTCTTGCTGAGTGAGAAGAAATGCTATTCTAGAACACAGGCGCTATAGTTTGAGAGTGCCTCAGTATAAAACTCACAAGGGAGAAATAATTTTATTTAGTCTGTGTATTGAGCCAATCAAAGAGAAAGCTATAAAAGCTCTTTCAAATCCAAGTCATTCTAAATAAAAGGATTACATAGGAAAGAAGATGCTTTTAATTTGTCTAAAACCTTTTCTCCTCAAACTAAAAGTTCTATTATTGGGGGGCGGGGGAGGGAGGGGGAAACTTCCTGTACTGCATTACAAGCGCTTGAAGGATAAAGAGGCATTGAAATCTGCACTGCTGGATGAAATCAAGTAAAGAGAAAGTAAATGGCTGATCTGTATGATATGCTACTCATGGCTTTCCTCCAGGCTTCAGCAATGCAAGTAGGAATTTCCTCTGGACCACTTTAATAACCTGCTATTTAAAATGTAAAAATATCAGGTTGATATTAATTTTAAAGAGTAGCATTCTCTGTGCACAAATTTCAGAGCGTAAGGCTCAGCCACAGAACAGGGTGCCTTTTAAAGTTTCAACATGTTGTTTTGAAGGACAAACTGTAAAATTGCCTTCCAGAATATTTCTCTTGCCACAGCAGCCAAATCCACAAAAAGCAGAACACACTTTTAGCAGTAGGTTTACAAATCCCATATTAATAGTGCTATAAATATTTGGTTATATATACTCAGATTCTAACTAGGCTTGGAATTCCCCTGACACTTTGAAGAGCTAACATAAAGTAGAGGATTTCCAGTGGTAACACAACCAATATGAGATTCACTTTCCAGAAAAGGCCCCTGGCCAGTTCTTCTTTATTATGATACATGCTCAAAAGAAGTGGTCAGGAGAAAAGCTAGCTTGGTTAAATGCTATTTTACCAAAACATTTGGGATCCAAATTATCAACACATTTAGTAGGAGACAATCACAGTATGTACAGTAAATGGCTTTATGCTATGCCTTATGGCCATACTTGAAAAATCAATGTATCAGCTTGGCACTTTATAAAAAAATTATAAAAAGTTGGATATTATCTTTGATTTAGTACAAACTCAGAGAATTTTAAGACCAACCTACACAAAACTGCAAAGTAGTATCTCTCTCATCAACTTCTGAATGAAAAATGCATGAGAAAATGAAGGGGAGGTGTGGAGAAATCCCAGTTTTGCTTTTCTGATTTGGTTAAGAATAGCTAAACCGGACTTGATCATGAATAGCTAAACATTGAAGCTTGCCTTGTCTATTACATAAGATTTTATCATTTTTTTCCTGGAAACGGTCAATTTCTGGACTAAAGAACCTCTGAGATGAAACGCTTAAAATCTCCTAAACCTTTTATATCACAGGCTCCTTTCTCCTGCAAGGAACCATTGCTGATTATGAACTAATACAGATAATCACTAGCCTAAATTAGCTATAAGAATTGTACTGGCTGTTCAGTGACAGTGAAAGATATTCATTGCCTAAGCTAAGTGGCTCAGGTAAACCACCACCACTTTTTTATCTTTGTCATTCCAAAGCAGCTGGAAAAAAACACTTTGCAATTTTGTCTGGAGACACTGACACTTTGACCGTAAATTACCATTCCCTGAGCTTACCGATCACCGATTTGTGAACAGCTAACCATGAAAATCCTATAAAGAAACAATGTCAATATGGTTTAATTACGGGTAAGAGATTATATCTCAAATTGTACTGCTATATTTACTTGCCTTCCTATATTTTTTACATTGTATTTTAACTATACAGTATATGTTGAAATTGAACAAAGTTCTTATTAGAAAAAAAGAAAAAGAAAATCCTATCTACAAGATTTCCAGGCTGAGCTCCTTAGACAACAGATGGAATCCACATGTGGACGTAAAAAGAAGGGACAAGCAATGTAAAAATAAACTGATATGAAGAGTAAGAGAAGGGAACACACTCACGTAGTTCTTCCCGGTGTCGCTCAGTCTGCTCAAAATAGAGGCGGAGCTCTTCTGTGATTTCCATGTTGCTGAGGTCACACTCTACGTCCTCTTCACCTTCAGATTCTGAATCTGTTTCAGAATCTCTCTCTGCTGCTCTCCTCCTTCTGACATAAGGCAGGCCATCCTGAGGCCTTGGAGGATAGCTTGGTTTGCTGTCTGAGATGGAGAAGCAAGATGGACCAGTTCTCCATGGAACACCTTCATCCCAGTCAGAATAGCGCTGATGTTGTTTGGAAGGATGAAAGGATGGGTTATATAACGATTCCATGGCTTTCCTATAAGCGTTTTTATGTCTATACATCCACTCCATAGCTTCATTGTAATGTTTCCAGTATCTTGCATACATTTTTTGAAAATACCACGGTCCTGTGTCTTGACATAACAAATTTGCCTAAAACAGTAGACAAATAAAGTTTAGCAGTGTAAGATCTAACTCTATAAATGATGTTTTTTTAAGTGTCCCAATTCATCTAGAAAACAAATACCTGCTGTAGCATGGCATAGCATATTACTTTATTATACACAAAACATAAGAGAATAAGAAACACACCAACAAATATCCTGTCCTGTCCTGCCTTGTCCTATCCTATCCCAAAGCTATTATTCAGCCTAATTTTTAAATATATATCATTAAATAAACATCCATCTGAAATTGGATGCAACTAGGGACATTCCAATCGTGATAATCAGGAATGTCAAATGCAACCAATAAAATCATGGAGTCTATTCTTGCTGCTCCTACATGTACTTATGTGTCTATAATAGCTTTTTTTCTCAATATTAGGGCTGTCAAAAATAGAAGACTCTACCAGTTCACCAGATATCTGAAATTTCTTCAGTTCCAAAATATAGGAAGGAGGAAAGGAAGGAGGATGGTAGGCTGGAGACAACTTGAGGATGAAAAAAGAATAGAGTGTGAACAAAACAGAATGGTACAATTAGAGGAATATTACAGGTAGAGGAATATGCATGAGTAGTAAATGGAGTCGGATATTCGACGCACGTAACACCGCTGCTAGGTGAACTGCATTGGTTGCCAGTGTGCTTCCGGGTGCAATTCAAGGTGCTGGTTGTCAACTTTAAAGCCCTTCATGGTTTGGGACCGGGTTACCTAAGGGACTTAAGTCTTCTCCCAGTTGTTTCTACCTGTGTAATTCGATCTGGTAGATTGGGTGTGCTATGGGTCCCTTCAGCCAAGGAATGTTGGTTGGCAGGGACTAGAAGGCGCGCCTTCTCTGCCGTAGCCCCTGCCCTCTGGAATATTCTCCCTTCAGAGATCAGGATGTCCCCGACCCTGTTGGCCTTTTGTAAGGCCGTGAAGACCTGGTTATTGCCTGGGCCTGGGTCCCCGAGCGTGGGAATGGTCCCGTTTCTTGGCCATATTAACATCTTTACATTGCTTACTTGGCAGCCATGTATATTTATTTTGTATTTTAATTGTTTTAATGGTAATTGTTTTAACTGTTTTATGGTTTTTATTGTTGTAAGCTGCCAAGAGTCACTTGCTGAGATGGGCAGCTATAGAAATTGAATGAATGAATGAATGAATGAATGAATGAATAAATAAATAAATAACATTAATCACATCACTATATTAATATGTTTAATAGATAAGGTTCTGTTGCTTTACAAGCCCAGATTCTATATTTTGTCCAAAAGGCAAAGGGAGAGTCAGAAGCATCCCAACACAATATTCTCAGCTAAAACAAGGAATGCTAATCTAACAAATATTTGGAATTCTATTCTAAGCCATGTAATCAAGCCTCATAGTCCTCTCCCTTACTTTATGGCATGGGGATCATGCATCCAGTGTCTGAAAAGCACATTTAGCAGTTGTGAAGCAGTCTTATTTTGTGGGTTGTGGCAACTGTAACTTACTCATCAAAGATTGCTAGACTTCGCATCTCCTCTCTCCATTTCTGTCAACTACTTTGCATAGGAGGTTGAATGAATTGCCTACAAGTAGTCAAGAGAGAATTCCCCAGGTTTTTGTTTCAGATGTTCTTTTATATTACAGTAAATCCTTGGTTGAGTGGACCTCAGTTTAGTGGATTTCCAAAACAATGAACACATTATTTGTTTGGATCATCCATTAAATCAAGGGTTTACTGCCATATATTATTTGCATGAATTATGCAATTTTTTAAAATTGTGATATTTATACCCCGCCTATCCCCTCCCTAACGGAGGACTCTAGGCGGCTTACATACATATACATTTTTCCATATTATACAATTCACCAACTATACAGTGTCATTAACCCGCGCACCAGGAGAGGGGGTAAGGGAACCGGCTCTTCTAAGGCTCCGGACTACAATTCCCAAGATGCCTTGAGCTGGCTGCTGACGTCCTGTAGATGTTACTTCCGGGTCCGTCGTCACCGCCGCCATTCGATCTTCCTCCGATCTTTTCTCCTCCAGTGGAACCGACTTCCTGACAGGATGCCAGCAAATTTTCCCACTTAAGCTGGTACCCATTTATCTACTTGCTAGGCTTTCGAACTGTTGGGTTGACAGGAGCTGGGACTAGCAACGAGAGCTCACCTCGTCGTGCGGGGTTCTAACTGCCGACCTCTATCTCCTTAAGCATCGGCTCCCCACAGGGCTGTGTCTTGAGCCCATTGTTGTTCACCCTGATGACACATGACTGTTTCGCCAAGTATACCACCAATTCCATTGTGAAATATGCAGACGATACAGCTGTAGTGGGTCTTATCAGGGGTGAGGATGAGTGGGCTTATAGGGAGGAGGTAAAGGGTTTGGTGGAGTGGTGCAATAAAAACAGCTTGGTTTTAAATGTGGAAAAAACTAAGGAGATTATTATAGACTTCAGGAAGAACCAGTGCAGTCACACTCCACTTTTTATCAATAACATAGCTGTGGAGTCAGTCAGTAGCATTAGATTCCTGGGGGTGCAGTTAACAAATAGTCTGACCTGGTCCCTTAATACCACATTTTTAGTAAAGCGAGCACAGCAACGTTTGCACTTTTTGCATCGGATGAAGAAAGTACAGCTCCCATCTTCCATTCTCCTTACTTTCTACAGAGGCACTATAGAGAGTGTACTTACAAGCTGTATTTCCATCTGGTTTGGAGGCTGTAGGGCCTCAGATAGAAAGTCTGTGCAGAGAGTGGTAAGGGCAGCAAAAAAGATAATTGGGATATCTCTGCCCCTCATCCAAGATTTAGCACATGCACGCTGTTTGTCCAAAGCTCGAAAGATCATCAGTGATGCCTCCCATCCTCATCATGGTTTGTTTTCTTTGTTACCCTCTGGGAAGAGGTTCTGCTGTATCCGATGTAGAACAGCCAGATTGGGAAACAGCTTTGTCCCCCAGGCTATTGGATTCTTGAATGCCAAATAGGTTCTTTTAGGTGAAATATGTTGGATATGTAAGGAATGTATATTTTATAGTAATTATGGATTTTTATTAGTATTTTAATGTTCGACTGAAATTGTGAGTTAAAGAATGTATATTTTATAAGAATGGGTATTTTATAGTAATTATGGTTTTTTTATTATTATCATTAGTATTTTATTGCTTGAGTGAAATTGAGAGCCAACTGCAACGAAATTTCATTCTATTGTGCACTTGTATAGTGTATAGTGGGATGACAATAAAGTTATTATTCTATTCTGTTCTGTTCTGTTCTGTTCTTATCGGCAGTCTACAGCTCAGCAGTTTAACCTGCTGAGCCACTGCAATTACCCAAAGAATGAGTATTGGTGTAAACCATGTAAATTAGGATTGAACAGGCATTAAGATTAATGGACATCCGTCTGCTAGAATGGTCCATTAAATTTAGGTTTTACTGTAGTTAGATCTTCTTTAAAGAGAAATCTAGAAACAGAAATGTAGGGTTATTCTACCTAAAATGCATCCAGCATTTTAGGTACAGAATCTTCTTGAATACAACCAGGCCACAAAACTGTTCATTACAGTCTAATATTAAATTCAGCATTTGTTAGAGGTGAAAGCCAAAACCAAAAAGGTGAATACTCAACTAAAAATAGCCGGTTGCAAAGAAAATTTGGTTGTTATGACAAATAATAATGGAGTTTATAGGATTAGAGATTCAATGGGAAACCTCTGTCTGCTAAATGTATTCTACAGAAGAACTGGTCCTAAATTCCAACTTGGTCTCAAGAAAGAGAAATGTAACCAATTCTTCTTAAGCACTGAGATTTATAGCAGTCTTTGAACTATATTATATATCCACCATTTATAACAGAAAAAGCTCCTTTAATACTACAGAAACGTCATCAAATGCAGTTGACTCTCCCAAAAGTCTTAAACCAGGGCTTTCCAAAGTGCCGCCGCTGGCGGCGACACAGCGGTGGCGCGGGCACGCAGCGGTGACACAGGAGGACATGCGGCGGCACGCGCGTGGTGGCGGCACAGGGGGGCGTGCGGTGGCGCGCGCGCGCACGGTGGCAGCGCGGGGGGGCGTGCGGCGGCGCGCGTGTGCACGGCGGTGGCGGCTGCCGCTGCCACCGTGCACGCGCGCGCCGCCGCTTCCGGGTGGTGTGGCGACACACCACGCTGTGTGTGGCGACACACTTTTGTGTCGCGACACACAGTTTGGAAAGCTCTGTCTTAAACAAATATGAGGGAAGGAACTGGGATTTGAACTTAATGAGAATGCTTGGAACACTTAAATTACCTATATCTCTATTGTGGTAATAGAGAATTGCCTTGTTGTTGTTGTTCAGTCGTTTAGTCGTGTCTGACTCTTCGTGACCTCATGGACCATAGCACGCCAGGCCTTCCTGTCCTCCACTGTCACCCGGAGTTTACTCAAATTCATGTTCATTACATCGGTGATGCTATCTAACCATCTCATCCTCTGCTGTCCCCTTCTCCTTTTGCCTTCTGTCTTTCCCAGCATCAGGGTCTTTTCCAGTGAGTCCTCTCTTCGCATTAGGTGGCCAAAGTATTTGAGCCTCAGCTTCAGCATCTGTCCTTCCAATGAGCAGTCAGGGTTGATTTCCTTTAGGATTGACTGATTTGACCTCCTTGCAGTCCAAGGGACTCTTAAGAGTCTTCTCCAGCACCACAGTTCAAAAGCATCAATTCTTCGGCGCTCAGCCTTCCTTATGGTCCAACTCTCACAGCCATACATTACTACTGGAAAAACCATAGCTTTAACTATATGGACCTTTGTCGGCAAGGTGATGTCTCTGCTTTTTAATATGCTGTCTAGGTTTGCCATAGCTTTCCTCCCAAGGAGCAAGCGTCTTTTAATTTCATGGCTGCAGTCACCGTCTGCGGTGATCTTGGAGCCCAAGAAAATAAAATCTGTCACTGCTTCCATTTCTTCCCCTTCTATTTGCCAGGAAGTGATGGGACCAGATGCCATGATCTGAGTTTTTTTTAATGTTGAATTTCAAGCCAGCTTTTGCACTCTCCTCTTTCACCCTCACCAAGAGGCTCTTTAGTTCCTCTTCACTTTCTGCCATTAGGGTGGTATCGTCTGCATATCTGAGGTTGTTGATATTTCTCCCGGCAATCTTAACTCCGGCTTGTGATTCATCCAACCTGGCATTTCTCATGATGTACTCTGCATATAAGTTAAATAAGCAGGGGGATAATATACAGCCTTGTCATACTCCTTTCCCAATTTTGAACCAGTCGGTTGTTCCATGTCTGGTTCTAACTGTTGCTTCTTGACCCGCATACAGATTTCTCAGGAGACAGGTAAGGTGGTCTGGTACTCCCATCTCTTTAAGAATTTGCCACAGTTTGTTGTGATCCACAGAATCAAAAGCTTTAGCGTAGTCAATGAAGCAGAAGTAGATGTTTTTCTGGAACTCTCTTGCTTTTTCCATGATCCAGCGAATGTTGGCAATCTGATCTCTAGTTCCTCTGCCTCTTCGAAAACCAGCTTGCACTTCTGGTAGTTCTCGGTTCACATACTGCTGAAGCCTAGCTTGTAGGATTTTAAGCATAACCTTGCTAGAATGTGAAATGAGCGCAACTGTACGGTTGTTTGAACATTCTTTGGCATTGCCCTTCTTTGGAATTGGAACGTAAACTGACCTTTTCCAATCTTGTAGCCACTGTTGAGTTTTCCAAATTTTTTTTGGCCTAATTAATTAAATAGTTAATAAATAATAATAAATAATAAATAATAAAAATAAATAAATAATAAATAATTAAATAATTGCCTAATTATTGGCAATTATTTAGAGGTGACTAAAATTCATATATAGTACAACATATCATTCAAATTCTATAATATTAATAAGCATCTTTCTAGATGGTAAAGAAAAGGTAAGACACCCAGAATTTGACTGCCAAGTGGACATAAACACAGAGTTCTCTCGGCAGCCATAAGGAAGTGGTTTGCCATTGTCTTTTTCATAGTTTTTTTTTTTTTTAAAAAAAAAACAATTTCCCCCCCAGTCTAGCCTACATCCCTAGTATTCTCTGGCAGTCCTTTATCCAAGTGCTAATAAGGCTTGTCCCTGCTTAGCTTCTGAGCCCAAGATTAACCAGGTGCTGCCACCTGCTGAAACTGGTACACATCATCATCTCTGCACAATTGCCGCACACCTAGCAACTTTAATCCCTTGCAGGATCTACCCCTACTTGGGAACTGAGTCAGAGTAGCATGACATTCCACAGAGGCTATGTTCTTTCCCTATATTGGTATACTAAAGAAATCTGTTGAAAGCTGGTTAGGTCTGGAGTATGTTCATAGGAGAGTAGAGATTAGATATGCATGGAAATGGAGCAGGTAAGCTTACATCTGCATTGATCATCCATGAGGACAATCACAATAATAATTCAAGCTTATTTGCTGTCATTGCATTTTACCACTAGCATCTCAATTCCTCTAGATGTTTCAAAGACTGACTTTGAGTTGAAAAAGAGTTTTCTTTCCTTTTTCTAGTTGTCATGGTAGAGCAGCTTATGTTTCATTATTAACACGAATGAATATATCTAGCACTCAGACCGCATATGGAAAATATGCATTAAAAATCTTGATCTTAATCAAACTGTACAATATATGAATTGTCAAATGTATTGTTCCCTAAACTAACTTACTTTTAAAAGCTTCTATCTTAATAATACGGTACAAGGATAAAATTAATGGGCCTTATAAATTTGATCTTGCAAATTCAGTTCACTTAGGAGCTCCAATATGTCTACCACATATACTGGTTAGAAAATCCATTTGGTATTATTGAACAACCTTGGGAGCTTGGATTTCTTTCTTTTCAACCAAGAAATTTCTCTTCTCAGCTTGTAGACCCTGGATAGCATCTTGTCACACAACTGCTATCTCATTGTGGTATGTAGCAACAGGCTTGTGAGTACACAGAGCACATATTAATATTTCGAATATTTGTCTGGTTAGTACATTGGCATTAATTTGACATTAATACATTGGCATTAATGGTCACGAAGAGTCGGACCCGACTAAACAACTGAACAAAATTAATTTGATAAACAAATGTTTATGCAATCATACAACCCTGTTTAAGAACCACCTGTTTATCTGCAAGCATTTCATGTTGGCTCATATAGTGTGTAACTTGTAAATCAGCTATTGCAATTTTATAAATTTTTGTACTGCCCTAGAGGATATGCCTGCCATTATAACAGCACCACCAGTACAAATAACACTTTTCCATCAAGGTTATTCTTTAAAAAATATTCATCAATAATGTGATAAGTCTTTATATGTTTTGTTTCGGTTGACTTGCTGTGAACCATGAATACATTCTCAAGCACATTTTCCTCCCTGGAACACTGAATACATTCTATTAAAACATCACTGTTTGAAATATCTGTTGATCTGTCAGCTGAGCAATAAGTTGTGCTTCAGTATCATAACACATGTTTTCAGCATAATGCCTTATTGAAATCTTATCATTTGAGTGGGATTTTAAGAGTTCTATTTTTCATCTCCAAGAATTTCTCTGCAGGCTTCTAATATTGCTGGCTTTATCACTATCTCCTGTATTGAATATGCATATTTCACGTTTAGTAATCTGAAAAGAATTTTTTTTAAATGCCAAAGTAGAGCAGTGCCACTATTTGCGAAAACAAGCATACCTTTTTATTAAGCTTTCATTGTGGACACAATCTCTTGAAAGCACTCCAAATTTATTCTTGGATGTTGATATCTCTACTATACAGAATTTCAGTTTACTCCTTCCATCTTTGTTTGATCTTTTAAAAATCAGTTATTATCTGTCCATTGGGGTCCTTCGGCATGCCAATTTGAGGTTGAAACCTCCTTCTGAATTCAGAGGTCTTTGGGAAGACCTTCCTTGTTTTTCCATCTTCTTTACTGATGTTGTTATAGATGTTGTAATACTGTTTTTTGTCTCTTCCAACATTTCTCTGAAATTCTTTATTAAGTTCCTTCTTGAGAAATTGTCATTCTTGGCTTTGACTTCTCTTCTCTTGTTGGCAGTTTCCACTGTTTGTTCTGACATCCAGTTTGCTTTCTGCTGTTTCTTGATCTTTGGCAGTCTCTTTTCATTTGGCAGTCTCTTTTCACATTTGCCCCTGACAACTTCTCTTAGTTCATTCCATAATTCATCTGGTTGCCAATCAATTAACATGAACATTGGGACCTCACAACAATTCTTGATGTTCTTCTTGCTCAAGACCGTATCATTGAAACTGGTTGGCTTTCTTCTTACCCTTTAGCTTAATGTAGAGAGTAAGGAAGATGACCTTGACAGAAATATGCAAGAGCCTAGGCAAAAGGGGCTGAAACATTTTAGCCTTCCTGTGGAATTGATTTCATGGTCTGGTCTATCTAGTGGGGCTGAGACATAACTAGGAACATGCACATGCACATGAACAATTTGTGATCACTTCCACAGTCAGCCAATGGCCACACCTTTGCTGTTATAACTTCAGCTCTTCGACCTCCTTCTACCAATAATATAGTCAATTTTATTTCTGTGTACTCCATCTGGTGATGTGTGTGTGTGTGTGTGTGCATGTGTGCATGTGTGTATGTATGTATGTGTATGTGTGTGTGTGTGTGTGTGTGTGTGTGTATATATATATATATATATATATATATATACACACACACACACACACATACATACATACATACATACATTCATTTTCATTCATTCATTCATTCATTCATTCATTCATTCATTCATTCATTCATCGGGTTTGATTGCTGGAAGACTGTGTTGGCAATGAAGAAATAATTGGTTTGGCAAAAACTGATAAGCCATTCCCCTACTTCATTTTGGTTTCCTAGACTATACAGTCCGACTACATTTTCCTTCTTAATATTTCCAACTCTGGTATTCCAGTCTTCAACTATAAGCAGCAAAACTTACTTGCCATATTTTGTTGATTTCAAATTGAACTTGATCATAAAACTCACCAACCTTCTCTTCTTCTGTATTAGTGGTTGGAGCACAAACTTGGATAATTGTCGTATCAAAAAGTTAAGAATTCTTCGTATCAAAGAGTTGTCCATGAAGTCTAAATGATATTATTTGGGCATTGATTACATTGTAGCCAAGCACAGTTCTTGCTATACCCTTCCTAAATATGAAAGCAATGCTGGTCTTTTGTTTTCCATATCCTGAGTAATAAACAGTATAACCGTCTTGACTGAAATTGTCCAATAACAGTCCATTTCAATGTCAGTGTGCAGTCAATTCAGTTTATCTTTCACTGTGTTGAGCTTTCCCATGTACATGCTTCTTATGTTCCAGGTTCCCACTGTAATCCTATCTTTGCAGGTGTGGATTTTCTTTTCCTGCATGGCAACATCAGCAACTAGATGTACTGAAGCTTGAATCATGTCAACTGGATTTCTATTTTCTTAATGGAAACGTTTCGCTCCTTATCCAAGGGGCTTCTTCAGTCTGAGCAAAGTTGGTAAGGGAATCCTAAATATGTTCCTAGGTAGCTGTGTGACCTTAAGCCTGGGGCTAGGTCATGGTTATATTGAGATGTAATTTTTAAGTCCTTTTATCATCTAATGGAGGGTCGTTAAAAACACCATGCTGCTGTTGAGCTTCTGAAATGGTCTTAATCTTCCTAGGCACAGAAGACAACACGGGGAGGAAGATGGGGGAGAGTTCCTCCCCGTGTTGTCTTCTGTGCCTAGGAAGATTAAGACCATTTCAGAAGCTCAACAGCAGCATGGTGTTTTTAACGACCCTCCATTAGATGATAAAAGGACTTAAAAATTACATCTCAATATAACCATGACCTAGCCCCAGGCTTAAGGTCACACAGCTACCTAGGAACATATTTAGGATTCCCTTACCAACTTTGCTCAGACTGAAGAAGCCCCTTGGATAAGGAGCGAAACGTTTCCATTAAGAAAATAGAAATCCAGTTGACATGATTCAAGCTACAGACAATTCCACCTGGATGACTGAGAACCTTCATAGACATAGATGTACTGAAAGCTTTAATCTAGCTACATTGTAACCACCATTAGTACTCTGAAACATCCTCCGGCTTCTGGTGGGGAACATGGCCAACTGATCAGCTGTGTCCGCGAGCTCTGCAGGCAGATCTGGCAATGCTTTTTTGGGGGGTGCAGGCAGGCTTTTCCTGCAGCCGTAGAACATTTTCATGGTCAGAAAACACTTGGAATCATCCCATTTGCACTCCAAAACACCATCTTGCAGCCAGAGAATCGCAAACAGCGTTCACGATGATCCGGTAAGATCCCCCCCATTTCTAAATCACTCAATTTATATATTTTTTCAAGTTTTGTACCCTAAGAGAGGCTTTCTACAGTAAGAAGAAGCGGACTCTCTTAGTGCTTATTGTTATTTCTAGATTAAATTTTAATTTTTTAAAAAAGTTTTGGCTTGTTTTCCCATTTAAAGACTAAGGAGAATTGAGAATAAATAATAAATAAATAAACCGCCCAGGGTCCCACCTTGAGGTGGAGATGGGCGATGTTAAAAAATTTGATAAATAAATAAAAATAAAATTGCCTACCTGTTATTATTTTTGTACCGAATTTGAAGGATTTTATATTTTCCTACACTCTGAAATCGCCGTTTTGAATTTCTAGCTCTCTGTCTACTTTCTCTGAGAGCTGCTTGTTACCGTACTTTCTCTTGTAATTTCACTCGGAAGTTTCTTAGTAACTCATTATCTCCTATCTGTGCGAGTCAAGTATCTAGGGCAGAGCTTTCAAAACTGTGTGTCGGGACACGTTAGTGTGCAGTGTCTGGGTGTGTCGCGCCTGCTGCTGCCTCCTGGCTTCCACGCAGGTTCTGCCTGCCTTGCTGCCTCCAAACCTGCCCTGCCAGGATTCTGCGCAGGTCCTAGTGCCTGCCTTGTGCCTTGCTGCCTCCAAACCTGCTGTGATTCTGCGCAGGTCCTAGTGCCTGCCTTGTGCCCTGCTGTAAGAGTGTGTCGTGAAATGATGCCCTGCTGTAAGAGTGTGTCGCGAAATGATGCATGTCTAAAAAGTGTGTCACCAACATGAAAAGTTTGGAAAGCTCTGATCTAGGGGGCACCATAATCTACTGCCTGAAGCATGGAAGTCTTAGAGTTCCGTGGTGAGCTTCGCTCTGATTTTAAACAGATCTTTCGAGAGTTTTTTGAGGATGCCTATCAAGCTATTCTGCAGCATATTCGGGACATTGGGGAAGATGTTATTTCTAAAAGGTGTCATCTGGCTGAAGATGTCACAGAAGAAGATGAAGATTTTGACAAGGATGGGGATCTTTCTACTGACGGCGAGTTTGAAGTAATGCCAGAAGACGATTACATTTTGGTGCTGAAGGGGTTAAAGCGACAGTCTGAGCTGCAGACAACAGGGAGTTTTTTTCCCCTGGGGAAATGTTATGGCTATCCCAGGGAATGTTTTGAGGGAGAAGAAAATCTGCTTTGTGGAGTTTTTTTGCTGAGTAGTTTGAGCTTTTAAGGGGGGCAGTTGGGATGTTTGATTTTTGTAAGAAAAATGCTTTGTGGGTAATAGGTAGATATGCAAATGTTTTGGTTTATTTCGAAGTGGGGTAAAAAAATTAATGTTTAATCAGATTGATAATGAGGCTTTTATGATTCTATTTCTCTTTAATGATTTGGATTAAGATTTATTCAATATTATTAACTATAAAAATAGACAATTTATATGTTTTTATAATTGGATGTTTATGATAGTGGATAAAACTTATGAATGTTTAATTGAACTGACAATGAGACTATTATATTTCATTTTGCCTTAATGATTGAGATTAATTGTTGTAGTATTATTAATGATAAAAGTAGACAATTTACATGTTTTTATAATTTGATTTTTATTATAGTGGACAGAAATATATAGAATATATATTTCTTAGTAATAAGGAAATAACTAAATAAATGTTGTTTTATGGGGGAAGGGAAGCTGATTTAGATATATATATATATATATATATATATATACACACATACACATACACATACTGTATACACACACACACATATACACACATACATACACACACACACATACACACACATATACATATATATTTATATAAGGGGAAGGAGCAATTGCATTAGTGATTTGTATATGTGCTAATGGAAGGATGTATAGAAATAATGTGATCATGGTTTGATATAGAGTAAGGGATTGATTATGGAGATTGCTGTATATTCTTGCTGTTGAAAGTTGGAAGTCACTTCTGTATGTAATTCTTAAAATTCTTTTTTCTTGTGTTTCACACTTTTTTAGTTTCCCCCCCTCTTTTTGTAGTTCTTTGCTTTTTTGTAGTTTTTATCTTTGTTTCAAACTTAATAAAATTCTTATTAAAAAAAAGTACTCTGAAAGATCCTCTGATCTTTCTCACATTATGATAAATGCCATCCAACCTGCGGGGCCAATCAACTGATACAATATAGTCAATCTGTTTCTATTTTCTGTCCATGTCGTTTTCTTGGTAAAATACAGGAGTGGCTTACCATTGCCTTCTTCCGCACAGTATATTATGCCACTGAACTGTTAATATCTCTCCAGCATCTGCCAATATTACCACTGCCCATTATAGATGCTTGTTTGCTTTAGCTGGGCAGCTGGGGTGACCTTCATGCCTTGGGTTACCCTGCTGAGATTATATACTATTGGCATACACTCCCAGCATTCCTTGCTCATCCCACCACCAACATAAGGCGGCAGACAGGAGGACTCGGGGGGTGGGGGTTGATCTGTTAGTAAAGTAGTAGTGCTTTAGGTTTGGGGTACTTTTCTCCCAGAATTTTGAACTGGCCTATTCAAAGATTTCAAGATATTCAAAGATATTCAAAGGGGCGTGGTGGCTCAGTGGGTAAGACGCCAGGCTTGTCGATTGGAAGATCACAAGTTCGGAGGTTCGAATCCCTAGCCCCGTGTGACGGAGTGAGCTCCCGCACTCGCCCCAGCTCTTGCCAACCTAGCAATTCGAAAGCATGCAAATGCAAATAGATTAATAGGTACCACTTCGGTGGGTAGGTAACAGCGTTCCGCGTGCGTCATGCCGGCCACATGACCGTGGAAGTGTCTTTGGACAACACTGGCTCTTCGGCTAAGAAACGGAGGTGAGCACCGGCCCCTAGAGTCAGACACGACTGCACAACTGTGCGGGGGGAACCTTTACCTTTTTATTCAAAGATTTCCTTTGGTGTTTACTAATAGGATGAAGTCTTGCATTCAGATAAGAACTGTCCTCATATGTATCTGGGAAATATCTGTAATCCAATTAATGGAAGTAGGTATCTTCCTTAACTCAGGATAGGATGCACCTGAACAATAACACTAATATAGTCTTTGCCTCTGGCAGTTCAAAAATCTTGTAGTTTGGGTGTCTTTGTTCTAGGATAGTATGGACATTTTAAGCCAAGATATCTGAGCAAGATCTAAAGAAAATGCCAGCAAAACATACTCATAAAAAGAAAGGCAGCATGTCTGTGCTCTTTTCTTACCACTAGCATGGCAAGCTTCTAACTGAATGTCAAATAGAGAAAAAAACAGAGTAGATGGATGGATGTGAGATAAGGACAATTTACACTTACTGCAAGTGCTTGTGCAGACCAGATGGTCATCATGATTATAGCTGCATTCAAGTTTAAAATATCTGAGGATCTTAGACTATCTAAAGCTCCATAAACTGGTACATACAGTAACCAAGACAGTCCACATAGTGATAAATCTTTCATTAGTGAATACTCTGGAGAATGCTCCAATTTCTTATACCACAAAAGGATAGTGAAATAGCAAAGGAACAGCAGGCAAAAGCTATATATAAAGCTGTTGAAATATAAGGCTGCTGCAATCAGCTATCTTCTAGGGCCTCTCCAGTTGATGTAATATGGAGGACCTGGGGCTTCCACATGGGTATCTGTTTCGGTTTCCTTCCCCTATTCTTTGAGGAAAAAATACGGCAAGTGCTTGTCCAGAAAGTCCAGGTCACATGCATATGTACACAGATGCCCAAAAGTATCTTAGTCCTCCATTATGTAAAAGCCACTATAAATGGAGTCAAGATATTTGCATCTCATTCAGCCCTATAGAACCTTCTATTTCACTGTTAAGAGTGAAAAAGGTATTCTTATTTCAATGTGAAAAAAGGTTAAACCCAATACATTCAGCTAACTTTCCATATCATGAATACATGTCTTGGTCACCAAATCCCAGAAGTTGACAAGATTGATTTCTAAAAGTGATATTTTAGCCTAAACTATAAGAATAAATGAATTCCAGAAGCCTAGTTGTATTTATTCTTGCTATTCAGTTTTAACAATGAATCTTAAGAGGCCAATCTCCTTTTGTTTAGGGCTAGTTTCATCTTCTGGTTCCCAGGGCCCAGTAGGACATACTGTTTTGTGTCAGACATATTTGAATACAAGTCTCCCCTCCACTCTCAAACCTCTCTGAAAAGCTTTATTTGGGGAGAGGGGGAGGAGACTTGACAATGGATTCAGTCTCTGTGCCACTGAAGTTAATGGCAACATTCCCATTATTTTAATCGCCCCCGGCTACACAATAGCCTTTTGAAGACACGGTTTGCAAGGACAAGAACAAATTGCTCCAAAAATTAGCTTATTTGCATACAACTTTTTCTCCTCATGAAGGTCTTTGGCAGTTATTTTCGGTGTTTTTTACTTACTTAAACGTTAAAAAAGGGCAAAGACATAAAAAAACTCAACCTCAAAAACTCAGAATTCAAGTGTCTATTTAGTGTGTACCATCTTCTGGATGCAAATACCAGCATCCAATGCCTACATTTAAAGAAATCCAGTAGTCTGACCCTCTGCCTGAGATCCTAACTTAGTCTTCTTCAACTTAGTGTCCTGCAGATGTAAACTTCCACTGCCCCAGCTTCAGGGCACATGTAGGTTACTTTACTCTAGCCTCTTTATAACACATCAGTTGGGAATGGTTATCCTAGGACTGCATATGCTGACAGTTTCTGCTAGGAACCAGGAAAGCCTTCTAGAGCTGAGAATTTGTAACTGTGTGCACTTTGGCATAAAAAAAGCTTTTTTTATGTAAAAAAAATTTTTTTTTACAAATTTTATTTGTATGGAAGGAATAGGTTAGTTGAACCAGTAAAAAAACTGACACCTCCTATAAAGGACCTCAGTTACATATTTTGCTCAAGTTCAAAATGTTAACATAAGTTGTTTCTCAAGCTTATTCCGGGGGGAAAAGGAATACAGCTGGCTGATTTGCAAAGTTGTTAATTTCGAAGAGGGACACAAAGGATTGTTTCAAGTGGTTAGAAGGAAAAGGAGTAGAAGTGACCCAGGAAAACCTCTAGTTTAAATAGAATGTTTAAAAAATCTGAGTATTTTAAACATTTAAAAGGAGGAAAGCATGAGAAGTTACAAAGCTATTTGAATGAACTGTTTTTGGTAAGTCTAGGATGATTATGGAGCCAGTTTGGTGTAGTGGTTAAGGCACCCGGCTAGAAACCAGGAGACCATGAGTTCTAGTCCTACCTTAGGCACAAAGCCAGCTGGGTGACCTTGGGCCAGTCACTCTCTCTCAGCCCTCGGAAGGAGGCAATGGCAAACCACTTCTGAAAAACCTTGCCAAGAAAACTGCAGGGACTAGTCCAGGCGGTTGCCAGGAGTCAAAAATGGACTTGAAGGCACACGCACGCAGAGGATGATTATGGGGAACATAATGGCCTTTCTAAACCTTAAAAGAAATTATACTATATATTTCTACAGAAACTACAAGGGATATTTTGTCAAATAAATACAACCATGAATATGAAAGATCATTACAATGATGTTACTTGCAAGACTATGCTTAGGAGAACTTCTTGAGTCTATTGTTCTGAGATGTGTCAGACTACAAATTTTATTACCACAAGGGGAACAAGGGGAAAGCTTCAGGCTAGGAAATATTGAAAGTACCATGTTGGAAAGGAGTATATACTGTAAGCATAAAATGTTTGTGTGTATGCAGATGCATACAAGAAAGAATGCCACTCATTTATAACAATCAAAACACCATTTTGTTTAACTTCTGTTCCAGCGATTGGTTATGAATGGACTAAATATGAATGTCATTCTGCAGATTTCCTGAATGTGAGTAGAACCCCCTGAGAGCCTGTTATTCAAGTGTGAGAAGATCTGAACGGGTAAGACTGACACACAGCGATGCAATGCAATGCAATGCCAGTATTGGTCATTACAGGCTTGGGAGAACAGGCCTCCAGGAAGGTTGTAGTGCCTTGTCCGTTCCACGCTCTTTCCTCCATATTGGAAGGAATGTCTCCTCATAAGTGATAGATGGTCATTGAAAGTAATATTGGCATACTAATAATAATCTTTTCCATGAATAAAACTCATTGAAACATTATCATTAGCTGTCTACTTTTCCCAATCACACATTCTGCACAGACATCCATAGCACCATATAATTATATATGAAGTGCAAAAGGCCAGTTGCCAGGTAGGGTGCTATTGGAACAATTATAGGTAGACAGATTAAGTTAAACTAGGTTAAGGTGCTGGACTAGGAGTGGGGAAGCCCAGGTTCTTGTCCTTCCTTAGGTACAGAAGCCAGATACAAGACTAGTAAACATCTATCTACCAACAAAACTAGAACAGGGTGTTCTAGACAGATGTTGATCCATAATCTTCAATGAAGAGTGCATGGATTACATACACACAGATACACATACATACATACTCCTACCTCATTGGAGCTAAAATACAAACCTTTTCATTATAACTGCCTTCTATGATGATTACCAGCTCTACTTAGATTTATGTTCTTACCTAATATTTTCATCCCTCTCTCTTGAAACTGCTTACCTCTCTCTCTCTCTCTCTCTCTCTCCCTCCCTCCCTCCCTCTCCCTCTCCCTCTCTCTCTTCTAATTTCAGGGCACAACTTCCTAAGAATAAAATACATACCATTTCCGTATTCAAAATCTGCCTGAAAGGCAAACCATACTTCAATGCAAAGGTATAGAAAAGATAGTGTAGGATGCACGATTATGTTCTCCAACCCCTTGATTCTGCATCCCGTTCCCAGCATCTGCTGCTTGAAGTTGCCATCACTCTCTACTACTGGCACTACTTGCACTGAAAGGCAGGATGATTGGTTGTGATACCAAGTGCAAGAGTGAATAGTGGGCAACTTTTATTAAACTACTCTGCATTCTTTCCTCTTTTTTTTTTATTATAAGGGTCTTTGACAATATTACCCATACATGATAACATACATATATCCTGAATTATAATTCAAATGGATGTTAAGTGACTCCAAAATGCAACTCAACTGGAATAAATACATAAATAAATCCAAATATCTGTACCTACTAACATGAAACAAATAAAATGCATTAGCAATTATAAGGAAACAAATCTTACCATTGTCTATCAGTACATGTACCAGTGGTAGTAACTGCGAACTAAAGGACAAAAGAAAGTAAAAATCAATATTTAGTACACAGAATGATAGGCAATTAAAGAGCAACCATTTAAAATACCAGAGACTCTATTTATGATTGCATTTTATTTTTTAAAGCCCAAGTTAATTTAGGGTTAAGGTATCAAGTATTTTTATCTCTGTTCATTAAATGAGAATTTAATTCCTTCTAATTTTATCATGTGAAGCAAGATGTGTTAGCTTTCAAGAGGCAAAGATTTTAATGAGCGGTATAAAATTATCTTCTTAGACAAGACCACCCATACCAAAATACTTTTCAGATGTTTTGCAGTGTTGGGGCAAAATAATGTTTGGTGAAATTCCACTCTCCATGTTATTTTTTTCAATCTTACTGTTAATCATTCAGCACATTTACTTCAAAATCAATCCAACTCAACTTAGTGGAGTTTACTTCTGATGAGACAGGCATAGAATTTTAATGTTGCTTTCCAATCCCCCCCCTTTTTTTAAAAAAAATACTGTTTAAACTTTGGGTGTTTACTGCCCAAAAAGCTTATCTGTGATTTTGCAAAATATGATGTAAACATGCTTTTCCTCACAGGTCAATTTTAAAATAGGATTGCTTTTTGTGACTTCAACCATTGCCCTTTGGAATATTCTCTGACCCTTTCCCTCTCAAGTAAATGGTGCTGCTAAAAGAACAATCCACCCATTCTGTAAAAAGTAATCTGCCTGGTAAACAGCCAACAGAACAGCCATTTTATGGTGGCAGTCATTTTGAATATCTCAAAGTTCAAAACATTGTTATGTCAGAGGCATGTTTGAACAACATTGCCAATACTGAGCAGAGGCAAAACAACCACCACCACCACACAATAGAAGCCGAACACAGATCCTAAAGACAGACAAGTTTCCATTGGCAGATGCCTTCAAGAAGCAAGTATTCAGTTCCATCAATATTACACTTCGCTTGCACTATAAAAATAAGTAAATAATGAAAGAGCATGCAGTTAAGACTGTCTTGGGTAAAATCTGGAACTTCAAATCTCTTTTTGCAGTAGGAATTTTTCACCTCCAAGCATTGTAGTTTTAAACGAAAGGAGATTAACGCTATCAGGATGACCTCCATTCATCTGAAATGCAAACCATGAAGTGACCACAAGGAAGCACAGAGGGCCAGCTAATACAATTGTACAGCTGAGAGCAATTGCTTGTTATTTGCTTGATTGCTACTTACAGGCAGACTATTCGTATGGGGAAATATCTGAAATTTCACTATCCTACACAAAAAAATACTAGAATTTACTGCATCACCTCCAATTTTGGAGAGGAAAAATAAAAATAAAGCCTCACATAATACTAAGTCCATGGAGATTTCAGTATACAGTACCAGTTCCATTCTATCCATCTCCATAGCAAATACAAGCCTCTTTTCCATGGTGACACCAGCAGGCAATATTTTATGTAAGTCACCAAAAAGGATGGCCAATTCACAGGGGACTCAAAAACCTAACTTGTTAACTATTACTGTATTTTGAATCCCTTGTATGAAGACTTTCTATACCAGTGTTTCTTAGCTAATGGTAGTCCAGAGGAAATTTGCTCCATCTTGCTAATAAAGAAAAGAAAAAAGAAAAGGCAGATACTTCTCAAAGAACTTGGGAAACATGCAAACTCTGCTCAGGTGCTTGCTTGAAAACAGGAGGGCTCAAATTAGGTAGAAGATGGGTCATCCATGAGGCCTTTCCCTCCATTTTCTACATGGTTCCCTGACTGGGGAGAATATTCTAGGACAGGGCTTTCCAAAGTTTTTCCCGCGGTGACACACCAACCAGCGTTGCTGTGTCGTGTCGGGAAAACCCGGAAGTGCCATCCTTGCGGCAGCACGCAAAAACCCGGAAGCACTGCTCCACTTTCGGGTTTTGCGCGCTGCAGTTGGTGTGTCGCCGCGGGAAAACCCGGAAGCGCTGATGATGATCAGTGCTTCCAGGTTGTGTGGTGACACACCAGACTGTGTGTGGCGACACACTTTTGTGTCGCGACACAGTTTGGAAAGCTCTGTTCTAGGAGTTTGCAGCAGGCAGGAAGTCCATATATTCTGTAGCTGTTGAGAAAGATGCATCTTCTCTGCTATCTGCTGATTTTTAATTTCTAGAGGGAAGGATGGGTACTAGGGATACGAATGAGCCAAAAGGACATAGGTGTAGGCTGGAGTGATGGATATGCCTGCTCTGTTAAGTACAGAGATTTTATTTTACTTGATTTCAGTGTTATCCAACCACCATTATTACTTTTGTTTTGACCAGTAATGTCCTTATTATCCTAATGCATGCAGACTTTTGATGTCATTTTGACCACACCCATCATTATTACACAATTTTTTTAACAATGTAGGCAAACTTCAATTTCCAATTTGGGGTAATAATGAAGCAAATCAAAAGTCTCCCTATTCTGGAATAATAGTATTTTCCTGCTTATGGTTAATAAGACCACACTCCTGTCATATTTTTATATTTTTTCATTTTATTACATTAACAATTACAACTCTAGAACAATGTTTGGGGGCCTCTGGGGGTCTTTAGGGTTATATGTGGACATGGGGTGACAATAAAGCTTACTATACCAAAATGACTCACTTGGTTTTACAGCCTAGACCAGAAGTGGGCTATGGTTTGGTTGCCAGGAGTCAATATAATGCATGTGACAGGGGTAAATTCTACAAGAGGCAGACAATGATACAAAATGGGATTGGCCATATCACATAGATGCAGATGGGGCTAGGATTCACTATTTATTCCTTCTAGGTATCTTGCACTGGGGTTTGTAAACTATGGTTTCATGTACCTCAAAAAGTTAGGAAATCATGCTGCTGATTGATCACACCATTGTCTTTTGAAGAGATACGCAAGAGTCACTAAACAGGAATGTGCAGCTGTAGGCTCAGCCAGGGACTAAATCACCCCTGAAGGAAGATAGCCCTCATTCCAAATACAGCAATTTAAAATTTTGCAACCATGCAACGTGTTATATATTATGAAATATCCATGCATAAATTCATGTAACTGGATACCCTTATATTAGAGAAGAGCCAATTTGGTGTAGTGGTTAAGGCACTGGGTTAGAAACCGGGAGACTGTGAGTTCTAGTCCTGCCTTAGGCATGAAGCCAGCTGGGAGACCTTGGGCCTGTCACTCTCTCTCAGCCCTGGGAAGGAGGCAATGGAAAACCACTTCCAAAAAGCCTTGCCAAGAAAACTGCAGGGACTTGTCCAGGCAGTCTCTGAGAATCTGGCAGGATTGAACAGATAATATATATATATATTAGGAGAAGCTAGTAAGACTGTAATTTAGGCAGTGTAAAGACCCTTTTCAGCCCTCAGCTAGAATCCTTCAGATGCATATGTACTGCAATTCCCAAAGCATTCGGAGTGCCAAATTAGTTAAAACAAACCCTGTAATACTCCTTGCAATTTTATTCAGAAGTCTGTTCAGTGGCAGCCTCACATCCTAGTGCCTTGTGTGTCTCCAAAAGTCCGTGTCAATAAATTGTGGGTCAAGTTTATTTCTTCAGGCAAGAGAAATAAACTCCGATCAAGCCAAAGGATTCACAAGGATGAGCCACGCAATGAGCGAAAACTCATTTTTTCTTTTAGAAAGGGGCGCAGCTTTTCTGATGCAACCTTCCTAAACTATTCAGGCAAAAGCGATTCGAGTGGATTCAGCTTAGGGAAAATTTGCCCTCTGCTTTCTCCTGATTGTTCCCTCGAAGGACTGCTGCGGCCGTCCTGCCTTAATCCGGTGCCTTCCAGATGTGTTGGAAACAATCGTGCCAGGCTGGCCGCACATGATGGGAATTGCATTACGAGACAACTGGGGGGGGGCACTGAATTGAGAGAGGCTGCGCTGAACATTCCAGCAACGGAAGGTTGTTCCATTTGCTTTTCCACCCTCCCTCCCCTTTTCGCCATTAGGAAATAAAAACCCGGGCAAAAACAACTGCGCACGTACTTTGTCCACACGACGCCCAATTAGAACCACGCCGCCTCTGCTCTTCCGTCCTGTAAGCACGGAAGAGGAAGAGGAGGATCCTTAGAAACATTTGCGGTGTGTGAATATGTGGGGCGATGGCGCCATCTCCTGGTTCCAGGCGACCAACGCCGCCAAAGTAATGGTTTTCTTGAGAAGTGTGTTCGTAAACGGAACTCATTCCCCGGAACGGAATCCTGAGATAAAGCTAACCTAAGCAACATTTACACTGAATGGGGAGTAAAAGCAGGTGTAAAGGCTGTGAAAGTTTGAAAAACTTTTGGGAAGAATCAAAAGCGACATTCCCTCGAAGGAGCAGAATGAGGATTGAGCATGCTTAGTGCTTCGGGGAATATTATTTTATTTTATCGGAAGAGACAAAAGAGGACGAGCTGGATGGAGAAGTAGTGAAAATTCTTCCTTACTCGATGCTGCTTTCAGATAGAACTCTTAACATTATTAATTCAGTTTATTCCTGTTTAGGGAACACAACCAGTGTAAACAGACCAGCTTTCTGTCTCTCCTGCTTTAATGAGAGGTCTTAAAAGATCCTACAGCATTTCTTTTTGTTTTTCCCGTTCAATCCATTGCCTCCTTCCTAGGGCTGAGAGAGAGTGACTGGCCCAAGGTCACCCAGCTGGCTTCGTGCCTAAGGTGGGACTAGAACTCACAGTCTCCCGTTTCTAGTCTGGTACCCGGTTTCTAGTCTGGTACCTTAACCACTACACCAAACTGGCTCTCAGTATTTTACCATATGGCATAAAAAGTACTCTGTCATCCTGCCTCATCTTTAAATGACCAAATTTTTCATTTTACTTCTGAATGTGAAAAAGTTCCTGGATTGCTTGTTTGTTTCAAACTGAACATGAGTCAACCATGAGAAGTTGCTGCAAACTGCCCCCGCCCTCCCAAAAGTAATCTTGGAGTGGAACTGGACTCTTCATGGACTGGCTGTTGTGGGTCTTCCGGGCTGTGTGGCCGTGTTCTGGAAGTTGTGGTTCCTAACGTTTCGCCAGCATCTGTGGCCAGCATCTTCAGAGGGCAGGAGCACAGATAGAAGCAAAATCTCTGTGCCCAGGTAGAGTGGCAATGTTCTATTTATAGAGCTAAATTATAGGAGATTAGGTGGGGTTTTTTGTTGTGTTGAAATGTTAACGAGTGGCTGATGAGCGTGATTAGCATGTTCATTGTGAGAAGTATTCCCATGTCCTGGTGGTTGGACTGAGTTCGTTGACCTTTTGCAGGCTGTGTTTTTCAGGACTGGTAGCCAGGTTTTGCTAATTTTTAAACTTTCTTCTTTTTTATTGTAATTGTGCTGGTGTTTGTGAATTTCAATGGCTTCTCTGTATAATCTGGTGTAGTGGCTTTTGGTGTTGTCCAGTATTTCTGTGTTTTCAAATAGGATTTTGTGTCCCGTTTGCTTGAGAGCATGTTCAGCTACTGCTCTCAAGCAAACGGGACACAAAATCCTATTTGAAAACACAGAAATACTGGACAACACCAAAAGCCACTACACCAGATTATACAGAGAAGCCATTGAAATTCACAAACACCAGCACAGTTACAATAAAAAAGAAGAAAGTTTAAAAATTAGCAAAACCTGGCTACCAGTCCTGAAAAACACAGCCTGCAAAAGGTCAACAAACTCAGTCCAACCACCAGGACATGGGAATACTTCTCACAATGAACATGCTAATCACGCTCATCAGCCACTCGTTAACATTTCAACACAACAAAAAACCCCACCTAATCTCCTATAATTTAGCTCTATAAATAGAACATTGCCACTCTACCTGGGCACAGAGATTTTGCTTCTATCTGTGCTCCTGCCCTCTGAAGATGCTGGCCACAGATGCTGGCGAAACGTTAGGAACCACAACTTCCAGAACACGGCCACACAGCCCGGAAGACCCACAACAGCCATTGAACTCCGGCCGTGAAAGCCTTGGACAATACATCTTCATGGACTCTTCATCATGGATATATCTGAAGGCATGTTTGGCAATAAATAAATCCAAATATTAAGGGAAAACTAATTGGATGCATCTTTTATTGTAGGCATATCTGAAAAGCAAATGTTGATGTATCCGAAAGGCAAATGTTGATGTTAATGATTTTCCCACCACATTAATTAAACCTTGAGAATCTTCCAAGGTGCCAAGTGCTGGAAAAAATTGAATCAACTGAGTTGTGTGGATTGGCTCAAGATTGTGCTGCTTGGAAAGGCTTTACATTTTTTATTTCTATTTTCATCCTATGCCTGACTGCAATTATTTCCATCTTTACATTAACTCCATTGTGGGTTGCTAAGAAATTGAGGGCACACATTTCACAGAAAGCATCTGAATTCCTTTTTTGAGGTGATTCCCCTGCCTTCTCCAGAAAATGAAGAACTAAATGTAGTTTCATTTTTTTGTTTAGATTTCTGATTAGGAATAGTGAAACTAAGATTTTGGAAATAAAATACTATTTTGAAGTCCTCTGTGCAGTTTTTGAAAATATTTGTGTGTGTGTATGTGTGTGAAAGGAGAATGCCTTTATTATTTAAAATAAGATGTGATTTAAATAAAAAATCTTGTTGGCTTTAATGGCTGTCATTCATCTAATGCAGAGCTTTCCAAAGTGCTGCCGCTGGCGACACACCAGCGGTGGCGGCGGCGGCAGTGTGGTGGCGGCGCAGGGGTGTGTGCGGCGGCGCATGCACGGCGGCGGTGCGGGTGGGCGTGTGGCGGTGCCTGCGTGCGGCGGCGCGCGTGTGCACGGCGGCGGCAGCCTCCGCTAAAATGCGGAACCACTGATCCCGTGCCGCTGCTGCTGCCGCCGTGCATGCGCACGCCGCCGCTTCCGGGTGGTGTGGCGACACACCACACTGTGTGTGGTGACACACTTTTGTGTCGCGACACACAGTTTGGAAAGCTCTGATCTAATGCATAAGTTGCAGCTGAAAAGGTGGTAGAGGAAGATGAAAGCCCTGCGCCGAGTCAACAACAGATCTTTTTAGGGAGGGAAATATTCTATGAGAAAAGGAGACCATGACTGAGACGGTCCTGTCTTTAATGTTCACCAATTTAAAGTTTTCAAGATGGACCAACTTGGGTTGATGGCTCCTCTGGATCTGGGAAGTTGTCATCTCTGGTCCTGGATGGGGTTGCACTACCCCATTCAGACCCAGTGTGGAATCTGGGGGTCCTTCTGGACTCACGACTCCTGCTTGAAGAGCAGGTGGCAATCGTGGCCAGAAGAGCCTTTGCGCAACTCCGTGTTGTGCGCCAGTTACGCCCTTTCCTGGATCGGGAAGCCCTCCGAACGGTCACTCATGCCCTGGTCATCTCCCATATAGACTATTGCAATGCGCTCTACATGGGGCTACCCTTGAAGTGTATCCGGAAGCTTCAGCTGCTCCAGAATGTGGCTGCGCGCGCAGTTATTGGTGCCCCAAGATCAGCACATGTGACACCTCCACTGCGCCAGCTACATTGGGTGCCAGTATGCTTCCGGGTCCAATTCATGGTGTTAGTTATCACCTTTAAAGCCTTACATGGCATGGGACCAGGCTACCTGAGGGACCGTCTCATCCCCATAACATCGACCCGTCCCACCCGGGCATGCAGAGAGGGTATGCTACGGACCCCGTCGGTAAGGGAATTTCACTTGGCGGGGTCCAGGAGATGGGCCTTCTCTGCAGTGGCGCCCACCCTCTGGAACATTCTACCCCCGAAGGTGAGGCAGGCCCCCACACTCCCGGCCTTCCGGAAGAATGTGAAGACCTGGTTCTGCCGCCTCGCCTGGGATGGGAAGGGTAATAGCTCCTCCTGGGGATGGCTGGCGCCGTAAAGCCTTCTTTTAAGTATGATCTTATCGCCCCTTGGATCTTATATTTAACTTATTTCTTATTTGTATGGTTGTTCGTAGTGTATTTTAGCATTTTATTTGCTGATTTCATTGTAAACCGCCCAGAGTCCCCCTTTTGGGGGAGATGGGCGGTGATAGAAACTGGAAAATAAATAAACTAGGATCTTTCTTCATTGCTTCATCCAAGTAGGCACCAGTGGTTCTTCACACCTTTATTTATTTATACATGCATATGTTTATATACTGCCCTACTTTGAAGGATTTGTGGAGATTGCAAAATAATAACAGTAAAAAAAAGGAGTAGTAACAAAAGATCAATATGAAAAGAAGCAATAATGCCAGACCAGGTTCACCATCTGCACTAAAGGCTTACAGAAAAGGAAGCTCTCTCCCCTTCTGAAAGGTGAGAAATGTGGGGCTACCTGTATCTCAGGGGACAAGGTTTCAAGCCCCTAGCAGCCACTGACCACCAAGAAGGCTAGATTCTCACAGAGGATAATCATCCCACTAGGCATACAAATGCATGCTAAAGCTATTCCTAATCCCAATTTCCACTAAAATCCTCAAGGAAATGGAACCCTAGTCCCAACTGCATAGATATCCCCAACACAAAGAACAGGGCAATACTAACCCTAGAAAACAAAATTAATCTTAAATGAAATCTGAGACTGCCACTAATGGGAAGCCCATTCCATTGGGTTGGCGCAAATGAGCAGCGCCTTCCAGCTTCGGCTCCCTGACATCCTGGAAAGGTGGGATGCAAGGAGGCTCTCCCTACATGAACCAGGGGGCCAGGCTGAATCCGGTCAGGGGAAATGGTTCTCTCGTGCCAAACCATGAAGGGCTTTATAGGTTAACACTAGCATTTTAAACTGTCCTTGGAACTGAACTAGGAATCAGCGCAGGGTCCACAATATAGGTTTGATACATTGTTTGAGACTTTCTCCTCTCAAAGTCAGGAACCAGTTGAGACACGGGCTGTTGTATCCCGGACTAATGATAATCTACGAGTTACCATCACTAGGTCCTCCTGGGCAGATAAGGGTGATATTGGCATACCAACTGAACCTGGGCAAAAGCCTACTTTGCCACAGCTTCCACCTGCCATTCAAACAGGAGCCATGAGTCCAGAAGGATTTCCATATCATGAACTTGCTCCTGGATGGGTGGTGCCTGCTTTACAGGAAGAATACTGGCCCCCAAAGGAGAATCCCGATGTACAGACAGCAACTCCATCATGCTTGTGTTCAATTTCAACTGTTCTCTTCCATCCAGACCCTCACAGCCTCCAGGCACAGGGATAAAACTATATATCCACCACAGTCCAGGTTAGCAATATATAGTTGGGTATTCGAAAGCATGCAAATGCAAGTAGATGAATAGGTACCACTTTGGTGGGAAAGTAACAGCGTTCCGCGTGCGTCATGCTGGCCACATGACCGTGGAAGCGTCTTCGGACAGCGCTGGCTCTTCAGCTAAGAAACGGAGATGAGCACCGGCCCGTAGAGTTGGACACGACTGTGCGGGGGAACCCTTACCTTTACCTATTATTAGCATTCTTATGATACTTTTTTTTCGTGTCAGAAGCACCAAGGCGCTTTTGTAGTGAAAGGATTTGCCGGTGACATCACCGTTTCCCCGGGGGATGCCCAAGGAGGCTCCTTTCATGTCCCTGTGATTTTTCCCACCAAAGAATGTGGTACCTATTTATCTACTTGCATTTGCATGCTTTTGAACTGCTAGGTTGGCAGGATTCTTATGATACTGTACCATGAATTCTTGGATGTCCACCCAAGCAGTTTCATATAGATCTTAAACCTGGGGGGGGGGGCAAAGACCAACTCCTGTGGTGTCCCATACATAAGGGGACTGGCCAATCTCACCTTCCCTACTACAACAGACGAAACCATCCACAGAGGAAGGAGTGGGACCACAGCAAAATAGTGCCTCCAGTCCCCAGTCTCTATAGACAGACCTGTAAGATACCATGATTGATAGTATGAAAAGCCACTGAGAGCTCAAACGAAAAGGAGAGGTGCACTACCATCATTCAGGTCCCAACCTGGGTCATCTAAGAGAAAAACCTGTGCCGTCTCAGTCCCATCCCTAGGTCTGAACTCAAAATGTAAAGGGTCCAGATAATCTGCTTCTTCTAAGGTGCTGTGTAGTTGATCCACCAGCACCATCTCAATAACCTTCCTCCAAAAAGGAAGGTTAAAAACAGATTGTAATTAACCAGGACCACAGGACGAAGAGATGGTGTCTTCATGGCTTCTGGAGTTGCCCCTCACCATGGCCTCCTTCAAGGCTACTGGAGCTGCCCCTCACATAAGAAGGCATTGACCATCTTACGGATCCATATGGTCACTCCTCCACCCACTCCCTGCAACAGCCAGGATGGGCAGGGGCCCAACCTACATGTGGGAGAGGATAGTTTAAAAACAACCTATCCACTGATCAAGAAACGATAGCAGCATGCAATAACTTATTGTTGTATGTTTTCTGTGTCAAGGAGTGATTGATTAATTGCCATCATGTTACATATGTCTATCCTGACAGTTTTCACTAGATTGACTTCTTCTCTCCCCACTTTATACTCCCCAGATGTACACTTCCCTGAATTCTCAGTCTGCTGAGGTCATAATTATGCAGAGCCTCTCCAGATGACCAAGAACTTCCCTCAACCTGCAGATGTCAAAGCAGCAATGAAAAAGAGTTGGGGAGGGGGGAGAAGTGCTACCTTTTCCTGCTTCAGCTTCAGCATAGTGAAGTCTAATAGGAAAAGGGAGCTTTAGCATTCTTCAATCTATATTCTGGTCATTCCGTTTATTGATGAGAAATAAGGTAAGTATTCTAGGATGAGAATCTTACAAATACAGTAGCTGCTCTGCAGCATCTACTATTATAATATATGAGTTGGTGTATCTCTGTAGATATGTACATGTATTTTTATGTGTCTGTGTCTGTATGCATACCTATATCTATATTTAGCCAATCCAAAAATCTGAAAATAATTAAGAGAGAGAGACTTTAATTTTTAACACAACAGCTATAGCACAGCAAAGTTGGCAAATCTTATTTGTGATATAATCATTTCCAGTTGGGCTCAATAGATGGCAATAGGAGCAGCAACTTCCAAGCAGAATAGCAATTGTATTGTGCATCTTGTTTGTTTGTTAGTTGCCAGGGGAAAAGGTAAGATTATAAATGACCTGACAAAATAAGCAGGTATATCTAGATCTCCAGCAAAGGAGATCGTTACCTTGTCGTGGTGCTGGAGCTTGAGCACCTCAATGAAACCATGAGCTAAACCGTGAAGGGACACCCAAGACGGGAAGGTCGTGGCAGAGAGGTCAGACTAAATACGATCCCTGGGGAAGGTAATGGCAACCCACCCCAGTATTCTTGCCGTGAAAACTAAATGGATCAGTACAACCAAAGATATGTCGGTATACCATCGGAAGATGGGACTCCCAGGTCGGAAGATGGTCAAAATGCTACTGGGGAGGAACAGAGGATACGTTCAACTAGCCCCAGATGTGATGACGCAGCTAGCTCAAAGCCGAAAGGACGGCTAGCGGCCGACGGTGCTGGTGGTGAACGACGAATACGATGTTCTAAAGATCAACACACCATAGGAACCTGGAATGTAAGATCTATGAGCCAGGGCAAATTGGATGTGGTTGTTGGTGAGATGTCAAGATTAAATATAGACATTTTAGGTGTCAGTGAACTGAAATGGACTGGGATGGGCCACTTCACATCAGATGACCACCAGATCTACTACTGTGGACAAGAGGACCACAGAAGAAATGGAGTAGCCTTCATAATTAGTAATAAAGTGGCTAAAGCAGTGCTTGGATACAATCCAAAAAATGATAGAATGATCTCAATTCGAATTCAGGGTAAGCCATTTAACATCACAGTGATCCAAATATACGCCCCAACCACAGATGCTGAAGAAGCAGAAGTAGATCAGTTCTATGAGGATCTGCAGCACCTACTAGATAATACACCAAAAAGAGATGTTATTTTCATTACAGGAGACTGTAAAAAAAATGGGTATGATCAAAAACAAAGATGGTAAGGACCTAACAGAAGCAGAAGAGATCAAGAAAAGGTGGCAAGAATATACGGAAGATCTGTATAGGAAGGATAATAATATTGGAGATAGCTTTGACGGTGTGGTCAGTGAGTTAGAGCCAGACATCCTGAAGAGTGAGGTTGAATGGGCCTTAAGAAGCATTGCTAATAACAAGGCAGCAGGAGATGACGGTATCCCAGCTGAACTGTTTAAAATCTTGCAAGATGATGCTGTCAAGGTGATGCATGCCATATGCCAGCAAATTTGGAAAACACAAGAATGGCCATCAGATTGGAAAAAATCAACTTATATCCCCATACCAAAAAAGGGAAGCACTAAAGAATGTTCAAACTATCGAACAGTGGCACTTATTTCACATGCCAGTAAGGTAATGCTCAAGATCTTGCAAGGTAGACTCCAGCAATTCATGGAGCGAGAATTGCCAGATGTACAAGCTGGGTTTAGAAAAGGCAGAGGAACTAGAGACCAAATTGCCAATATCCGCTGGATAATGGAGAAAGCCAGGGAATTTCAGAAAAACATCTATTTCTGTTTTATTGACTATTCTAAAGCCTTTGACTGTGTGGATCATACCAAATTGTGGCAAGTTCTTGGTGGTATGGGGATACCAAGTCATCTTGTCTGCCTCCTGAGGAATCTGTATAACCACCAAGTAGCAACAGTAAGAACAGAGCATGGAACAACGGACTGGTTTAAGATTGGGAAAGGAGTACGGCAGGGTTGTATACTCTCACCCTACCTATTCAACCTGTACGCAGAACACATCATGCGACGTGCTGGGCTTGAGGAATCCAAGGCTGGAGTTAAAATCGCTGGAAGAAACATTAACAATCTCACATACCACTTTGATGGCTGAAAGCGAGGAGGAGTTGAGGAGCCTTATGATGAAGGTGAAAGAAGAAAGTGCAAAAGCTGGGTTGCAGTTAAACCTCAAGAAAACCAAGATTATGGCAACGAGCTTGATTGATGACTGGCAAATAGAGGGAGAAAAAGTGGAGGCAGTGACAGACTTTGTATTTCTAGGCGCAAAGATTACTGCAGACGCTGACTGCAGCCAGGAAATCAGAAGACGTCTACTTCTTGGGAGGAGAGCAATGGCAAATCTTGATAAAATAGTTAAGAGCAGAGACATCACACTGACAACAAAGGTCCGCATAGTTAAAGCAATGGTATTCCCTGTAGTAACCTATGGCTGTGAGATCTGGACCATAAGGAAGGCTGAGCGAAGGAAGATAGATGCTTTTGAACTGTGGTGTTGGAGGAAAATTCTGAGAGTGCCTTGGACTGCAAGAAGATCAAACCAGTCCATACTCCAGGAAATCAAGCCACACTGCTCACTTGAGAGAATGATATTAAAGGCAAAACTGAAGTACTTTGGCCACATAATGAGAAGACAGGATACCCTGGAGAAGCAGCTGATGCTAGGGAAAGTGGAAGGCAAAAGGAAGAGGGGCCGACCAAGGGCAAGATGGATGGATGGTATTCTGGAGGTGACGGACTCAACCATTGGGGAGCTGGGGATGGTGATGGCCGACAGAGGGCTCTGGCGTGGACTGGTCCATGAAGTCACGAAGAGTCGGAAACGACTGAACGAATAAACAACAACAAAAATCTAGACACAGCAAGCTTAAATTGTTTTGACACATAAGGCTTCTGGAATAAGGAAGGATTTTGCTCCTCTGGATAATGAAGAATTGAAAAGGCCTTGTGAAAGGTCCCCTGTGCAAGCCACCGAGTCATGTCTGACCCTTTGGAGGGACGCCGCTTGCGTGACGTTTTCTTGGCAGACTATAGAGCGGGGTGGTTTGCCATTGCCTTCCCCAGTCGTGATTACCTTTCCCCCAGCAAGCTGGGTACTCATTTTACCGACCCTGGAAGGATGGAAGGCTGAGTCGACCTGAGCCGGCTACCCAAGAATCCAGCTTCCGCTGGGATTGAACTCGGGTCGTGGGGAGAGTTTTGGTTGCAGTACTGCCACCTACCACTCTGCGCCACACAAGGCTCTTATGTGTGTGCAAATGTTTGACACTGTGAGCTATGGCCACAAACAGCTGTTAGACAATACAGATATAAAGCAAATGACATATCCAGACCATACAATGTACAGTATTTCTTGCTGTAAGAATGAACAATCTTGCACCAGTGTTTTATATGGGTCCATATACTGTATTTTAATCAAATTGCCTGGTTTCAGGGTTGATGGTTCTTTTATTTTGCATTTTGTTTAAAGATTGATTGAACCAATTTCCCTCAAGCAATGATGTCCATATTGTTGTTTCAGCCAGAGCATTCTTTCAGATTATAAGCTGATTTGGACAGAAATACAGAAATGCTTCATGTCGACAATAGGAGCCATAATGAGAGATGCCAGATTCTTTCCATTTGCCCAAGAGAACTCCTGGTACATTAAGGAACTGATGCAGCAAAGAAATAGCAGCCAGAAACAAATTGGAGGAGCTGGAAGAAACTGCTCCAGTGCTGAATTTATAAATTAAAAATGCCAGAATAAGAATTTCCCCCATTTGTCATTTTTTGGGATATAGGCCCGTCTCTCAGTGCCAAGCATTTAACATTAATATCTGGCAACTAGCCCCCCATTAGAGTTTCTGCATGCAGAAGGGTCTGCAGGGTCTCGTGAACAGCACCTGTCAATCGGGGATGGTGGTGGGGTGTGGACTGCAGGGGAAAGTTCAGCAAATCATTTGCTGAACAATTTCCTAAGAGTTTGGTAACCTCAAAACTACAACAAGTTTTATTTCTTATTCCAAACATGACTTAGTAAAGCGTACAAGAACCTGGAACAGGGGAACAGTGGTGCCTCTCCTCTTTTAACTTTTATGGCTTGATGCTGGTTACCTGCAGGACGTGGAGGCCACATCTCCCTGCTAGAATCAGCCTGACCACTCCAATCATGCTGGGGAAAGCAGCTGGCTGTCCCCCATTTCCAGGAGCTCAGGAGGGCCAAAGCCCAGAAGTGTTCTTTTTCAGAGTTAGGTCCAGCCCTTTGAAATGGCCTCCTCTTGGGGTTTTGCCTGCCTTCTAGGAAAACCTGAAGACAGAGCCTTTTCTGAAGGGTTTTGGCGGCCTGATGCCATGTGTTGTGTTCTAACTGTCTTATGTTTTTATGTTCTTATTATATATGCTTATTTTGTGAGCTGCCAAGAGACCTGTAATTGTGGAGAGATATAAATTGGATTAATAAATAAATTAAACAGCACAAAAGAAAAGCAAACAAGAAAAAAAGCTAGTGGTCTCTGAAGAGTGCACATTTCTTTTGTGGCATCTTTGTTGGACCTAACTAAAGTGCAGTCCAACTTGGCCTCCAGAGTCCCCCCCCCACGCCAAATCCTTCTGCAGAATCTTTCACTCTTCCAACTATTCAACAGTTGGGTGTGCATATGCAGGGGCGGGGGGGGGGGACGGACGTTGAAGCAAGCAATTGTTGAAGGCAGACCCCAGAGCACTAGGAGACACATGCCCAATCTTTAACCACTCTTTTTCAGATCATCTTCTAATCTGAAATTTTGCAGAGATTTAAGATAAGGCTGGGGGCTGCATGTTGGCTACCTCTCATTATGTCCCCCTTTTCACCTGTCAGCTTACTTACTTAAGCTGATACCCCAGCAGTAAATGGTGAACACAGTAATACATAGGAGAACATGGAACAGGGCTTTATAATCTTTGTATTTGTTGTTTTCCACATAGTTTAAGTTAATTTAGCTTAACTTTCCAATTAATCTCTTAACTCTACTCTTGGTGCTTCTGATGCTGGGCTAGATAGGAGAGATATAAAGAAGAGGAAGAAGTAGAGGAAGATAGCCTCCATGAATTCCTTCTGCCCCTATCCCTATAGTACCATCAGAAAAGAGGAGCAATTCAGGCCACTCTGTAGCAACTATAAGGAGACTTGGGGAGAGAAGGTGATTTGTGGGGGCATAAGGATGTTTAGAACTGTAAATAAGCAATTCCACTTATATTTATTATTTCTGGTCCCCACACAAATCAAGCCTGGGGAATATAATACACCTTTGTAGAAAAATAACCTATTCAACAATCTAAGAAACCCAAGTTTAACACACTGGATAAGTCTTATTATCTTTTGGTGTCACTCCAATGAAGT
Organism: Charina bottae; assembly: GCA_023362775.1. Lineage (NCBI taxonomy): Eukaryota > Metazoa > Chordata > Lepidosauria > Squamata > Charinaidae > Charina > Charina bottae. The sequence goes on from JALMGJ010000004.1 coordinate 52,284,082, forward strand.
TGATCTCCTACAGCAGAGCTTTCCAAACTTTTCATGTTGGTGACACACTTTTTAGACATGCATCATTTCGGGACACACTCTTACAGCAGGGCACAAGGCAGGCACTAGGACCTGCGCGGAATCACAGCAGGTTTGGAGGCAGCAAGGCACAAGGCAGGCACTAGGACCTAAGTGGAAGCCAGGAGGCAGCAGCAGCCGTGACACACCCAGACACTGGAGCTGACACACTAACGTGTCCGGACACACAGTTTGGAAAGCTCTGTCCTACAGTGTTCAGCAGGAGAAACACCTCATACTTACTACTATACATGCAGTGCTTTCTGGAAAGCCCAGAATTATGGTCCTGGTTCACACCAACGTCTATGTGCTAAGTCAGACACATGAAGGCTTTGCCTGCAGAAGGCTGATTTCACTTAAGTGACATCGGTGAGGGGTAGAATTTATGTATAGTGCTTGTAAGGTGAGCAATATGGATTTTAGAATGCTTGAATTGGACTAATGTCTGCACTGAATGACATTTAAGAGCCTGATGCAAACATTCTATTACAATGCAACTTTTCTAGTTTAGAGTTTTAATAGAACTGCTATCCAAATCTTTTTTCCTACCATAGCTAAGGGCATTCTTTTTGTTAAACATGGTTCCCTGGAGACAGCATAATAACTAGCAGAAACTGAATTAAAAATAAAAAACATATTTTCTACTTTTCATGTAATAAAAATAAAGGACAATGAAAAATAAATTAGAACATACAAATTAGCTCATTATCTAGCCTTTCTTAAAGCTCGATTTAAAAAGTTTAAAAAAAAAAAAAAAAAAACCCTGACAAGTTGAGCAGTCAACTTCAGACTGCTTTGGAGAAGGAGTTCCATAGTGAAGAAACCGCGGAAGAAAAGGCTCTGCTTGTTGTGATGCGGTTCAGAGCATGATCCTTTCATGTGGCATTAGGGAGTATTGCATAAGGCGATCTGGTTCAATGCAATTTGGGATTGTGAGCGTTTGGACAAGATGTTTTTTGTAATAGCATTGAATTGATGAATCAGTGGTACACTGAACTTCTCGTATCTCCTGGATTATGAGTGTTTAGGCAGCTATCTGATACTCATTTGTGGAATCAGTCACACTAAACCCGATGGAACATATTTCTGAATAGACTTGGATATGATTGGTTTATATCAAATAGCATCAGCACTAAACAAATCATGAAAGCATGAGAGGAGGAGGAGGAGGAGGAAGGAAGGAAGGAAGGAAGGAAGGAAGGAAGGAAGGAAGGAAGGAAGGAAGGAAGGAAGGAGAAAAGCAATGTCTTTTCTTTCTTAAATACTAAGCTGAGGTGACATGAGTTCCCAGAGTATTGCCATTTTGCCATTGTTAAGAAATCAGGCCTAGATGGCCAGGGGGAGAGGGAAAAGGATGTGCCCTCCTATGTGGGGATAATACCTGAGATGAAACCCAAGAATTAGAGGTGGAAAGCAGTTACGAATGATGAATGGATTTCAGCCAAGTGCCATCTGACTTATTCAGAACAGGATTCACAAAATACCCAATGCAGGCAAGATGGTAAAGACTGTAAAATTCTCTTCGATTGGTACTGCAAGATTAATATGACATAATGACTTTTGACAAAATTAAGACTGCTAAAGCCATTATTGGAGTATTTATGATATTGTCAGGAAGAGACTTAAGCATCACTTCAACATACATAAAATGTCATAATTAACTGAATTAATGAATCCCTTAAGGCAGCACTGTTTGAACTGTTAATTATGTAGACATGATTTTGTGCTGTTTTTTGGCAACATGCCCCATTGCCCTAAAAGAGACACATTCTGCTTCCTTCCTTTCTTTCAGTCTTTCTCTGGTTTAGCACAGTGACTTTTTTTGTTAGCAAACAGAACTGACATTGTTTCATTATTGTTTGTTTGGGGAAAAAAAGTCTAAATACCTTAAGATAACAAGTTAAAAGGGAAAGCCTTAAGCAGATAGGTGGCTGCAGCAGCATAATCCTTGACCTCAAGCAACCCATCTGATTTCCTCACTGGTGTAGATCCTGTGGCAAGACAGAAGCCAGTCCTGAGTTTGAGAGCTGATTCCCCAAGAGAATCTCCTAAGCAGAGTCTCTTTCAGCACCTATGGAATTTCTTTGAGATATGCCTGCTGTCCAATTTTCCATCAACAATCCTGGTCACCTGTGCCAGGCCCTCAGCCTCAACCCCGTCGTACCACGCCAACTGGGCCTGGCCTCGCAGAATCATCTAGCTCGGCACCAGAACCTTGCCTTGGTGCCTCACCGAGTCGCGTGCCGGAATTCAGCCCTGCCGCCCAGCCACTCTTCGCGCCGGAGTCCTGCCTTGCTGCCCAGCTGTGCTTCGAGCCAGAACCCTGTCTTGCCACGTTGCTGCATCTTGCGTCTAAACCTCACGTCGCCACGCCCAGTCCCATGCCAGAATCTCGCCTTGCTGCCCAGCCGCACTTTGTGCCAGAACCTTGCCTTGCTGCCCAGCCGTGATTCGTGCCCAGCCTCACGTCAGAGCCTTGCCCTGTCACTGCAACAAGCCTCGAGTGGAACTCTTGCCCTGAACCCATAATGGACTGGGAACTGCCACCTTGCTCCGCCGCCACGTGCTGACTTCCACGTGCGCGCCAACCGGGAGCTAGCCACGTGGTGCCTCATATCCTGTAAGCAGTCCGTGTCCTCCGTATCTCTGTGTGTGTCTTATTTTGTAAATAAGGAACTTTATTCCACCCCTTCCCGCTTCGAGTCTTAGTCAGAATGGGACAGTTTTTATCTTTGTTTCAAATTTAATAAAATTCTTAAAAAAAACCACAGGGCTCTATGGGATGATTTCTGTTCCTTCTGGGGCATCTAATAAGAAATAAAAAAACCTCCTCTAGTTGTGAACTTTGTACAGCTTTTACTCATATCTTTAGGAAACAAAATATAGATACATGAACAATATAACACAGATACCTTAATAAACTAAGCAACACCAAACTATTAAACTGAATGGGTGAATTTCCAGGGGTTCTGCAGGGAATTATGCCCCAATGTAACATTCCTTCCTTTTTCACATACAGGTGAAAGGTACAGTACAAAAGCACAGTATATATAAACAATCTAACTTTTTCACTCCTGTGGCAGATGTGTTCGTTGTAACAACTGTCGCTGTATAGCAATTTGTCTCATTCTCCTTTTTCGTGGTTACTAAATCTTTTGTTCTGGGCTAGGTCTTCTCCTTCCTGGTCCACCTGGGATTTGTTAGTTGCAGGGAATGAAATCCCAGTTGGGCAAAGTACTTCGGGGAGAAAGCGTCATGCTTTCTTTTCTCTTACCACTTGCTCATAAGAAGTCTTCCAGGAGACAGGGAGGTGCTCTGCCCTGCTGGTTCCCAATGCCTTTCTTCTTCTTTTCCTCTGTGTCAATTTTTGCATTGCCATATGGAAATGTGAGGTCTTTTGTATACTTCTGAGCCAGCTGTGTGTCTATCTGCCAAAGGAACTTCTTTCCCTCAATTCTACCTTCCTTCTAAAGTGTCAGGGTGGGGTCAGAGTTTGAGGAAGAGGAGGGGGAGCTGACTGGGGAAAAACGGGAAGTATTTGGGAGCCGCCGACTGGCAGAGAAAAAGGCGCGAATACTGAGCGGGGAAGGAAGGCAGAGCCAAGCCATGGGCGCCAAGGTTCAGAGCCGCTGATTGGTGAGAAAAAGGGGGCAGAATCACCGCCACCTCCCAGCACGTGGTATAGGAGGGTGGAAAAGTGTGCAGAACAGCGAGTGTCCCGATTGGCTCCTGTGCCCAAGTGGCAGGAAAAACAAACGGATAAAGAGTGCCCGAAGCCAGAGAAGGATGTTGGAGACAACCGTTCGCTCAAAGCAACTCCTGCAACTCACCTGACTGTCCTGTTCCGACTAAGACTGACACGGAAGTGTTACTGGAATTAACTTTATTTTACACAGTTACACAAGCAGCCCAGTTTATACTACCCTCTTCTTCCCCTGCAGGCTGGATAGCATCAAGTCCGGGTGCCACTTCTGGACCAACAGAGAGGACCAAAGGGTTTGCAGGCTCTGCGGTTGAAGCTGTAGCTGACGACGATCCAGAGGTGGTAGGTAAGGCAACAGCGGGCGTGGAGCTAGCTTGGCTGGCGGGAGTTTGGGTGGACCGGGGCCCGACAAAAGCAGCCCACTGATAACCAGCGTCGGCTTGACTCAACTGAGGACTGGTTACGTTCCCGGTGGAAGGAGACCCGGAGGCGTCACTTGGAGGTGGTGGTGTGGGCGGAAGCGGCTCAGGTTCAGAGATCAGTGGGGGATCTGGGGCGCGGGCAGTCGCGGGATGGGCAGGCAATGCAGCGGCGCTTACCCCGGTTGTGGCCCCTTCCGCAGGGATCAGGGCGAGCTCTGAGTGACGTCTGAGGTCTGGAGGTTCGCTGGGCGAAGGCGCGGTGGCAGGAGGTGACTTGGCTCTCGGCGACAGTAGGTAGGTGGATCTATTCCTAGATCGGGTTCCTCAGCGGTGATCGGGCTGGTTGCGGGGATCGAAGCTGTGTCAGCCTCTCGGCCAGGTCCGGCTCTAGGAGTCCACGTGGCGGGAGGATCGACCGCGGGTAAGCAGGCAGGTCGCGGGTAGGATCGGTTGTCTCCGGCAACCGAGGTTCGTCACGCCGGCCTTTTAACTCGATTTTCGCGCCGTTGGGGAGCAGGGGCCAATCGAGCCTCGCATTGCTCGGCCTGCCTTTCTGCTCTTCTCTGGTGTGCACTGATTGGTGGAGGCGTCCTTCCTTCCGAGCCTCTGCCAATCAGCGTCTCCGGTTCTTCGGTTGGGTTCGTACCAAGCATGCTGCTTCCGGAGATTGGCTCCTCTTCCGACTCGGAGTCCAGCATGTCGGCCGGCAGCCAAGTAAGCAGCGCAAACCTCACACTGACAAAATCAAGCTGCTCTTCCATGCCTCACCTTGAGTCCGTGCCAAGCCACTCTTCAGTGCTTTGCCTCAAGTCCACACCAAGCTGCTCTTCAGTGCCTAACCTGGAAGATGCATCAATTGGTTCATCAGAACCTTGCCTTGATACCGCGCCAAGTCGACATCCAGTGCCTCGCCTCAAGTCCGCACCAAGCCGCTCCTCAGCGCTTCGCCTCGAGTCCACGCCAAGCTGCTTTTCGGTGCCTTGCCTGGAAGACTCGTCAAGCGGTTCGTCAGAGCCTTGCCTTGATACCTCGTCAAGTCGACATCCAGCGCCTCGCCTCGAGTCCATGCCAAGCTGCTCTTCAGTGCCTTGCTTTGCTACCGAGCCAGACTGCTCTTCAGAGGTTTGTCTTGATACTGAATCAGCCTTGATTGCATGCCTGGCCATCTTGGCATGGGTCCAACTTAACCTCACTGAGTAGGAAGGGAGCTCCCCTGGGCCTACTGCAATACTGTGCTGCATTGTGAATCACCACGCCAGCAGTAGGAACCCAGTTGCTCAGGAGCAGATCAACCCAGGACATCGTCGCGGCTATTCCGTGCTGAATTAGAGCCATGCTTTATCAAGACTCACCCAAAGACTATTCTGTATCTGCAGATAATTGTCAATAATAAAGTGCACTTCTTAACCGCTTCCTGTGTCACGGCCTTAGTGGGAACAGGACATAAAGGTAGCCACACTGTCTCTGTTGTCTCCTCCCACAATACCTCTATTTACCTACCATCTCCAAGTCCTATTTCCTGCATTCTGCTCTTTAGTTTAACAACAATAACCTTTCTTGGCTTGCACCAACTTGGGTTGCACTAGCCCTAGTGAAAGTGCTCAGACAGAACAACATAGCTTGCAGGCCTCTCTGGCTAGTGGATTTGCTTTTATTGTGGCTTGCTGAATTCTGGAGAGATTGCTCTGAAGCAGGCAGAAATGCCATTATTCTGCAGGTCCTCACCCATGGTGCCAGATTACATGTCAGGGACAGCAATAAAGTCTGTTTCTCCAAACCAGAGCTTTCCAAACTGTGTGTCGCGACACATTTCTGTGTCGCGGCAAGGGCCCAGGTGTGTCGCAGGGGAACCCGGAAGAGGAGGCCATGCACCACGTGCAGCCCCACCCATCCCTTGCTGCTGGGGGGCTGGGGGGTGCAGGGAGGCGACCAGGTGGGGGCTGGGGGGTGCAGGGAGGCGACGAGGTGGGGGCTGGGGGGTGCAGGGAGGCGACGAGGTGGGGGCTGGGGGGTGCAGGGAGGCGACGAGGTGGGGGCTGGGGGGTGCAGGGAGGCAACGAGGCGGGGGCTGAGGGGTGCAGGGAGGCGACCAGGCGGGGGCTGGGGGGTGCAGGGGCGTAGCACCTGTGATGTTGGGCAAATGTTAGTGGCCACAACAGCCCAAGGAAGGATGTGCAAAACATTTTGAATGCAAAACCTTGTGTTTCAACCTTGCCCTGGTCAGGCCAGGCAGTGTTTCGGGGCTGGCAAGCCTGCTTTGAGGGTGAAGCGCCCAGCTGTTGGGTATGGGCCATGTCCAAAATGCCAGCCCGCCAACCCCATTTGTGTGCAGGACGACCGATTGGCACTTCAGATGTTGCCTTTTGAAGTGGGCATGGTTAGGAATGGAAACATTTTGCACATCTCTGATGGTCTGGACGTAGCGGGTGAGTGAGGTTTGCATGCTGGCTGGGGAATTCAGAGAGTTGAAGTCCACTCATCTTAAAGTTGCCAAGTTTGAAAAACACTGCTCCACGTTCTTCCCTTGTGTCAGGGGTAAAGGCAGTGACATATACTTGGTTGGATTAATCCCCATGAATTTAACCTTTTCCTTTCCATCCCATTAAGCATGAAAAGACTTTGGTAACTTGGAGGGGTGGGCACACAAGATTTTGCGGTGCCACCGTTTGCAAACCTCACTGAGTGCCAATCTGAAGTGCCAATCGGTCATCCTGCACACAAATGGGGTTGGCGGGCTGGCATTTTGGACGTGGCCCATACCCAAGAGCTGGGCGCTTCACCCTCAAAGCAGGCTTGCCAGCCCTGAAACACTGCCTGGCCTGACCAGGGCAAGGTTGAAACACAAGGTTTTGCATTCAAAATGTTTTGCGCATCCTACCTTGGGCTGTTGTGGCCACTAACATTTGCCTAACATCACATGTGCTACGCCCCTGCACCCCCCAGCCCCAGCCTCATCACCTCCCTGCACCCCCAGCCCCCGCCTCGTTGCCTCCTTGCACCCCCCAGCCCCCCAGTGCAGCGGCCTAATGACGTCCCTGCACACCCCACACACCCCAGCGCTGCACGCCCCACAATCAGCGCGGCGGCCTAGCGACGTCCCTGCACCCCCCGCCCCCCCAGCGCAGCGGTCTAATGACATCCCTGCACCCCCCATCCCAGTTGCAGCCCTACCGGGCTGGTAACTTACCTGGCTTCTGCGGGGAGAGCTGAAGAGTTGGGTTGAGCAGGGACCTGTTGGCGCGGCAAGGGATGGGCGGGGCTCCACGTGGTGCATGGCCTCCTCTTCCGGGTTCCCCTGTGACACACCTGGGCCCTTGCCACGACACAGAAATGTGTCGCGACACACAGTTTGGAAAGCTCTGTTTTAAGTAGTTATTTATGTTGTTCAATTTTTTAAAATTATTGCACATATTTATATATTGTTACTCACAAATGACAACAATCTTGGAAATGTATGTTTTTTTACAAATCATATTTTTAAAAATATAAAGGAAAGGTTTTCATGAGATATGTTGTGTCCCCACTCATTTCGCTGTTACAACTTATGTATGTGTCCGCATCTATCATAAGGCACGGGCACCCAACCGTTTGGCACGGGGGACTGGTTCTGTGGAAGACAAGGGCGGCTGGGCGCGTCATGGGAACAGACGAGTGGATCCCCGGGCCTAACCGTGCTTGGCATGCCATGCGCAGGCCTTTCCGCCACCTGGTGGAGGGGCGTTTTGTGAGTACCTGTCTTGCGTGTCAAGACCTCGTGGGGAGCGGCTCTTCTGTGACCTGGTAGAAGGGTGTTGTGTCAGTATGGCTCTTGCGTGTCAGGACCCCGTGGGATGCAGGGAGGGGTGAGGAAAGCGCTCTTCCCTTTGGTGGCCTTACAGAGGGGTTACCTATGCGCCAAGGAGAGCGCCCTTCCCCTTCCAAAGTGCCAGCCCAGAGCCTTACCAAGCAATGGACGCAGTTTTCCCATCATCTGGCAGTGTTTCTCAACCTAGGCGACTTCAAGAGTTGTGGACTTCAAATCCCAGAATTCCCCAGCCAGCCTTGCTGGGTAGGGAATTCTGCGAGTTGAAGTCCTCATATCTGAAAGTGGCCAAGACTGAAAAACACTGCTCATGGTCTTGGGTTCATGACCTCCCCATCAAGCACACCTGGAGGACATTTTTTTATTTTATCTACAATTACATACAATACAATACATACAGTGCAAGACTGGGGGGCCGGGGGGCAGGGTTTGGAGCCAGCAGCCAATCACGTGGGCTGGGGGCGGGGTTTGGAGCCAGCAGCCAACCATGTGGGCTGGGGGCGGGGTTTGGAGACGGCAGCCAATCATGTGGGCCGGGGGGCGGGGACTCCTCATTACTGTGTCACAAAATTATGGATGGCTAAAAGGCGTGTCACCAACATGAAAAGTTTGGAAAGCCCTGCTCCAAACACTCAACTCTACATTCAGGAATTTGCTTACAGCAAAAGCCCACAGACACAACATTGCTATATTTATTAGAGACAGAAGCTGTACATATACACACAGAAATTCAGCCTATTGCAGAACACAGAAATCACGCCCCTGATAGAAATCTGCTCCAGAGTTTTTTCTCCCACATTCTTAAGTCAAAGAAAATTTGGCCATCCTCTTCCTGGCACTGAGAGTAGGAGATATCTGCTCAGTGTTTACATAATAGTTTTGTCTAGCCTGAGAATCATTTGAAGTCTTGTCAGCTTCAGTCTTTACACTTGGTAAAGTTTGACCTAAATAGCTCTTTGATCTCTTCTTGCTCATCCAAGACATCATTATCTAATTATCTTCCTTCTTAGACATAGCATCAACTTTTAAGTGAAAATTAGATCTTCTGTACTAATAATGAATTACATTTGGGTATCTAATGTTGCCTTCATCTTCTTTTAATCTGAGGTAGTGATTATGTAGGTGTAATGAACAACAGCATTTTATGAGCTAAGCTTAAGCTTACAGTACTGACCATTTCAAGGAAATATTTATAAAGAGAAAGTGGCATCTTTACCTTGAACGGTAAAAATATTACCACATAAGCTTTATTAGATCATACTCCACTTTGTAAGTTGTATCTGGTCCCTCTCAGCTGTGGTCATGTGATTGCCATTTGCAACTTTCCCTGATGGCTTCCCGTAAGCAAAGTCAATGGGGAAGGTGATAGAGAAGGTTGCTCCCATAAGTTGCTCCATGCCACTTTTCCCCCCAAAGAGCCCTACTACAGAGTACAATATCCCAGGGATCTCATACTCCGTATCACCCCACCCGGCCGCCCTCTGTAGTGTATGCCTGCCCACAGCACCTCCCCACCTGCCCATGGCTCCCACCTGCCTGCCTGAGCTCCCCAGCCCCCACCTGTGGCACCCAAGCACCCCCCCCCCCCCCATGCTGCTTGCCTGGGACTCCCACCTCTTCTCACTTAATGACCTGGGCAGTCCTGGGGTTACAACAGCAATCAGGACTGCTGGGATTGCCATTGCTAAGAAATGCAGTCCCATGACATTACACTTTACGACTGCATCGCTTAGCGATGGAAATTCCGGTCCCAATTGCGGTCATAATCCGAGGACTATCTATATGCACATCTTCTTCCTCACATTATCACATTTGTGTTTTTTCCCCTTATTTTTTTGAAAATGTTGACAGTATTAGAACAGTGAATGAATGATTTAATATTGAGCATGCATTATCACATGTGCCATCGAAAATATCATTACTGAATTGTCCTGCAAATCTTAAAACAAGAACAGTACAGTACAGTAACCCATATTTTAGATCACAGTTCGAAGCTAATATGCCAGAGTTGCAGAGTTTCTTCTCATTAACAAAATGTATTGGGCTTATTATTCAAAGATTACTTAGATTTTTTATTAGATACTCCTAGTACAATAAGGCCACAGGGCTGTAAATATGCACTTCGGGCTCATACTTGAAGAGGTAAAAGTGCTGCTGTGGGAAGTCCCTTGAACTTTTGAATCCCCTTCTTTTAGAAACCACCTTATTTCACCATCTCCCTAATATAGAAAACATGTTTTCAAAAATTCAGGCAATATCAATATTTCATTATCACAGAAATGTAAAAAATAGTAGAAAACATAAAAATGAAATAGTGCCACAGTAAGAACAGTGTTATAAAAATGCATGTCATATAGCGTATAGAAACAATGAATATGGATAACAAGCAGTACAATAATTCTGCTGTGTGAACTACACCTGTACAAATGATGTAGCTTCCCTTGTTCCTCACATATCTTGGGGCTACCAGCTGCCAGGGAACAACAGCAAGAGAGAATTGCTGCCTTCAAGCCTTGTTTGTCTAGAATAGACTACTGGTCAAATAAGAAAGCCAGGCTTCGCAACAAGGTTACAAGCCAAGCTTAATATGTAAAGTTCTACCAGGAAATGAAGCATCAAACAAAATCAGAGGACACAGTCATACCAAGAGCCAAGATTTGAGCAAACAAGGGTAAATCAGGACCTCCACAAGGTAAAAACTAATAGTAAGGTACTGCTTCCAGCACTGTATAAACATACAAAGCTAGAGCTCCTGAGATCATACCCACAAGCTAGTTGACAGATATTAAGTACTTCTGAAGAAATTATTACGTAGTCATTTCTCTATTACTAATGGAGGGCCTTTCCTTACTAATCATATGAAGTGCTCTCCACCAATCCTGGTAGAACTAGCAGAGATCTACACTGGCATGAAGTTAGAGGTCTCCGTTGCTGATCCCTATCTCGCCTCTATTGCCTTTATTCCCAGTCACTGCCCGTTGCCTGACTTCTCTCCAAAGTGACAGAAGACGAAGTCTTAACAGATTTTGCACACTTTAAGACTCCCCTTGGACAATGCCAGTTCCTGTGGACAGTGTCAGAATAAGAGGAAAACACTATTTTACTACCTGTAACAGCTACAGACAAGGTAAGCCTCTTATTTATGGCCTGGGAAGAGAAAGAGGAAAACAGTATCATGGGGACATGACAGCAAAATGATATTGCCAGGGAATGTTAGAAGCAAGTATGGAAGGTCCTTTATGGCCTGTACTGGAATTCTCTGACCACCATTGTGCCAATGTAACACTAATAAGGATAGGCTTTATAGAGCCAACTCTATCCTTGTTGTACTTATGTCAGGAGCAGAGCTAGCATCATGATGTTCTGGTGCACATTGTGTCACTTTAATGAAATATGTGCTTGTTGCAGATTCCCCTGGGGATAGCTGTATAACTGTGTAATACTGATTATGGGTAATATTTGGGTAATATTTTTTAATGATAAACTCTCTTATTAAAACAGTGAAACCAAGTCTTTAGGGAATTTATTTTTTGCAAAAGGAAATACAGGAAAAATAAGGGAAGCCAAGAGCTGCATACACAGAATTTTAAATAAAGCCAACACTGTTGGTCTAGCTAAAGCTTTTTTTTTCTTTTTGGCTGCTTGAATAAGACCTTGGGTTTTAGTACATGTTCAGAATTAATTTTAAAGAGGCTGATTGAGAGGAATTATCTAGGGACCTAGAAGTTGAAATTTCTTCTTTTTTGAGCACTCTCCTCATAATTTTAAAGGCTGTGGAGGCTAAATGAAAGCCAATTTCTTCAGGGAGAGTCCAGTCAAGGAGCATGCTTGTTAAAGGGCGAGCGGATGGAGTGGCCTGCTTCTCTCCTAGGCACCAGTGATCCTTAGTCTGTATAGCGAATAGACACTCACACAGAGATTATATAAAATATCCTATTTACTTATATACATACGTATTTACAGATCACTTCCACACAGGTAACAAAATGATAACCAACGATACAGCATACAAGAGGTTGAATGAGAAAATGGGAATAAAATGGAATACAGAATATCTCTGCTTTTATAGATAAACTGACCAATCACATTATAGGTCAATCTCGTTATCTACCACACCCAACTTAATTCTTAGCACCTGTTGTTATGTGTCATACCTTGCCACATCATCCCTACAACAATGGCTGCTAATTGGGTGACTCTGCAGAATATTTCACCTCTCACCTAGAAATCAAGCCTCTCTGTATAATTCATATCTAACAGTAAATTCCTGGGTATATCAAACCCCAACAATGCTCCATCTCTGATATCATGGGAGCAAAGCCAAAATTTTTCTAGCTGCTGAAATTATCTTCCTAGTTACCCTCTGGCTGAACAGTAAAAGCTCTGCTTAGTTTTCACCTCGGTGCTATTCTACATAAAGAATTCTATGGGTAGGCTGACCATATTTCCTTGAGACAAAAACGGGACATTGGGATGGCAAAACGGGACGGGGTCTTATGTAATATTCTGTATTCATGAAAAAGACAGGGGTCCCCGCCCCCCAGTCCATGCGATTGGCTCCCACCTGCAAACCCCACCCCCGGTCCGCACGATTGGCTCCTGCCTGTAAACCCCACCCCCGGTCCGCACGATTGGCTCCTGCCTGCAAACCCCGCCCCCTGGTCCGTGCGATTGGCTCCCGCCTGGCCAATTGCCCTCCTCTCCGCCTCTCCGCCCTCCTTTGCCATGCACTGATAGGCGGCGGGCTTCCTCTTCCGGGCTGCCTCCAATCAGCAGCTCTGGCTCGGATCCTCCTTCCGCTCCATTCCCGCCAGGTTTAAAAAATGGGACAAAATTGAGATTTTTATCAAAATGACGGGATGGTTGAAAAATGCTTAAAAAACGGGACTGTCCCGTTCAAAACGGGACATATGGTCAGCCTATCTATGGGAGAAGCATTTTGGGAAACAAAATATAAATCCAGGCTCTCTATCCTAATTAGTTGTGTTAATATAATGATTATAGAATGCTCTTGCAACATTATTTTATGCCCATTCCTAAGCATTGGGGGAGGTGAGGGGGATTAGCAAAACCATCAACGATTGGCTTTCAATTTTAGTTCCTATGGCAGAGGAACCTGGGGTATTTATTTCTATTTTATTATGGGAAAAATAAAAGCTGTTTCCCTCTTAGTGTAGAGAATAAAGAAGATGGCCTTGACATACAGTAAATATGCAAGATCTATTGTAAAGCAATGAGGGGTGAAACATTTTTAAAATCCACAACAGACAGATAATATCCAGAAATGGCTCCGACAGACACCCTACTTCACTATAAGTAGGAGGAGGAGGTACAACATAACCAGACTTGCAAGATTCTGTTATTATAGTCAATATCAAATAAAAGTAGCTTTCGTCTTCCTGTGGAGTTGATTTCTTGGTCTGGTCTACCTAGTGGGGCTGACACTTCCTGAAATTAGATTCTCTTTGGAACGTATCAGGATTGAAGAGATGTTATGCTAACTAGTGATTGTTGTCATATACAGCAATGATGGTATACATTAGAGATGCTTCTGCACAGCAGTACTAAAGTGCTATTATCCAGGATGGGAGCCAGCACACAACTAAGTGCTGACCATATTTTGGACCCCTCTTTTGCCTTGACAACAGAGCAGAAAAGGGGTTCTCTTTGCACAGAGAGTCCAGGTGAAGAGAGAGGGAGGGTGGGGAACATCTCCTTTTGCACCAGTCACTGGCAAGAGAAGAATCATGGGACATCTACCATCAGTTGCCTGATCACATGGGTGGCATCAGAGAACAGGTACCAAAGGAACCATTCTCCACTGCTTTTCTCCTCCTGTTTCTCTCAGTCCCCAGGGCAAAAGAAAGGAAAAGAGAGAAGAGTCTCGGTCCTTCTTTTTCTCCTGCTGCTTCTGTTGCCATGGATGGTAGCTGAAGCTGGGATGAGAAGGAAGGTTGCACCCAGGAAAATGGCTCTGTCCTCTGTACCTCTTTGAACCCCTTAAACGCCCCCACCTGTATTGCTTGGGCATTATATCCAAGGGGAGGGGCATTTTTACCATGTTTCCAGCAGTATACTGCTAATACACTGGAAATATGTCAGTGTACCAATAGACTGCTGACACATCAGGATTGGCCTCAGGATTGCATGATTGTGGCAAAACCATGGGGCAGGACTTGGGCAATTGCACGTAAGGGTGGTAGTACTATCCCACTGACACTTGTCAAGGTGACAAATGTGTGGATGAGCCCTGGAATCCCCTCTTCTGGCCCAGAGAACTGATTTTAAAAGCCATTAAGTATTAGATTACCTAGAAATTGTAGCACTTTCTAACAAATTTGCTTAAAGGCTTGCACTGTTACATACCTAGTACATGGAATTTGACAACTGGACAATGTAAATGCATTCTCTGTGCCCTTACCATGGCCAAAAGACTAATATTGCAGCATTGGAAAGATAAATGTATGGCCCCATTTACTCAATGGATTGAAAACCTGATTACACTTGCCACCTATGAGCAGATTGTCTATGACATAGACTTTGTATGGACAAGTATAATGAAATATGGAACTCATTTATACAAATACCGTAGGTTAAAAAAGAATGATAGTTATATAAATATAACTGTGTATTAGAAATAAATATATATGCATTTGAATAATACTTACATTAGATAAGTATATATAGAATTGTAAGTGTTAACTGTTATAACAATATATTATACTTTGGTTTTTTTCACTTTTTTTAAAGCACTTTTTATGCATTGTTTTTTTTTTTTTTGAGAATGTATGTATTTGCATTGTAATTTTCTTTGTTCTTTTTCTTTTTCTGTTACAATGTAATCTAAAATTTAAAAAATTAATTAGGAAAAGGCTTGCATTATTATATTTGTTGCAAAAGTTTTTTTCCCCCGGCAGTGATTTCACTTCTAAGTAAACAAATAAGGGAGGGAATGTTGAGGTATAAAAGTGATTCTGTTTGTGACCACTCCAGAGAAAGGGCAAATGATATTGAGCCTGGCACATTATATATGAGCTATCCTGAATAATGTGTTTGGATGTTTGATGAAAAACGTTTGCTACATTGGTTTTAATAAGGGTTTTATGTGAAGAGTTGCCTTGGAGGATGGACAGTTCAATGAATCCCCAGGAACTGCTAGAATACTATATGTGCAAGAATGTTTTCATTCAAAAATGAAAAGGGCAGATATGACAATTGGAGGAACCTCAAGTTCTTTCAAAAGCTGTATTATGACTGTCACAATAACATCATGCCGATGGATTTTCATTTATACCGATGTAGTCAGCTTACAACAATATGCTGTCTGATGACATTTTAACAGAAACCTCTGGAGCAGCTACTTCTGACTAGGACTAAAGCTGACTTACTCTCATATTTGACCTTTTCTCAAGCAGATCCCTTGGCACCTTTCAACAGAGGTACAGACTCGCTAACAACATGACTCTCTCCCATTGTCTGTCAATCTCTTTTCATCTTTAACTGAATAATCTAATGGATCAAAGGTCTGCTGTGATATTGCTGGTTGGTTTTCTCTAAATCTGAGGCATTAGCCATAGATTTATATTGTGAGTGAGGATTTAGAGAAATATATTCTGTATCACTTCAGTCTACATGTTGGAAAAATTACTCCTGAATACTCTTTCCTTATAGAAACACAAGTTTCTGAGCAGCCAGGTAATTTGTTAAACTGACACATTCTTTACTGTGCTAACCAAAGCTAGAATTTGAAGTGATAAAAATCATATTAAATTCCACATGATATGATTTTATCACCTCAAATTCCACCTTCTACTTATTTTTGTTGGAAAGATATATCAAGTTTGAGCCTGCTGTGTAGCAATAAAAATATATATATATCAAAACAACAACAAGGGGTGCGGTTAGCTCAGTGGGTTAAACCGCTGAGCTGTAAAGTCTGCCGATCTAATGGTCGGCAGTTCAAATCCCTGCGTGATGAGGTGAGCTCTCGCCACTCGCCCCAGCTTCTGTCGACCCAGCAATTCGAAAGTGAAAGTGAGTAGATAAATGGGTACCACGTTAAGTGGGTCAATTTGCCGACGTCCTGTAATTCGGGGGTTGCCCTTGGAATCGTAAAAGAAGATCCTGGAATCCCGAAAATGGCGACGGAGGACGACAGAGGACGACGGAACCCGATCGGTGAACATCCAGGACGTCAGCAGCCGACTCAGAAGCGAGGTATGCTTGGACATGTAGTCCAATACCTACGGAAGAAGAGTCGGTTCCCCAACCTCCTTCCTGAGCGCGTGACGATAATATATGAATTGTTGTATAATTATATATATATGAATTGTAACGCTGTAAGCCGCCTAGAGTCCTCCGATAGGGAGGGGATAGGTGGGGTATAAATATGATAAATAAATAAATAAATATCAAAACAACATGCTTATAGGTTATGAGTATACAGAGGCCAAGAGTCTGAAGTCAGATTCCCTGCAATGGTGGGACTGCTGTACATTTCAATATGGACCTCTCAACTCAATTATGCTTTAAAGTGAAGTACTAAAGATGCAATTCTGTAAGGTGCCATGTTTCTTCAACAATACCCTTATTCCTTGATTTTTCAACTTCTAAGTACTGGTTTGTATATCTGATTTTGATTACTACCTTCTTTTCCAACAAGCGACTAGATTTGACTTGTATCTCCAGGAAGAAAAGTTGAAAATATAATGGCTCTTAGTGTAGGATGGATATTTTAAATGTTACCTATGGATGGATATGTTAAATGTTGCTAACTTCCACAGCAACTCTTCCCAACACTTTCCCAAAAAAATATTTACTTTTGGTAGCTAAAGCGAAGAAGCAGCTTGGTAGAAGGCCCATAGGGATAATAGTAACAGGTGAGAAACAGGAAGGTGTAATGGAAGGAAAATCTGTAAGAACCCATTTCCAGAATGTTCTCAGTGCAGAAGTAGTGCAGTATCATCTACTGGAACATAAAACTGATAATGTGGTTGTAGTGAAACTGGGTTGTTTTGGTCAGAAGTTCTATAATTCCTTGTAGGTTTATTTTTGGAGAAGAACCAATATAGTTTTAAAATCTACTGTCATCCCCACCCCAAATGATAATGGAGAAAGTTGTTATTCTCCTCTCTCATCAGATCCTAGTAGCATAAAATCTTTAGCGCATATTATTTGTGGCTGTGGGTGGGGTATTACTGTACATTCTGTCCCTGATTTCTCAGAATAATTTACTGTTTCATCAAAATGGCTTTCAAGTCTGACTATAATTTTTGGCATATAGGAAGTCAGAGGACAAGGAAGGCAACCCAGAAGCTGGTAATTTTCTTTTCTTTTAATTTGCTGCTTATTTCACATTAAGTGCTTAAAGACTGTTTACATTTTTTGTTTGCTGATCATGTATTACAGCTTAGCGAGAGAATCTATGTAATAAGATATATCTGGATAGCTAGTAGTATGGTTCTTATGCTATGCGCATATGTACATGGTGTACCATCAAAAATGTACCATCACACCACTGTTAGGTACCTTTAACCTTTTAAAACTTTAAATGATATCCCCTAATCCTCTGTTTTTTGATGTGTAAGGCTGACCCTTTTGGCAACTTTGGGTAACTGATTCCTTGTTATTTCAAGAGACTAAAGTTGACACTATTCTAATTTGTGGGGGGGTGCAAAACAGGAAAACATGCTGCCAGGTGATCTGAGACATTTGTCAAAATTACAAAAGCTGAGTTGCGCTGTTGTGCTGCAAGTGGCACTCTTTTTGTTGGTTGGTGCATAAAAGGGTTGGAGTGTGTAATGAAATGGTGCAAAACTGCTTTAGCCATTTGATCCCTTCCCCCCCCCCCCCCCGCCGAACCTGTCTTTTGATACCTGTCTTTTGGGGTGTTGCTGGCTTTTGGGGTTCCAGGCGCAGATTAATCCAAACAACGTGTTTTAAGGCTAACAATATTTTTATTGGTAGCATAAGGCAATAATGGATGTATGGTGCATTATTGCAAAAAGGAAAAAACCAAAGCATAAGCAGAGTTCCATCAGCAGATGTGAGGAAAGAAAATCATGGTCTATGCAAAGACCAGGCGTAGTTACAGTTCAGAAACAAAGTACATGGCAACATGTAGATAGCAGTCAAAAGGAAGCATAGAATGAGTGAGTGAGTACCCATAGTTCATAGCTGAATTATATACATGGTTCAGCATTTCTGATTGGCTTAAATGTGGGCTAGGCCATTTTTCAGCTTAACATTGTAGTAACAGTCGTACTTACTATAAACCGCCATGAGATGGCGGTGTTGCGCATTGGCTTCCCTCCCGGGAACGGTTCTCATGGGACAAGGCTGTTATCACTACATTGTTTTGACTATGACAAGGCCACGCACCTGGTGTTTATGTGCTTTTTGTTTTGATACACAGGTAGCAGACAGAGAATGGAAAAATCCCAATTTACAGGCTAGAAATTCACAGTGAAGGAATCCATTTGCTTGAATCCTACATAGAATAACTTTAACACTATTCTGCTAGTTTCTCTTTTGATTCAGTTTGTATTTGTCTATAAGCCAAATTCTGAGCAAGGGGCAAGTTTTAAAGTGTGCACAGTTTAAAACTGTGAGTGGGAAAGCTATTAAAAAGAAGCAATATATGATAGAATATAATTAGCTACAATGGAGTATCCCCATGGAAATTTAGGATATCCATGGATACGTTCCGTGAAACACTGCACTGTATAGCTAAAAATAAGCCCTATTGTTTTCTGTATATGGAATTTCAATGTTATGGAAGTTTAGAAATCTGTTAAAGTTGCATCTTCTTAGGTGACTTTCTCCCAGTAGAATAATCAAAGCCCCAAACACCACATTGAAGTTAGTGACTTGAAGATTAAAATTTTAGAGCCTCTCGTGGTACATCTGCTAAGTGTGGCAAATTAACCATCTAAACAAAAGCTTCTGATATCCTGAGTAGGTTTTGAAAGCATTAGTCAAAGATGCTTGAATTCTGTATTCAGCTCATTAAAACTGAGATAGTGCCATCAACTCCATCTTTTCTATTAATATTTTAAGAGCAGTTTTTCCTCTTAAAAACATTGGAGCTTCTTTTTATCCTAGTAACATCCTGGCTGATTCCCTAGATTTTACTGTCTAAGTCTGCCTTTAAATAATGCAAACCTGATTTTAGCAGAGTGTGTAGTTTTACTGAAACATAGAAAGTCCCAAGGAATGAGGTTTTGTGATTACCAAGATCATCAAGGGAGCTTTTTTGAGCATTGCTTCCCCCCCCCTTTTTTTTTACAACTTCATTGATCAATCTTTGTGCTCCTCTAGTTATCTAAGTCAACTGGAACACAGATTTTGGCTGTGTTAATTGTAATTGTTAAGACTAGTTTATTCATTTAATTTCTTGTAAAGCAAGATAAGGATTTTTTTAGTGTTTTAATTTTTTGGAAAGGCAGATTATTTCTATTACAGATGCATATATTCCATTTTCACTAGTATTGTTGGACAAACTCAGGTCTGCATTAAAAGCATTTTTGTTTTGCCTTTAAATGTTCAATTATTTATACTACTCGAAATAGCAGTGGCAGCCCACTCCATCAGAGCTGAGATCTCAGCATATTTATTTTTAAATCTTTCTTCTCATACTAACTTACTGGTTAAAAACCAAACAAAATAAAGCACAAATGTGTAAGGGAGCTTCCACTCTACCAATGAGACCCCTGAACAGGTTAAATTGATTTTAAAAATTTTCCTCAACCACAATCCTCAACCTAATAATTCTTCACTCCCTTAGATGCTGTTTATGCATAATACAGTCAGGGTCAATTCCATATTTAAACTCAATCACCTCGATTGACCAGACTGTCGCCAGAGAGAATCCTGCTGGTCGCAACTCACTTTCCATTCATCTCGATTCCTGGCTTTTCTTCTCCAGGTTCGGCCAAAGTTCTTGACTATTGGGTCTTCCCATCTCTTTGGAGGTCGGCCAAGGGGTCTTTTTAATTCTCTTGGATACCATTCGGCAACTGCTGTTGTCCAACGGCCATCCGACATGCACGCGACGGGTCCTGCCCAGCGTAGCTTCCGTTTGCGATATTCGACAACGACATCATTTATTCCACTTCGTGCTCTAATCTGACTACTTGGGATGTGGTCTCAGAGAGAAACTTTCAGCATGGATCTTTCCATAGCCCTTACTGCTCTTGAAAGCTCTTCCTCTTCTGCCTTTGTTAGCGACCATGTTTCACTTCCATATAGCACCACCAGTAAGACAGTCGAATTAAAAAGATTACCACGCAGTTTTCCATCAATCTTCTCATTTTGTAAGACTTCTCTAATGGAGTTGTATCTATCCCATCCAGCTTTCTTTCTTCTGACCAGTTCTTCTCTTTGATCGTTGTTCATTCTGATTAGCCGTCCCAGGTAGACATAGTGGTCAACCTCTTCGATGAGTTTGTTCTGAAGCCTCATTTGGAATTTTGGAAGGTTCCCTGTCTGCATATATTTTGTTTTAGTGCGATTCATCTTTAGACCCACCTTTCTGCTTTCGGCATCAAGTTGTTGGAGCATTTTTTGCAGCTTTCAAGCATCTTTTGTGATCAGTACAATATCGTCCGCAAATCTGAGATGGTTTATCTTCTCTCCATTTACATCAATTCCGTCTTCCCAGTTCACTCTGCGCATGGTATTTTCCAGGCAAGCATTCTAAAGTTTAGGTGAAATCGTATTGCCTTGCTTTATAACTTTCTCTACTTTGTATTTGTATTTCAGTTTCGAAGAGGGTTATATTTACAAGGAGCGGTTATATTTACAAGGAGTTATATATACAAGGAGCGCGGTGGCTCAGCAGGTTAAACCGCTGAGCCGGTAGTCTGCCGACCACAAGGTTGGCAGTTCGAAACCGCGGGGCGGGGTGAGCTCCCGCCACTAGCTTCAGCTTCTGCCCACCCAGCGGATCGAAAGCATATGCGAGTAGATAAATGGGTACCACTTTGTGGGTCAATTTGCCGGCGTCCAGCGGAAGGTCGTCCTCCTCGAACCGAAGAAGATCTGGGAACCCCAATAATGGCGGTGGAGAACGACGGAGAACGACGGATCCAAAATCAACAGCTTCCTGGACATCAGCAGCCGGCACGAAGCGAGGCATCCTGGGACATGTAGTCCAATGCCTGCAGCTGAAGAGCCGGTTCCCTGTCCTCCTCCCTATCGCGCGGTAAAAAATTACATATGATATATGATGTATAATTAATATGTACTGATGTTGTAAGCCGTCTAGAGCCCTCCATTAGGGAGAGGATAGGCGGGGTATAAATAAGATAAAATAAATAAATAAATATTTGTGAAGCAGTTGGTGTTTGCTTATTTGAGCAGTGCAATGTGGTCGGAATTGATTCCTTGATCACTGATCACTGATCACTTGCATTATTGCATTGACTTCGACACTATCAAATGCTTTTCCATAAACCACAAATGCAATCGCAAGTGGAAATTTGTATTCTCTTGACCGTTCAATGAGCTGACTAAGGGTGAATATATGATCAGTAGTGCTGTATATACTTCTGAAGCCGGCCTGCTCTTGTGGCTGTTGCTCATCTAAGGTTCTTGTAAGACAGTTGTAATCACTTTCGTGAATAGCTGGTAGACAGTCCATAATAAGCAAATTGGCCTATAATTTTTGAGATCTTTGTGGTCTCCCTTCTTGTACAGCAGGACTGTAGTAGACTCCTTCCAGCAGTCAGGATTATTTTTCATCTCTACATATCTGGTGAAGCACTCTGTATTTAAACTAATGTTTGGTTTGGATTTGTACAAATATAAATCACACCTGCAAATGATTTACTGTATATTACAGAATAACTTCCAGAATTGCATAAATGGTTGGATAAAAGGAAAAAGCAGTCAAGCCGTTAGATCAGGGCTTTCCAAAGTGCTGCCGCTGGCGACACACCAGCGGCAGCGGCGGTGCATGCACGCACGGCGACGGCACGGGGGTGTGTGCGGTGGCGCGCGCGCACGGCGACGGCATAAGGGCGTGCGGTGGCGCGTGCGCACGGTGGTGGCGCGGGGGGGCATGTGGCGGCGCGGGGGGCGTGCAGCAGTGCGGGGGGCGTGCGGCGGCACGGGGGGCATGCGGCGGCGCGCGCGTGCACAGCGGCCGCCGCTTCCGGGTGGTGTGGCGACACACCACGCTGTGAGTGGCGACACAGTTTTGTGTCGCGACACACAGTTTGGAAAGCTCTGTGTTAGATATTTACCTCAGTATTAATATTATAAATTAATATCACAGCTAAAATATGTTCTAATAATGTACATTTAGATAATTAGCTTTCTATACAACCTTCTGAGCACAGCTCTGTTTTTGCTTTTCCAAGATTAGGAATGGAAATTTCCTTGGGATCAGATAACAGAATTTTGTCTCCATGAAGTCTTTGACAAGATTAATAAGCAGAAAGCATAAGCAAAGTCAAGCTAGTATTCACCCTTCCTTCAAAATCCTTGTAGAAGATGAGGTACTGCACTTACTATTTTTTTATTGAACAAGGTGGCTGAAGATCCCTCAAGGTTACAACAGCATAGTTTTTTTTTCATTTCACATGGACGTTTCTTCCTTCATCTAGCATTTTCTGGAATGATCATGTGATGACAAAATTCAATGTGTTTCAGGTATTTGATGGTATTTGAGGGTATTGAAGTGGGCAAAGGGTCCATCCTCTGCTCTCTCTGAATATTAGAGTATCTACTCTCCATAAGGTGAGTTGATGACAAGCCAATCCTGCAGAACTGCACTGTGAGAAGTCTGGCATAGGACAGATAACTCTTAACCCAAGGCTTTCTGTCTGCAAAATTTATTATGGTGTTGCTTGAAGCAGCTGATAATTTATAGGCTCTTTCCAACACTGAGGATGCATGCCTGTGTCTGTATGTCTCTGTGGGAAATACATGACGTTTGTGTGCATGTGTGGGATCATGTGTGGAACCATTATATGCATGTAATCATCTTAGTGCATTATTGCATATTTCTGGAAAAGTCTTTGATTTCTGGAAATTAATAAGTATTCTAGTTCCAGGCCAGAATTATTTCAGGCGATCAAGTTAAAGGGTAATTTCTAATACAGTTAGCTAGGATTGGAATGTGTGGTGCTGTAACAAGATCATTCTTTCTTGCTCTCAGGGTTTTAATTTTCTGGTTAGCAGCTCTACCCACCCCTATGTTATATTTCCTCCTCAATTCATCTTACAGGTCAGAAGCTAATATTTGCAATTGGGCTTAATGCCTTCACTGAGACAAGGGCAGATAGAAGGGCAAACATTGCAGAAAACAGTAAATCCAACTTTTGGCTCTATTTGATTAAGCAAAGTGGATTTCTGTACATCTGTGATCAGAAAAATGTGGGGTTTTTTTTCTCCCTCTGTGAGGGTGTTGTCCTAGATCAGAGCTTTCCAAACTTTTCATGTTGGTGACACACTTTTTAGACATGCATCATTTCGCGACACACTCTTACAGCAGGGCATCATTTCGCAACACACTCTTACAGCAGGGCGCAGGGCAGGCACTAGGACCTGCACGGAATCACAGCAGGTTTGGAGGCAGCCAGGCACAAGGCAGGCACTAGGACCTGCGTGGAATCCTGGCAGGGCAGGTTTGGAGGCAGCAAGGCACAAGGCAGGCACTAGGACCTGCGTGGAATCCTGGCAGGGCAGGTTTGGAGGCAGCAAGGCACAAGGCAGGCACTAGGACCTGCGTGGAATCCTGGCAGGGCAGGTTTGGAGGCAGCAAGGCACAAGGCAGGCACTAGGACCTGTGTGGAATCCTGGCAGGGCTCGGAGGCAGCAGCAGCCGCGACACACCCAGACACTGCAGCCGACACACTAACGTGTCCCGACACACAGTTTGGAAAGCTCTGTCCTAGATGGTTGTGATGATGAAGCTTCTCTACTCTATCAGTGTACCTGTGTATTTTCCTAACCAAAATTACAGAGTTCCATGTCACACATGTTTTGCAGTTTAAAATACTTATTAGTCTGATAACTTTTTGATGTCTTATGAACAGGGAACAAGAGACAGTGATAGGGCCTATTGAGAGCTGGATCAAATAAAACCTAAGCCAAAATTGTGCTCTGAACAAGGGCTATGATCTACTGAAAGAAAGATTTTAATAAAATGAAGTCAGAAGAAGGCTGACAATGAACTAGAAAGGATTCTTTGGACACATGGCTTGAACAAAGATTGCTTTAAATGGACTTGCTTTGAGGCATCCCAGAAATCTTCTCCCAAATCAATGGAAAGGTCAACAGTTGCAAAAAGAAAATTGGCATGGCATGCAACTGAAGTGCATGGAAGAATTGATATTCAGTTGATCACAAAAAAGCCACCTACTCTGAGAAGCTATTTAAACATCTGAAGGAATGAAAATAATGCACCAGAATTTTCTCATAATTAAAATTAAAATTCTTATAGCGTATTCATCTGTTATATTGCAATACAAAGCTATAGCCATTAGAATTTAATGAAACTTATAAAATAAATAAACAGAAATAATGTTGAGAAAAATTACATTGCTCTTTGTTGTTGTTTATTCGTTCAGTCGCTTCCGACTCTTCGTGACTTCATGGACCAGGCCACGCCAGAGCTTCCTGTCGGCTGTCGTCACCCCCAGCTCCCCAAGGTCGAGCCCGTCACCTCCAGAATATCATCCACCCATTTTGCCCTTGGTCAGCCCCTCTTCCTTTTGCCTTCCACTTTCCCTAGCATCAGCATCTTCTCCAGGGTATCCTGTCTTCTCATTATGTGGCCAAAGTACTTCAGTTTTGCCTTTAATACCATTCCCTCAAGTGAGCAATCTGGCTTTATTTCCTGGAGTGTGGACTGGTTTGATCTTCTTGCAGTCCAAGGCACTCTCAGAATTTTCCTCCAACACCACAGTTCAAAAGCATCTATCTTCCTTCGCTCAGCCTTCCTTATGGTCCAGCTCTCGCATCCATAGGTTACTACGGGGAATACCATTGCTTTAACTATGCGAACCTTTGTTGTCAGTGTGATGTCTCTGCTCTTAACTATTTTATCGAGATTTGTCATTGCTCTCCTCCCAAGAAGTAGACGTCTTCTGATTTCCTGGCTGCAGTCAGCATCTGCAGTAATCTTTGCGCCTAGAAATACAAAGTCTGTCACTGCCTCCATGTTTTCTCCCTCTATTTGTCAGTTATCAATCAAGCTGGTTGCCATAATCTTGGTTTTTTTGAGGTTTAACTGCAACCCAGCTTTTGCACTTTCTTCTTTCATCTTCATCATAAGGCTCCTCAGCTCCTCCTCACTTTCCGCCATCAAAGTGGTATCATCTGAATATCTGAGATTGTTAATGTTTCTTCCAGAGAATTTAACTCCAGCCTTGGATTCATCAAGCCCAGCATGTTGCATGATGTGATCTGCATACAAGTTGAATAGGTAGGGTGAAAGTATACAACCCTGCCGTACTCCTTTCCCAATCTTAAACCAGTCCGTTGTTCGTTCTTACCGTTGCTACTTGGTCATTATACAGATTCCTCAAGAGGCAGACAAGATGACTTGGTATGCCCATACCACCAAGTAGGGTGAGTGTTGGGAATATCAGGTTTCAACTGTGCATTCTCTCATGAACATAAGGGGAGGGACTCTTCTACTGAAACATATCTTTTATTATGAAGTGTGTCTCTGCCATGTTCGTGGGAGGTGCCTGTCACCTGACTTCTTGTTTCCTTTTTCTCTTTGGGCCCCTCGTGGCCAGTCTCCATCTTCCTCCCTTCCTAAGCACACGTGCACAACAGCAGAGCCACATGGTGATGTGGGTCTGGTCATAAAATACCTTGCACGCACCAGAGCTTTTTCTACAATGAAATTGCTTGTAACCAAGATCTGCTGAATAAAATGTAAGCTATCTTTATTTTGTTTTTCACTAACCAATGTGTGAAGACTGCTTTATTTTTCCTGAACGTAATTAAGCCTCATGTGCAAGCCTTTCTGGATCGTTTCCACTCTGCTAAAAATTGCTAAGTGCTGCCTGGAGTTCTGTTACTACATTCCAGACTCCAACAGGGTGAGAGTATACAACCCTGCCATACTCCTTTCCCAATCTTCCGTGGTCTGTTCTTACCGTTGCTACTTGGTCGTTATACAGATTTCTCAGGAGGCAGACAAGATGCAAAGGAGATCGTTACCTTGTCGTGGTGCTGGAGCTTGAGCACCTCAATGAAACCATGAGCTAAACCGTGAAGGGACACCCAAGACGGGAAGGTCGTGGCAGAGAGGTCAGACTAAATACGATCCCTGGGGAAGGTAACGGCAACCCACCCCAGTATTCTTGCCATGAAAACTAAATGGATCAGTACAACCAAAGATATGTCGGTATACCATCGGAAGATGGGACTCCCAGGTCGGAAGATGGTCAAAATGCTACTGGGGAGGAACAGAGGATACGTTCAACTAGCCCCAGATGTGATGACGCAGCTAGCTCAAAGCCGAAAGGACGGCTAGCGGCCGACGGTGCTGGTGGTGAACGACGAATCCGATGTTCTAAAGATCAACACACCATAGGAACCTGGAATGTAAGATCTATGAGCCAGGGCAAATTGGATGTGGTTATTGGTGAGATGTCAAGATTAAATATAGACATTTTAGGTGTCAGTGAACTGAAATGGACTGGGATGGGCCACTTCACATCAGATGACCACCAGATCTACTACTGTGGACAAGAGGACCACAGAAGAAATGGAGTAGCCTTCATAATTAATAATAAAGTGGCTAAAGCAGTGCTTGGATACAATCCAAAAAACGATAGAATGATCTCAATTCGAATTCAGGGTAAGCCATTTAACATCACAGTGATCCAAATATACGCCCCAACCACAGATGCTGAAGAAGCAGAAGTAGATCAGTTCTATGAGGATCTGCAGCACCTACTAGATAATACACCAAAAAGAGATGTTATTTTCATTACAGGAGACTGGAATGCTAAGGTGGGTAGTCAGACGACACCTGGAATTACAGGCAAGCATGGTCTGGGAGAACAAAATGAAGCAGGACATAGGCTGATAGAATTTTGCCAAGACAACTCACTGTGCATAACAAACACTCTCTTCCAACAACCTAAAAGACGACTTTATACATGGACTTCACCAGATGGTCGACACCGAAATCAGATTGACTACATCCTTTGCAGCCAAAGGTGGCGGACATCTATACAGTCGGTAAAAACAAGACCTGGAGCTGACTGTAGTTCAGATCACGAACTTCTTATTGCAAAATTTAGAATCAGACTAAAGAGAATAGGGAAGACCCACAGATCAGTTAGATATGAGCTCACTAATATTCCTAAGGAATATGCAGTGGAGGTGAAGAATAGATTTAAGGGACTAGATTTAGTAGATAGGGTCCCGGAAGAACTATGGACAGAAGTTCGCAACATTGTTCAGGAGGCGGCAACAAAAAACGTCCCAAAGAAAAAGAAAACCAAGAAGGCAAGATGGCTGTCTGCTGAGACACTGGAAGTAGCCCAAGAAAGAAGGAAAGCAAAAGGCAACAGTGATAGGGGGAGATATGCCCAATTCAATGCAAAATTCCAGAGGTTAGCCAGAAGAGATAAGGAATTATTTTTAAACAAGCAATGTGCGGAAGTGGAAGAAGACAATAGAATAGGAAGGACAAGAGACCTCTTCCAGAAAATTAGAAACATCGGAGGAAAATTCCAGGCAAAAATGGGTATGATCAAAAACAAAGATGGTAAGGACCTAACAGAAGCAGAAGAGATAAAGAAAAGGTGGCAAGAATATACAGAAGATCTGTATAGGAAGGATAATAATATTGGAGATAGCTTTGACGGTGTGGTCAGTGAGTTAGAGCCAGACATCCTGAAGAGTGAGGTTGAATGGGCCTTAAGAAGCATTGCTAATAACAAGGCAGCAGGAGACGATGGTATCCCAGCTGAACTGTTTAAAATCTTGCAAGATGATGCTGTCAAGGTGATGCATGCCATATGCCAGCAAATTTGGAAAACACAAGAATGGCCATCAGATTGGAAAAAATCAACTTATATCCCCATACCAAAAAAGGGAAGCACTAGAGAATGTTCAAACTATCGAACAGTGGCACTTATTTCACATGCCAGTAAGGTAATGCTCAAGATCTTGCAAGGTAGACTCCAGCAATTCATGGAGCGAGAATTGCCAGATGTACAAGCTGGGTTTAGAAAAGGCAGAGGAACTAGAGACCAAATTGCCAATATCCGCTGGATAATGGAGAAAGCCAGGGAATTTCAGAAAAACATCTATTTCTGTTTTATTGACTATTCTAAAGCCTTTGACTGTGTGGATCATAACAAATTGTGGCAAGTTCTTGGTGGTATGGGGATACCAAGTCATCTTGTCTGCCTCCTGAGGAATCTGTATAACGACCAAGTAGCAACGGTAAGAACAGAGCACGGAACAACGGACTGGTTTAAGATTGGGAAAGGAGTACGGCAGGGTTGTATACTCTCACCCTACCTATTCAACCTGTATGCAGAACACATCATGCGACATGCTGGGCTTGAGGAATCCAAGGCTGGAGTTAAAATCGCTGGAAGAAACATTAACAATCTCAGATATGCAGATGATACCACTTTGATGGCTGAAAGTGAGGAGGAGTTGAGGAGCCTTATGACGAAGGTGAAAGAAGAAAGTGCAAAAGCTGGGTTGCAGTTAAACCTCAAAAAAACCAAGATTATGGCAACGAGCTTGATTGATGACTGGCAAATAGAGGGAGAAAAAGTGGAGGCAGTGACAGACTTTGTATTTCTAGGCGCAAAGATTACTGCAGACGCTGACTGCAGCCAGGAAATCAGAAGACGTCTACTTCTTGGGAGGAGAGCAATGGCAAATCTTGATAAAATAGTTAAGAGCAGAGACATCACACTGACAACAAAGGTCCGCATAGTTAAAGCAATGGTATTCCCTGTAGTAACCTATGGCTGCGAGAGCTGGACCATAAGGAAGGCTGAGCGAAGGAAGATAGATGCTTTTGAACTGTGGTGTTGGAGGAAAATTCTGAGAGTGCCTTGGACTGCAAGAAGATCAAACCAGTCCATACTCCAGGAAATCAAGCCAGACTGCTCACTTGAGGGAATGATATTAAAGGCAAAACTGAAGTACTTTGGCCACATAATGAGAAGACAGGATACCCTGGAGAAGAAGCTGATGCTAGGAAAAGTGGAAGGCAAAAGGAAGAGGGGCCGACCAAGGGCAAGATGGATGGATGGTATTCTGGAGGTGACGGACTCAACCATTGGGGAGCTGGGGATGGTGACGGCCGACAGAAAGCTCTGGCGTGGACTGGTCCATGAAGTCACGAAGAGTCGGAAACGACTGAACGAATAAACAACAACAGACAAGATGACTTGGTATCCCCATACCACCAAGAACTTGCCACAATTTGTTATGATCCACACAGTCAAAGGCTTTAGAATAGTCAATAAAACAGAAATAGATGTTTTTCTGAAACTCCCTGGCTTTCTCCATTATCCAGCGGATATTGGCAATTTGGTCTCTATTTCCCCTGCCTTTTCTAAACCCAGCTTGTACATCTGGCAATTCTCGCTCCATTAATTGCTGGAGTCTGCCTTGCAGGATCTTGAGCATTACCTTACTGGCATGTGAAATAAGTGCCACTGTTCGATAGTTTGAACATTCTTTAGTGCTTCCCTTTTTTGGTATGGGGATATAAGTTGATTTTTTCCAATCTGATGGCCATTTTTGTGTTTTCCAAATTTTCTGGCATATGGCATGCATCACCTTGACAGCATCATCTTGCAAGATTTTAAACAGTTCAGCTGGGATACTGTCATCTCCTGCTGCCTTGTTATTAGCAATGCTTCTTAAGGCCCATTCAACCTCACTCTTCAGGATGTCTGGCTCTAACTCACTGGCCACACCGTCAAAGCTATCCCCGATATTATTATCCTTCTTATACAGATCTTCCGTATATTCTTGCCACCTTTTCTTGATCTCTTCTGCTTCTGTTAGGTCCTTGCCATCTTTGTTTTTGATCATACCCATTTTTGCCTGGAATTTACCTCTGATGTTTCTAATTTTCTGGAAGAGGTCTCTTGTCCTTCCTATTCTATTGTCTTCTTTCACTTCTGCGCGTTGCTTGTTTAAAAATAATTCCTTATCTCTTCTGGCTAACCTCTGGAATTTTGCATTTAATTGGGCATATCTCCCCCTATCACTGTTGCCTTTTGCTTTCCTTCTTTCTTGGGCTATTTCCAGTGTCTCAGCAGACAGCCATCTTGCCTTCTTGCGAACTTCTGTCCATAGTTCTTCCGGGACCCTATCTACTAAATTTAGTCCCTTAAATCTATTCTTCACCTCCACTGCATATTCCTTAGGAATATTAGTGAGCTCATATCTAACTGATCTGTGGGTCTTCCCTATTCTCTTTAGTCTGATTCTAAATTTTGCAATAAGAAGTTCGTGATCTGAACTACAGTCAGCTCCAGGTCTTGTTTTTACCGACTGTATGGATGTCTGCCACCTTTGGCTGCAAAGGATGTAGTCAATATGATTTCGGTGTCGACCATCTGGTGAAGTCCATGTATAAAGTCGTCTTTTAGGTTGTTGGAAGAGAGTGTTTGTTATGCACAGTGAGTTGTCTTGGCAAAATTCTATCAGCCTATGTCCTGCTTCATTTTGTTCTCCCAGACCATGCTTGCCTGTAATTCCAGGTGTCGTCTGACTACCCACCTTAGCATTCCAGTCTCCTGTAATGAAAATAACATCTCTTTTTGGTGTATTATCCAGTAGGTGCTGCAGATCCTCATAGAACTGATCTACTTCTGCTTCTTCAGCATCTGTGGTTGGGGCGTATATTTGGATCACTGTGATGTTAAATGGCTTACCCTGAATTCAAATTGAGATCATTCTATCGTTTTTTGGATTGTATCCAAGCACTGCTTTAGCCACTTTATTATTAATTATGAAGGCTACTCCATTTCTTCTGTGGTCCTCTTGTCCACAGTAGTAGATCTGGTGGTCATCTGATGTGAAGTGGCCCATTCCAGTCCATTTCAGTTCACTGACACCCAAAATGTCTATATTTAATCTTGCCATCTCACCAATAATCACATCCAATTTGCCCTGGCTCATAGATCTTACATTCCAGGTTCCTATGGTGTGTTGATCTTTAGAACATTGGATTTGTCGTTCACCACCAGCACCAGCACCAGCACCAGCCGTCCTTTTGGCTTTGAGCTAGCTGCGTCATCACATCTGGGGCTAGTTGAACTTATCCTCTGTTCCTCCCCAGTAGCATTTTGACCATCTTCTGACCTGGGAGTCCCATCTTCTGGTGGTATACCGACATATCTCTGGTTGTACTGATCCATTTAGTTTTCATGGCAAGAATACTGGGGTGGGTTTCCGTTACCTTTCCCAGGGATCGTATTTAGTTTGACCTCTCTGCCATGACCTTCCTGTCTTGGGTGTCCCTTCACGGTTTAGTTCATGGTGTCATTGAGGTGCTCAAGCTCCAGCACCACGACAAGGTAACAATCTCCTTTGCTGGAGACATTGCTCTTACTTAAATGCATTTAATTTTGTGTTATTGTTATGACATTATTACTTTTCTCATGTATTGTAGCTCTGCTATGTGATGCTCTTATCTAGAGAAACAAGTTTTATTTTAGTAGAACGCAGAGACATACGTGTGATTTTGATTTAGTTTGAATAACTTTAAAATTAGCATAAGTTTTACAATCTATTAGTGTGAATCAATGACAATAGAATACAGACTGCATTAACATATTGTTATACATAGAATTGTATTTATTTTATTCCAATGTTAAATCTTAAAGAGAAGGTTTTTGAGACTCTAGGTAAAAAGCATTATCTAACCTAGTCAATGGGGAGGGTGTGCCAAGAACAGAAATTTTGGTGAGGCAAGTTTACGATTTGCTAATCATCCAGATGTGAGAAACTCAGTTAAGAAGCATAAGATCAAAGAAGTTAATTTGGTTTGGGTTTTCCAGTCCATCAGTATAGTGCCACTTTTCATTGGTGGTCTCTAGGGAATGAAATGTAAAGGCAATGAGAGTACAATGAAGTAGCAACCAATGAAATGTGTGGGTTGCATCACAAACATAATGGCCCACCAGATCATGAGATGCCATGTCCATGTCACTAAGAAATATGAAAAAAGGTAAAGGTTCCCCCCGCACATTTGTGCAGTCGTGTCCGACTCTAGGGGCCGGTGCTCATCTCTGTTTGTTAGCCGAAGAGCCAGCGTTGTCCGAAGACGCTTCCACAGTCATGTGGCTGCATGACGTGCGTGGAACGCTGTTACCTTCCCACCGAAGTGGTACCTATTAATTTACTTGCATTTGCATGCTTTCAAATTGCTAGGTTGGCAAGAGCTGGAGCTAGTGCGGGAGCTCACTCTGCATGCAGGGCTGGGGATTCCAACCTCCGAACTTGCGATCTTCCGATCGACAAGCCTGGTGTCTTACCCGCTGAGCCACCATGCCCCTTAAGAAATATAGGTGCCTATAAAAATGCTGACACAAACAAAGGGAAGCTGCTGCTGAATTTCTTCTAACTCTAGGTCTTTAACATCTTTCCTAAGTCTGTTCTTTTCCTTGGATTCATTAGCAGATAGAAACTTTTTCTCTTCATAACTTCTTTCCTTTTGTAATCAGTGTCCTCAACTTTTCTCTGTACTCTTGGTACTTACATTCAAACACAAAATATACTGTATCTCTGAGTCTGAACCTCCATTGGAGTAGAAAAGATCTTTTCCTTTATGCTTAAATATTTAGTTAAGTATGCTTACACTGGAAAGGGAAACTGAAATTTTTTTTAATACACTTTTCCCTCATTTGAATTAATTGATTGTCATTAATTATGCCTTGAATAGTTTCTGATTTACTATTTATTATTTATTATGCCTTTAGCGAATTACATCAAAGTTGCTTTATTTATTATACCTGAAATGTACAGATCATTTTATAGTAAGTTTCCACAGTTTTTCTGTATCACCAATTTGTGTATTATTTCAATAATTTTAACAATTTTTCTTTTTGATTTAGTCTTAATTCAATGGCCACCCTCCATCAGCCTAATGGAATAACAAGGATAAAAATATAAAAGAACCCAGATTTTGATATGTCAATAAATCGTTGTATTACGGGATGATGTTTATATTACTGAGTTTTGCTCACATGTCCCAGACTGACTTCTGTGGCCTATATGTGTCAGAACTGAAGAGGTTGTATAGTTTTTGCAATCTAAAATGATTGCTGTCTTTCCTTTTGAAGAACCCAATTGTTTCTAGAAAAAAGCTTGTTTCAGCACTGACACCTATCTTCAAATTGCACTATTGGAAAATAAATAAATAAATGAGAAGTTGAATTATTTTATTCTCAGAAGAAAACGACACACAGTTCTGCATTTCAGATGTGGGGAGGGGGAAGAACATTTATTTGTGGAAGGGAAAGCGTAGCATTTTGACAACTATCAGTTTACAACCACACATTCCTGCAAAAATTGCTTTGCAACCTTGAGCACAATATCCTATTTTGAAAGACCAAACTTCTTGAGGAATTTAACAGATGCCTTGGCACATCCACTACACAAAATTGTCACGTATGTTACTACTAAAATCCTGAGGTCTGGATTTGCAAATCTATGCAGTGAGTATTGCTGGCCAATTGCGACTTGCTAGTCTTTCTTAAAAAGGTAAAGGTTCCCCCCGCACATTTGTGCAGTCGTGTCCGACTCTAGGGGCCAGTGCTCATCTCTGTTTGTTAGCCGAAGAGCCAGCGTTGTCTGAAGACACTTCCACGGTCATGTGGCCGGCATGACACACGCGGAACGCTGTTACCTACCCACTGAAGTGGTACCTATTCATCTACTTGCATTTGCATGCTTTCGAATTGCTAGGCTGGCAAGAGTTGGGGCTAGTGCGGGAGCTCACTCTGTCATGCGGGGCTAGGGATCTTCCGATCGACAAGCCTGGCGTCTTACCCGCTGAGCCACCAACAGCTTTTAAAGTATAATTACAATTCAAATTCCAGTAGCATTCTTCCCAGACTAAAATACACACCATTCATCTGAGACTTAAAAAAAAAGAAAAGAAAAGCCCAATCATGCATTCACAGAACTGTGCCTACTCAATGATTGAGTTTTGATGAGGGGAATGTGATTGTGCAAGCAGGTGTTCCTGCCCTTTTTTCTTCATTGCAATCTCTGTGCTAAGGTGTAGGAAACCCTCAGGAATAGGCTGCCAATTTGGGATTGCAACAAGGAGGCTTGCAAGCCAGAGGCAGATTTATGTGAGGTAAATGGTTGCAAGCTGTTCAAGTATGAATAAAAAAGCCTCGTGTGTCATATCTTATTAGTATTTATCTTGCACCTTTCTTTTACTGTGAACTTCACGGCAGTGCATGGAGTGTTTCCTGGCTGGTTCCTAACCAGGCATGGAGAAGACATAACACGCTCAGTTTTAGCAAAGTTCATTCCATGCCTTCTGATCAACCTCGGGGGTTCTTGTACTAAATCCGGAGGACTATGAAGAGTGTTAGTCTTTTCTTCGTTGGTTTCAGCAGCTGTGTGATCAGATCATGCTGACTGAAGCCTAGAAAGTCTTCATCTAGATTCTTTGCTTTTCATTTGGAAAGGAACAGCAAAACCAGGATGCTCTAATCTGTGAGGGTAATTATAGGACCACACTCCCATTTCTCTAGGGTGGAATTCAAACTCGTAGATCAGGGGTGCAGAAAGTACAGCCTGCCAGCATTCCTCCTCTGCTGCCTCAGCCCACTCACAGTGAGTAGGCCCCAATTCTCCCCATTATGGAGTTTAGGGAGGGCTTAAGAGGCAAAATAAGTGTCTTAAGCAGGAGTTTCCTCTGGGAATGGTCAAAAAAGTCAAGACTGCAGCTGTGACAATGTGATTGAAGCTCTGTCTTTTATGTGCATTGCCTTAAGCCTTATAAATACTTAAGGTACCAATTTCATCATTTAAAACTCCTGAAATCCTCTCCCAGGACTGGCCCTGGCCTATCTACTTTTAGAATGCAGCCTTCAACATAGCCTCATGCAGTCCTGAAGCCAAGAGATGTTATGTGCCCATCCCCATATTTTGTTTCTACATTTAACTTGGTTGTTAACTCTGGCCAAAGTGGTTAAACACTATTTATGCTTTATCTATTTAATTATGTGTTTACTATAAGAACATTTTGTCATTACAACAACTTTACGGAACTCTTGGGCTGAGTTAAAATGTTAACATCTGGCCAATGGTGGGTTTGATGGTATCATGACCCACATAGCTGGCAAGACCAAGGAAGCAAGAACAACAGGGATTTCCATAATGTGAATGTATTTTTAATGCCAATCAGAGGCAAATACAGAATCTTGAAAATTGTAATAATAATTTCCCAGTTATAGTGAGCTAATTAAGGTAGAGTCTCATTGAAATGTCTTTTTTCCCCCAGATCTTCCACCACCTGAACTGAGTTGCCTTTTCCAAGATAAACATTCAACCGACTCATCCCCAGCTTTCCCATTATCTCTTAGCTGGGGCTTCTTCTTTGTCCTAATCTGTCAGGGTGATCAATATGTCACAATGACCTAGAATCCGAAGGCATTCTTAGACCTGTATTAATTTGAAAAAATCCATTGGCCAGCACATTCAGATTTGGTAATGGCAGCAAATGTCAACTTGAAAAGTAAAATGGGCTTTTGAAATAAGTTTAGAGAAGTAACAAGGAATGCATTTCCCATTTCAAATGTGGGTAGAAATGAATGTCTGCTGCAACTCGTCAGAAGGAATGAAAGTCAAAATGTGGGTGCTTTTTTTAAAAAAAAATTGCTGAAAAGCAATTGCCTTTTCAGAATCTACTTCATTCCCACAGAACAAACATCCTTGTGGCAATGTTATAGCTTTTTTTTCAAATAAAAATTGAAATTATTTTAAAGTCATTGGACATATAAATGAAAAAAACTGTATCTCTTTTAAAATGGGGAAAAACATAACAGTTCACTTTGAAAAATATGAATGGGATTTAAATCCCCCTCCAACTGTTTCTCCCCTAACACGTATACTTTTCTAGAGGAACTTTAATTTACTTTCTATGCAATTAGATCACCATTACAAAAATATTTGAAATGTTATTTCCAGCTGAATATTAGTGGGCTTTTTAGTTTGCTTGTCATGGAGAAAATCTATGTGGTTGCTAGGAGTTGACAATGACTTGATGGCACATAATCAATCAATCAATCAATCAATCTTAGTGTGCTTTGGGGGGGGCAGGGGGTTAGTAATAGTAATACTTTTAAACTGTTTTTTTTCTAACATGTGCATCATAATTTAACTTGACATTTAACTTGATAACTTGACATAATTTAACTTGACACCAAAACTTGACATTTCTAGAACCAATGAATCCAGCTGAGCTAAGTTTGCAGTCAAACATACTTAGAAGGGAGTGAGCAGAGCAGTTTTCTTTATTGGCCTGCCTGCTTGAGGACAGGGCGGGGTGGGGGGGAGGCAGATTTCCTCTTGGAAGTTTTTTTTCCACTAGATTTTTTAATAAAAATGCAGGAAAAAAAATAGCCTGTTCATGGACAAATTGGGGCTGGACAGTTTTTAGATGTGAAAGGTGATGGATATTTTGCATATTTCTTCTCTTTAACTGTAAAACGCTCCATTCCATAGCAGCACGGGGTTCTTTATATCGAGGCTATTTCTCCCACAGCACTTTCTGGAATTATCTTATGTCCACACAACAGAAGTACATTTTCTAAAATTGAATGGCAAAACTAAAATGCTATAATATTTGGATATTGGGCAAGCTTGGATTAATATTTGATTCCCTTCTTCTAACAAGAGTGCAAACTATGGGATCCTGGTTCATGTGTAGCTTGGCAGATGTGTCTGGGGCCTTGTCCCCCATGTGCTTCAACCATTTCTTCCCTCACCCACTGCTTGATCTGCCACTGCCTGCCCACTATCCACATTTCCCTCTGGTTGCTTTCTCCATCTTCCCTTGTCTCCCAGACCTTTGTACCTACTCATAATCTCCCCAAAACTTTGCTTGCCACAGCCTGATTTGCAGCCTCCTCTGCCTCTCAATTTCTTTCTCCTTCTCTCTGTCTTTCCCCTTTGTTTCCTTGATTGTTTGCTTC
Source organism: Charina bottae (assembly GCA_023362775.1). Lineage (NCBI taxonomy): Eukaryota > Metazoa > Chordata > Lepidosauria > Squamata > Charinaidae > Charina > Charina bottae. The sequence goes on from JALMGJ010000004.1 coordinate 52,321,246, forward strand.
CCCCTCCCTTTCTTTGCCCAGTACATTCTCTACTTTCTCCTTTCATGTCCCCAACCTCCTCCTTCTTTCGTGTCCTTAACTTGGCTCATCTGCTTTTTCTTTCAGTTTAATTTCTTTTCCTTTTTACTTGTTGGGCTCTGTGTATATTATATGTGTCTCTATGAATGTGAATGCTCACTTTCCATCCTGGTTCTGCAGTCCTCAACATGCCTCACACAGGCGGTGTGGCCCATAAGCCAATGGAAATTATGTACCCCTGATTTGCAATATAAAATCTTGCATTATTATGGGATTGATTTGAATGACGAACCATTGTCCTGAAAGCCTACATTTTTTCCTATGGTCACATATCTTGAAAAAACATATCATTCACTCCTGTAAATAAGAGTACAATCTTAATAACCTAGATGCACCATTTCTCTGTCACCTGGAGCATTGCTTATTCATCCTGAAATTACACACTTAGTTTTGTGCATAATTAAATTAGCATAAATGCATTAATTTCACATCTTAATAAACTAAGCTTCATTGGAAAAAGATGTAACTTTAGTTAAAATCATCTATATTAAATTTGCTTCACCTTGGATAACTAGATTACACATTTTCTCTAACAAACTACAGATAAATTGAATAACCACATTACGTTATTGGATCCTACATAGAATCCATAATGAATTATGTCTTAGACAGTGAATGTTAAGGTGTGTTGAAAGTGATTTAAAAAAATGTAAATTAGAATGGCACAGGACTGAAAGCAGAAATGATAATAAATAGATGTTTTAATGTCAACTGAATGTTGGATTTAATAACCTTTTTCATGTCTTCTAATGTTTTATCCAATGTTCAGCAAAAACATCCACAAAATGTAACTAACATAAGGAGGAAATGAATGAAAAAAAGAGACTTTGAAACACAGAACAGATTGTGCTGCAGTTTGACATAATTAAACATATCTACAGTGGAGGACAGGAAGGCCTGGCGTGCTATGGTCCATGAGGTCACGAAGAGTCGGACACAACTAAACGACTGAACAACAACAACCTGCACTGGAGGTTCCAGTGAATCCAGTGGGGCTTACTTTCAGGTAAATACTGAACTGTTGTCAATCATCTGAGCTTGGCTTAATTTTGTCTCTAACAGGTTCCTACCATGGGAAAATCCCAGGTTTCTGGATACTGTTTGTTCCAATTCACCAGCTCTCAGAAGCTTAAGCCTTTATAAATCTGGATGACTGCAAGAGTCCTTCCACTGAAAATGAAGATGCAAGGCAGTTATTGCTTTTAGATGGTTTCATATTAGGACTTAACACCACTTTATCTCACTAAGAGATAAAGCAGCCTTTGATAGTCTGGCAATAACTCCCAGACTTTTTGTCTATCCAAAGGAAAACACTTCAGGGATTTCTCCTCAATTGTGATCTCTGGGAGGTTTAAATCCTGCAGGATTTCTGGGTTAGTTTTCCTCAAGTCAGGGTCATTATTAGAGGAAAGGAGGACTGACCCCTTTCTTCTCATTTCTGCAGAATGTCTTTAATGATAAGAACATCTAATATCTTCATAGTCAGTGGAATTTCTGCACTGCAGACATTAAATATACTTTTCATGTGAGTACTGAATGTCATATGAATTGAATGCTCAACTCTGGTACAGGATCTGGCTTAGTTAGATGCTTTATTTCCAGTTTCTGTACCATGCACTATTGTTGTACAAGATTCATTGCCAAGATAAGAAGAACTGGAATTCCTTCAATGTTTAAAAAAGTTTATTTATCCCACTTCCAAGCTTGTGAGAAGCTTTGTATTCAATTTCTAGCACAGAAAGTTATTTGAATGTGATGATCTAAACTAGCTCGTTATCCAAATCAGCTCAAGCAGTCAGAACATATAGTAAAACTACAAGAAGGATGGAACCCCCTTTGTTAGGTGTCAGGCCTTTTGGCTAGGGCTTCTTTTAAATTCAGAATTTTTTATCTTCTGAAATGTGGGATTAGTTTCAATTCAAACTAATTTCTTTGTATGTTGTGCTTCTTTTATGCATGTTGCATTTCTTTTATTACTATTATGTTTCTTTTGTGTTATACTATAGTGTTAGGACCTGCAGCTACAATAAACCTATTCTAACTATAGTAAAACTGTGACCTTGTTGCTTGTTGCCAAAAACAAATGGTGCTGTTTTTGGAGACTGCCTGGAAGATATACAGTAGATGGCACAGAATATAGTGGCTCAAATAACTATGGGCCCCTTTTGTTATAACTGCATAACAGTGCTGCACTCTTGTCAAATGGCTTCCAGGGGCAATTTCAGGTGCTAATTGTCACCTTTAAAGCCCTACATGGCTAGGCACCTAGGTATCTATCAGACCTCTTACTCTTACACTTACAACATTTGGAAGGTAGAGCTCCCTGCAGGCCTATTTCTAGGGGTAGAAGCAGATACTAGCATATACACAGTACAATGAAACAGTCAAGCATATATAAATAAAATACGATTAAAATCTATAAAATTAAGCTGAATGATGAGATCTAGACTGCTAAAAAAGAATATTAACCTCTAAAAATGAACAGAGCCTAATTTATTTATTTATTTTATTATTCGAATTTATGACCGCCCATCTCCACGACAGTGGACTCTGGGCGGTTTACAACATTAAAATTAATATTAAAAACCTACACACTTAAAAATACAATATAATAATAAATAGATAAGAATCCAGAGGATGGGCAGATCTTAAAAAGGAGGGTATTACGGGGCTAACCACCCCCAGGAGGAACTATTACCTCTTTTTTCCCAAGCAATATCTATTAAAACTCAATGAGACTGAGCGAGTAACCCATAAGTCTGTAATAACAAAAGGCGTCAATTATTCTAATATTTTGGCGCTCACATTTATATTATAACACAGTATAATATGGTATATAATTTGTAAAATCTACTCAGATTATTTCTAGGGAGTCTTACCATCAGAAAGCATAGTAGTGGCCCTTTTTCTTGCTGCTCTCTTTCTGCTGAACACCACTCAGAAAGTATAGCTGGTCCAGAATGTGGCAGTGCAAGTAGCTATGGTAGTTAGGGTGCCATTGTGCCATTAGGTAGTTAAGGTGCCATTGTGACATCTCTATTTTGCAAGTTGTACTGGTTAGCAGTGAGTTTCTGAATGCAATTCAAGGTGCTGATGGTCGTATATAAAGTCCTTCATGGTACAGGGTCTAGATATTTGTTGGACCATCTTTCTCAAATTAATTCTCCCTGTCCTATAAGATTGAGCAGGGTTGGCATGCTCTGGGTCCCATCAATAAAAGAATGTTAGTGTTATTATCTGTTGTTTTAACACCCTGAAGGTACCCAGAGTTATTAGGCCAGTGGGTGACCTTAGAAATTGACAAACAAAATAATATTCTCCCTGAGATGGTCCTGGATTAGCCTCAACCCCATTAGGATTTAAGGAAAGCCATTAAGAACTTCCATCTTTGTTACTGTAATTGGGAGTGCAAGCTGTTTTGAGTCTGGGGAGTTCTGTGTATTAAAAAGTGAAGATGCAGCTGCAAGTCTTTCTTCAAATTGTTTTGCTAACCCTTACTGTTTAGAGAAGAATTTGAAAGAAATAATACTGAGTTTTATATCCATCTGTCAGGGTGGTTAGTTTATGATTCAGAAAATTGGGTTAGTGCATAAACAATAGTCCTATTAATTCTGCAAAATCTTATCATATGGACATTGTGTGTTATTTGGTCTTTAGTTTCAGTGGAAGAGGAAAAGTGAGGGATGGTATTTTAGAATGTTTTCCAAAACAACTATCCTGAATATATAAAAATATTTAGAAAATATCCAACATATGATGAATATTTTAATGACATAAGAAGTTTTGGAAATATATTCATTTCTGTGTGTAAGAGAGAGGAATGATTTAAAAAGCTGCTCTCCATTTACTTAAAATGAATTAGCATTAAGTGATGTATCCCCTCTCTCTTTCAAAGCAATCTGCCTCTCCTTAAAAAACAACAATTCTAGAAGTTACATTACTTCATACTGGAAATTGCTTCCCCCCTCCCCCAGTTCCATTCCATAGCAATTCCATATGGATCAATCCAAATCTTGATTGAAGGCCCATTGATTATTTTGTTTTAAAAAGTACAAGGGGTTATTTAAAGTAATTTATAGTGAGCCCATACAAAGTTTAACAATGCTTTGTATTTCTTTGATTTATATGATTTCTCCATGCTTGGTAGTAAGAACTATAGAGACCCCTAATTATTAGGAGCTGCTCTAAAAACTAAAAAGTGTTACCTTATAATCAAAGCCAAAGCCAAAATCTCAAAATATAGTTTGTGGGAGCTGGTTGTTAAGTTGCATTTTTCAAACCCATTTTCATTTGAAGAGGCTGATGAGATTAATTTGGATTAATTAATTTTGCTGGATATCTACATTTGACTGAAGAATCTAAGGCAACTCTCAGATTTTATAATATGTGTTCCAACTATCTAAGGCAGTGTTTCTCAACCTTAGCAACTTTAAGGTGTGTGGACTTCAACTCCCAGAACTCCTCAGCCCGCAAAGCTAAAGTCCACACACCTTAAAGTTGCAAAGGTTGAGAAAGAGCTACTAATGCTAGTATTCCTATAATGTAGGCAACCGTTCTTGAGAGATTACTTTTCGCCAGCCTCTCCCACACATCCAAAAGCATTTGAGGAAAAAATGCAGCAATGTCAGTCTTCACAAAGTATCAGAGCCATCAGGAAGACCTGCAACTGGAACACTTCAACACAGAAATTTGTCAGTACCGGTAACACAAACAACTCAACAGAAAGTGACAGTGTTTGACCAACCCCTACTGGTACAGGCTTTTCATTTGTACAGTTGACTTTAATTTGATGGCTCCATGTTGCTCAGACAGAAATGCGTAAAGATACCATTACGCACTGACAGAAGAGCTCTGTGTACATTAGACTCAGATCTTTCCCTTCCCAAAGTATTTAGACTGTTATCCCCAAGTTGCTATGCAGGTGTCATACATTTTGGCAGCTTGATAGGAACTGAGATTGCCTTGGGAAACCAGGTTTCAAGTTAATTTATGCAGGGATTACTAAAAATAAAACACAAACAAAACCCTAAGTATCACAGCAGTTCAATAGACAATTTAATGTTTAGGCAGTATTTTTCATATTTCCTACATAATTGTAGTAGTTAGGAGACCAAGAAAAATATATGCCTCCACCCAGCTTTGTGTTCCAGTTTTAAGTATCTTTACTCAGGAGGAAGTTTAATGATATTATTAGGGGTCACTTCCAGGAAAATGTGCTTAGATCACTGAACAAATTTAGAAATAGCATTAAGTGCGTCTTATTTATTCCAGCTAAAGGAGAGTAAATTCTGAGCATTGCTACACTTCCCACTACAGTAGGATTATGGCGTATGAACCTTAATCCTGTTGTTGCAAGTATGCCACAGGCTGCTGTTTGGAGTTAACATCGCAAAAACTGACAAGTCATGAGTCACATCTCACCCACAGCCATTTTATGAGAGTGTCCTAATTTTAATGCATGTGTGATTTCCCCCTCCCCTGCAGCTCTTCCTACAAATCTGTTTAAAAAAATATGTGAGAGTGAATAAGAAAGAGGTTCCACACTGTAGTTTCTCTTTTTCTTGAGATTTTGTATTTTTCCATGACTCTAAACCTGACTAGATTCACTTTATTGCAATGCTTGCTCTATGTACTTAAAAAAAACCCCACTGGTTTTGCAGCAAAGTGTATGTTATGGATAGGAACTGAGAGGAGGAAGATCTTTGCCATACTGTCCACAATGATGCAGAAGTGTCCATCCTTGTGGTGTATGTGCACGTGTCCCCAGCACGTGCTGGCTGGGGAATTCTGGGAGTTGAAGTCCACACATCTTAAAGTTGCCCAGGTTGAGAAACACTGATATAATGTGTAGCGAAAGACAACAAAGAAGGACAGGAACTACAGGGTAAAAAGACACCAGCTGCAGAAGCTGGACTCCCACCACTCCTTGTTCTTTAAAGTCAGGAGGAGCTTCCGATGACAATAAAAAGGTCAGGAATCAAAACTAATTCCAAAAACATGCATTGATCCCATTAACATTATTTAGAATTACAATCCAAACTTAATAATATTTGCTCACACGGCAGTCGTAACCACTTTGGTGCTATTTCCAATAGTCCCATGAATTTAATATCACCACTTTGGATTTTATCAGGAAAAAAAAATCCATGTGGAACTGCATTCACTGAGAATTTTCAAATCTATGTGAAATATGTGGATTTATTATTGCATACATTTCTATTGATACACATCCATATTTCTTTTATGGATATAGGATAGCATAGGTTTTGTGATGCTTATGACTTGCCATGGATGGACAAGTTGGTCCATGCATGAGTTTGCACAAAACAACTCCTTAAAATGCTGAAATATTTTGGGGGTAAATGTTGTGTCACTCGAATATATCCATTATATTAAACAGTACAGATATGCAGATATAAAAAAGTATTTATATCAAGATAGGGACAGATGATCTCATCTACTTCTGATACGTGTCAGCATTGCTTATACTCACTCATAAATCTATTCATAAATTTGAATCACTGATAAATTTATGCTTCAAACATTTTCAATATAGATATATGGATGTATTTTTATACATATTTTGAAAATATTTTTCTATAAAAATAAGCATTTCAAAATATTTTTGTGCCAAACTAATCATAATATTTGGATGTGCAAAATCCAAAGGGTAATTGCATTCCAGTCTATATATTAGCCTAAGAAATATAGACCAAGTTGGTCCATGCATGAGTTTGCACAAAACAACTCCTTAAAATGCTGAAATATTTTGGGGGTAAGTATATAGAAAGTTGGGCAAAAGTATTGCTGTTTAATGCCACATTTTTCAGAGTAGAAATAATGGCAGTTTGACGCAGTTTCCATTACTGTCATGGTTTTCAGTAAAGTTATAATAATAGAATTACACAACTTTTTTCTTATAATAGCTGTGCAAGGAATGACTTCACTAGGCTAACTGCAGCAACTTAATTCCAGTCTGTATCCAGTAGCATCTGCAGTTCTTATGCTGATACCAATCAAAGAGAATACTTGTAGCTCAGGGTTGAACTGTGAGAGTCCTTGGTGCTCTCTGAGCCTTGTTGTTTTCTTGCAGATGTTTCATTGCGAGACTAGGCAACATCTTCAGTGTGAAAAGGGAGTGGGACTTGCTCTCTGTTTATTTACCCATGGCTTGTCCTGCTTGTGTTGGTGGAGGTGTTGCTCTCTCCTTAGGAGTTCCTTGATTGGGCTGTTGTTTGCTGCTTGGTTGATTGAATGAGTTAATAGTTCCTTGATTAGGGTATATTGTGCACTGAAGATGTTGCCTAGTCTGGCAATGAAATGTCTGCAAGAGAACAACAAGGCTCAGAGAGCACCAAGGACTCCACAGTTCTTTTGCTGAGCCAATGGTGGTCAAGCTAACCTGCTAAGGTTCCTCATGTAACACATATAACTTGGGGGCCCACTATGGAATTGTTCAACTTAGGGCACTTGGCATTGCTAGCGTGTCTGATATGAGGCCAATTATAGACTTGAAACTTAACTGGCTATAGGAATCAAATCATCTTCTTCTGTGTTGGGTATCTGCTCAAAAAGCAGGAAGAAGAAATAAGGCACTCTTCCAGAGGAGACTCCAAGAGAAAACATGACAAAATTAATTACATTATGCAATAGGCTGGGTTAATTAAAGGTGTTAGGGTTTCTTTTATCTAGAAAGCAGGCCTTTTTTTAAAAAAGCAGGAGAAAGGAGAAAAGACAACCAGAGTGTATGTAGACTTGAACAGAATAAGACAGGATGAATTATTAAAACAAGTTACATTTATTATAGGAAAGAGAAAAACAAATTAAAACTGAAAAAGATATGATCTCTGAGCAGAAATGAAAGTAGTGTGATGGACCATTTTCGAGAAGGAACCTTAAGCACATGGCTTATCTTAATTGTATTATAAAATCCCTCAATTTTTATAAACAACCTGGGGCATATGCATAAATGTTAGCGAGCCAATTCAGAATGGAAAAAAAGATGTGGTGCTTTCATCCTGCATGATCATGAGAAACAGTCATTGTCCCTTTGGTAGGGAATGTACAAAATCTCATTGGTGGGCAGACTCTTTTAGGACAGAAAACCCAACCCCCCACCACCATCTTCTTGCCTGCTATGCTGGCTTCATTAAGCAGTGGTAGCTCTTACACAGGATCATTCCCTTTCTTTCTTTCCACAAGATTGCTCTGTAATAATATTTTCAAAATATATTTATTGCCTGAGTAGTAGTAATAACAGTAGTAGTAGCATTAGTAATTATTATAAGCAAGAATAGCAGCAGTACCAGTACCAATCTTGAAATTATAAAGTACAACACAATGTATAAAACCAAGGAACTTGAAGTGGACTCTCTTTATGCAGCCTTTACTCTTTGCAAAATGTCTGCTCTCTAAGCCTTCTTTTTCCTTACTGCAACTGCTTCTCATCCAACAGTTTAATAACTCTCTGAATATTTGATGATGGCTGTGTGCCTCCAGTGCTGCAACACATTTTAATTAGTAGGGGGGAAATGAAATGGAGGAGACAAAGGAAAGGTTGATGAAGGCAACAGAGACAACACACAAACATGCAACCATGGCTTTCCCAGACTTTGTGTCCAAGCGAGACAGGATGATGAAAGGCCTTTCTCAGGGTCCTGCTTAGAGCTGTTACCCAGCATTCCACAGGGAGGGCTGTGGTGTCTTGGTGTCCTTGAGAACCTTGACTGGCGTGCCGTGGGCTGCACTCCAAAAAAGATGGGAAGCCAGAACCAAGACAGGAGAAATTAAATTTTATCCTGTTTAAAATGAAGTACTTAAATAAACTTAGGATGATGACTTCCAGCTGAAATGAATGATTTCCCCCTTCTGTTAGATTAAAAAGTATGATCTAGTGTAAAATTTTGGAAGTTGCACTCAGTGCTCTGGGATTGTCTCAGGTTTTGCACTTCTGACTTACAGCAACACCTACTGATAAATCTAAAATATTTTTAGTTTACTGCCCTTCAGGATTTCAGTGTGGTTGTATGGTTTCATTTCAAATGAACCTAACTCAGTTTAGCCAGTGATCCATTCTTGTTCTTCATACCTGCATAAGCTGTTTATCATTAGCATGCATTCTGAACTAACTAGTTGGTTTTCAGTCATTAACATGAAAAGAACAGCTGCTACAATGATGAGTCAAAACCATAAATGAATGTGGCTTAAATTAGGCATGAGAGACCTTCAAACATGTTTTCAGTTATTCTGTGTAGCCCCATCTACATTTCACAATCAGTCAGAATTCTTATAGCATTCATATATCTCTACAGCACACTCCTTATTCACTCATGTTTGGATTGTTCTGTTTAGTGAGGTATGGTAAGCCAGAATATGAATTCTTTACATTTCTGGCTTACCAATAATAGTAATTTTTTTGGGGGTGTGTGTCTTCAAGTCAGTTTTTAACTCCTGGCGACTGCATGGACTGGTCCTTGCAGTTTTCTTGGCAAGGTTTTTCAGAAGTGGTTTGCCATTGCTTCCTTCCTAGGGCTGAGAAAGAGTGACTGGTCCAAGGTCACCCAGCTGGCTTTGTGCCTAAGACGGGACTGGAACTCACGGTCTCCCGGTTTCTAGCCTGGTGCCTTAACCACTGCACCAAACTGGCTCAATTGTAAATATAGTCCTTGTATAATTCTGTTCTTTGGCCTCTATTAGGGGGAAGTGAGAGTCATATTGGCCACTGAGTGGGACACTAGAGCCAGACCTTGACAAAGAGAAGCCTGGGACATGGCATAAACAATGATAATTTGATTTGATTTACTTCTGCATTTATTTTAGAAATAAGTTAATGAATTATAGTAAATATGAGTGTTCCTCATTTATTTAAAAAGCTTTTCTTTTGTGACTTGTTACACTTTGGTGGCAACATCTGGAGGACTTCTGGGGGTCTTGTCAAAGGATGGGAAATGGATAGATAACTCATGGAGGTAGGATGCCAATTAAAGTGTATATTATTAATAGATCATAATAATATAAAGGCCAGTTTATGATTCCATTCAGATGCAATGTCTATGTGTGTGCACACATGTGATTTCTTAGACAAGCCTAACTTAAGAAATTCAACATGCATTTATCTTGCCCCCGGTCCAGCAGAGGCCCTGGCGGCAGCCTGGAATAAAGAGGCCGCCGGGGCCCTGGATAGGATTGCGCCTATGCGACCTCTCTTCCCTCATTCGACCCGTCACTCCCCGTGGTTTACGGAGGAGTTGAGGGTTTTGAAGAGGGTTAAGAGACGTCTGGAGCGCCGCTGGAGGAAGACAAGGACTGAACCTGATCGGACACAAGCTAGAGCCGCTGTTAAGGCCTACCTTGTGGCGGTAAGAGCGGCGAAACGTGTATATTTCTCCGCTCTTATTGCCTCTGCAGAATGCCAACCGACGACCCTGTTTAAGATAACGAGATCTTTGTTAGGTCAATCTAAACCAGTGACCTATTTACAGGGTCGATCAGAGGAGTTTTCTGAGCATCTGCAAGAGAAAATCACTCAGATTCATTCTAAGTTGGACTCTATGCGTGATACACGGTCTGGGGAGATGACAGAGACACGTACTTACTCTGTTATCTGGGAACAGTTCGATCCTGTTGGACCTGAGGAAGTGGACAGAGTCCTCCGGATTGTGAAGGCCACCACATGTTATCTAGACCCATGTCCCTCCTGGCTAGTAAAATCGGCTCGGGAGGTGACTTATGGTTGGGTCCAGGCGATGATCAATGCATCTCTGGAGGAGGGGGTGTTCCCAGCAGCCTTTAAGGAGGCCCTGGTGCACCCCCTCCTCAAGAAGCCATCCCTGGACCCTACTGTTCTGGACAATTTTCGTCCAGTCTCCCACCTTCCCTTTTTAGGGAAGGTGGTGGAGAAAGTGGTGGCGTCGCAACTCCAGAAGATTCTGGATGAAACGGATTATCTAGACCCCTTTCAGTCAGGTTTCAGGCCGGGATATGGGATGGAGACTGCATTGGTCGCGCTTATGGATGATCTCTGGCAAGGACGGGATGGTGGTAGTGCATCCATCCTTATCCTTTTAGATCTCTCAGCGGCTTTTGATACCATCGACCATGGTATCCTTTTGGGACGGCTCAGGGAGTTGGGGGTGGGCGGTGTGGTGTTGCAGTGGTTCGCCTCCTTCCTCCAGGGCCGTTCCCAAACAGTGATGATAGGGGAGGAGAGATCTGACCCATGGCCCCTCCTGTGTGGGGTGCCACAGGGTTCGGTGCTCTCCCCTCTCCTGTTTAACATCTATATGAAGCCGCTGGGTGAGATCATCCGTCACCACGGGATGAAATACCATCTATATGCTGATGATACACAGCTGTATATTTCCATCCCGGGTGAAGTAAGTGATGCAGTTGCCACCCTGTCTCAGTGTCTGGAGGCTGTGGGGGCCTGGATGGGGAACAACAGGCTTCGACTGAACCCTAGTAAGACGGAGTGGCTGTGGATTGATGGCCGCTCGGGTCCTAGGAAGCTGTCATCTTTGGCTCTAGATGGGGTCGCACTACCCCATTCGGAGCCTGTGCGGAATCTGGGGGTTCTCCTGGACTCACGACTCCTGTTGGAAGAGCAGGTGGCAGTCGTGGCCAGGAGGGCCTTTACACAACTCCGGATTGTGCACCAGTTACGCCCTTTCCTGGACCGAGATGCCCTCCGAACAGTCACTCATGCCCTTGTCATCTCCCACATAGACTATTGTAATGCGCTCTACATGGGGCTACCCTTGAGGAGTATCCGGAAGCTTCAGCTGGTCCAGAATGCGGCTGCGAGGACAATTATTGGGACCAGAAGATCGGCCCATGTGACACCGTTGTTACGCGAGCTGCATTGGGTGCCAGTTTTCTTCCGGGTACAATTCAAGGTGTTGGTTATCACCTTTAAAGCCCTACATGGCATAGGACCAGGTTACTTGAGGGACCGTCTCATCCCCAGAACATCGACCCGTCCCACCTGTTCAGCTAGAGAGGGCTTGCTACGGACCCCATCGCTTAAGGAGTTTCACCTAGTGGGGTCCAGGAAGCGGGCCTTCTCTGCAGTGGCGCCCGCCTTTTGGAATATCTTACCCCCGGAGCTGAGGCTGATGTCCTCGCTCCCAGCCTTCCGGAAAGGCTTAAAGACCTGGTTCTGCCGTCTTGCCTGGGAGGGAAACGTCAACAGTTCCTCTTGGGGATGGCTGGCCCCTTGAAGCCTCCCAGTGACCTATTTTAATATTTTTCTTGGAATTTGTATTTTGTATTTATGTAATTTTATATATTTTTAATTCACTATTTTGCTGTGCACCGCCCAGGGTCCCCGTTGGGGGAGATGGGCGGTAATATAAATTTAATAAAATAAATAAATAAATAAATCTACAAAGCTTCCTTGAAATTCTTTAAGTGTTTTCACTCCTTTCCTCTCTCACTGTTATCCACACAGTTGCTAAATTTAATCAATAGGCTTTGTTACCTCCTTCTCTAGACCTTGTAGTTTTACTTTTGCTTCCCTACTATCCAAGCCCTTCCTTGAAGAGGGGAAACCAAATCCTTTTCTCAATGCCATCCATTTTCTTCATCAGCATGTTCACTTGCAGATCCTTCCTTCCAGACTCTTTTTCCTATTTCTAGGGGCTGTCCCTCATACATCGCTCATCCTCTCCCCTGGTCTTCTTTCCCATCTGTATCTCCTTCCTCCCTCAAACCTGCCCCTTGTAAATTCTGATCAGAAGGAAGATTTCTACATGAAGTCACGTAGACATTTTCAAGATGCTTACAGGACTTTAGCCCTTGCCGCTGGCAGACCACTAGGAAGGAAATAAATCCTTCAACCTTGACATTTTTAAGGCAGGGAAAAAGAACAGTTTAACTCATGGAGTTCAGCCTGCCATACCACACCAAAGGCTTTCAAGGGATGAAATAATTTGGGCATCAAATTATGAATGCTACATGAAAACCAGTGCAGGTTCTGCTGGACTTAGAGCTTTAGTTATGGAGCTGCTTTTTCAGGACCTGCCCACTTGGTATCACAAAGAACTCCAAACTAGATCAAGTTCCTTTTCGCAATACTTACATTTCCATGGTCTGTATAACTTCCCTATAGCTTTCTACCCATTGGGAAAAAAGAATCAGTTTTGTGTAATATGTTGGGAGATGTTTTGCAGCTTCTCCAAACCTCTCTTCTTGTAGAAGACGCTTCTACTTTTCTACCTTACAATTAGGGTGTAGGACAATTTTCTTCAATGCTGTTTTTAAATTTGCTTCAAATCAAATATCAAACACCTTTATTGCAGTCAAAGACCAGTACATAATAAAACTCAGTAGTATAAAACAGGTCATATATATAAAAAGAATAAGGTAAAGTAAAAGTTTCCCCCTGCACAGTCATGTCCAACTCTAGGGGGCAGTGCTCATCTCTGTTTCTTAGCCGAAGAGCCAGTGCTGTCCGAAGATGCTTCTGCGGTCATGTGGTCGGCATGATGTGCGCGGAACGCTGTTACCATCCCACCGAAGTGGTACCTATTTATCTACTTGCATTTGTATGCTTTCGAATTGCTAGGTTATATAATGTATAAAAAGAATACATTGTAAAATTAATTGGGCATATCAATCAGTTGTCTGTAAATTTTACACATGATATAACAGAACTTAGCTACATTAGAGTTACAGTCATGAACATCTGAAAATAAAAACTGTAAGTAAAATTGTTCAGAATGTCCAGGAAAGTTGCACTTTCGCTTCCGGGTGCTGGACTGAGTGGAGCGAAGAGCTGATAGCTCCGCGGTTTTCTCTCTGCGGCGAGAAAATCGCTGAAAAATCACCCTCGAAGAGAGGGTGAGCAGAAGATTTATCACAAGGGTCGTTGAACCTGCTGCTCTATCCTGACCCCTGTATTCCCACTACAGGGGAAGGGAGATTTGAGTGGTAACAGACGACTGGAACTAACATGAAAGCTCTGCAGAAACCGTGAAACTAAATAAGTTAAGTAGCTCCTCATCCAGCCTTTTAGTTGCACTTTTTTTTTAATATTACTGGATTTATTAAGCACTAGGATTTATCTCTGGACTGTGATTTATAGATGCTGGTGTTTTATTTTTCTTTCTTGTCAGAGGAGTGTTTGAACGGTGGGTTTGGAAAGATAGTTGACTCTGCCTGGAGTGAGCTGAGTGACTTTCTCTTTTGATTCTAAATATTTCTACTCTTGGTTTGCTTTCATCCTTATTGCAATTATAAGTATTTTTTTTTTCCTTTGGGGACTAATTTGCCTGGATTTAAAGTTTTTATGGATAAATGAATTACTGATTTGATATTCTTTCTTCTACCTTTTTGGGATTTTTATTATGAAATAACTCTTTTTGCTTTTCTCTATAAGTGTTTGAATATTTTTTGGATTATATAAGTCACTTTATAGAATTTTTATGAATGCCTTAGATTCCTTCTGTATATAAATTAGACGACTTATTCATAGTTGGACTGTGTGGATATAAGCTGCCGTGAGAAACCTTGGGATTGTTTATCTTTTTTGTTATTGTTTTGACTACAATAGAACCTCTCTGTTCTTTTTTTATCTTTTATTCACTTGCTCTTACACTTGGACATACAATTTTAATGGACTAGATTTTTTGCTATTCTGATAACTACATTTAAAGGACTATTTTTATTTTTAAAAGTTTTTTTATTCTCCTATTATTAAAAAGGGAGAAGAAGAGAGAAAGGAGAAAGAGAAGAAAAAATAGTAGTCCCTTTTTTCCGTTTGGTCTTTGTCTTTGTCTTCCCCCTCCCCTCTCCTTCTTTTTTTTTTCCTTTTTTTCTTTTTGCCTTTTCTCTCTTACAGGGAAACTATCTACATTATGACAATCATGGCATTAACACCTGGAGCGTCGGTGGAGCCTCTTCAGTCAGAGATGAGAAAACTTCTGGAAGTGATGGCACCATTTAATAAAGAAATGAGAGAGAAGGAGTGCATTTTGAGACGGAGAGCAGTTCCAGAACAGTTGAATGAAGATGTAGGAGAAAGGACTGTTTCTATATTAGATAAACCCTTGGAGATAAAAGAACAAGATCTAGATTTGGAAATAGATAAAATTTCTAGAGAACAGAAAGTGTTTAAAGAACAAAAGTTAAGGATAATTTCTACTTTAAAAGTTAAAACCTTTCTAGAGAAATATAAGACAGACATGAGGGAGGCACCAGGAGAACGTAAGAAGCATTTCATAGAATAGAATAGAAGTAAAGAATAGAGATAAATGGCTGACCTATAAGGACTTTTTATTGTTAAAATTGATGGATTGGCAGAAAAGGATAAATTGACACATTTATTAAAAGAAAATTCAATTATTACTCTTTTAAAGATTAGAAACTATTAATGGACTATTTGGAAAATGTTGGAGGGGCAAAGCTTATAAGAGGATTTGAAGATTAAATTATATATAAATTGATATATTAGATAAGAAATGTTTTTTAATGTGATTTACAGACTTAGTATGTAAGATGCATTTTATAGAATAGAATAGAAGTAAGGAATAGAGATAAACGGTTGATTTATAAGGACTTTTTATTATTAAAATTGATGGATTGACAGAAAATGAGAGATTGTTATGTTTATTAAAAGAAAATTTAAACTATTACTTTTTTAAGAGTAGAAACTAATAATAGACTATTTGGAAAATACTGGAGGGGCAAAGTTTATATGAGGATTTGAAGATTAAATCATATATAAATTGATATATTAGACAAGAAATGTTTTTTTAATGTCATGTATAGACCTAGCATGTATGACAAATTTTGTAAAGTATTGTGACCAGAGATTAATCGGAAGCTGACTACTTTCTATGTTTCATCTTTTTTCTTTTTTTCTTTGCTTTACTACACCTTTTTTTCTTCTTTCTTTGATTTGTATTTCTATTTCTTTTTCCGTTTCCAACTTTTAACTATGTATATTCAAAACCCAATAAAATATTTAAAAAAAAAAAAGAATGTCCAGGAAAGTTGCTTAAATGTGGGATTATGTAGAGAGTAAGCAAGATGACCTTGACTGGAATATGTAATAACTATTACTTAGACAAAGGAGGCTGAAACATTTTTTAAGCCCCGAGAAACAAGATAACATTCAGAAGCACTCAGGCAGATGCCTCCCTGATTCACTCGAGGATAAAAGGGGGCGAGGAGGGAGGTTCAGCACAATCAGACTTGCAAGATTCTGTTATTATAACCAATGTCAATAAACATTGTTCTAGTCTTTCCCTGGAGTTGATTTCCTGGTCTGGTCTGCCTAATGGGGCTGACAGGATGTCAGTGTGCCAGCATAGAACAGACCATATAGTAAAATGTGTTTAATGGTTTCAATAGTCCTTCACCACATGGGCAAACCTTTAGCCCAAATGGGATATCTTTGTATTTCTCTTTTAATGGCATCAATTGAGCCATGAAAAATGCCTCCCTATATTTAGGGATTGTAATTTAACCTTGTAGGTATCTAGCAGGTGTAAGAGGGGTGAACAATTCGGAGGCTATTCCAAAGCATTGATGCTGCCACAGAAAAGTAGCGTCATCTAGCTTTATGCCCTTCATCTCTTGGAAGTGTGGGACTAAAAGTAACTTCTCCCTTGTGGGTTAGATTGATTCTGGTTGGAGCAAGCGATCCTGCAGGTTCATGGGTGCTAAACTATAAAGGGCTTTAAAGGTCTACACCATCACCTTAAAGTGTACCTGGCAACCAATTGGCAACCAAAGCAGGGCCCACAGAATTTGTTTAATTTTATTAGTCAGTGAAGACCAATGGAACATTTTTAAGGCAGGCTTTTGTAAGATCCTACAAACATATATGTCACTTTTAGTTACTTATGCATCTCTCACTGGAGATGACAAAGAGTCTCTCCTTCTCCACACCAGGGATTATTACATGCAGTTCTGCTGTTAATTCATCATGAGATTTCTCTCAGTTTTATATGTATAATTCTGTGATCATATCAAAACATTATTCTAGAATTCTTGTACTATCATTATTTTCTGGGGAAAAAGAACAATAGTTAAGATGGCAGAATTTATACTGTGTATATGTGTTATTTTATGCAGTATTTCAGAGTTATTTCAGTCCTGTTCAGAACTGTGGAGCTCAGCATCTCCAATAATTAACTAATCTTTGTAGGTTCATGTATGGAATGCATACAAGTCAATATTAACAACCCACCTAACTTAATCTATACTTTCTGTCAATGTCTAAGTGTCTTCCAAAGTAGTTCACTCTACCTTTTCCGAAAATCAATGCATTACACAATTAGCAACATTGCAGTACATCGTAAAGGACTGCTTAAAATGATGAACTAAAGTTTCCAGCAATTATTTAAATAAAGATATTCCTATAAAAAAGAACCTTTTTAATGTAATTTTTAAAAATCTGTTCAATCTTGTCCAATTCTCAGAGACTGCCTGGACAAGTCCCTGCAGTTTTCTTGGCAAGATTTCAGAAGTGGTTTGCCATTGCCTTCTTCCTAGGGCTGAGAGAGAGGGACTGGCCCAAGGTCACCCAGCTGGCTTTGTGCCTAAAGTGGGACTAGAACTCATGGTCTCCCGGTTTCTACCCTAATGCCTTAACCACTACACCAAACTGGCTCTTTTTATGTAACAGGTAGTTTCTAATCTGTAACTGCCTTAACATCTCTTTGTAATAATACAAAGATTATTATAGAAATAATGAAATAGCATTTTATGGCAATCTGAATAATTTGTGCTCCATCAAGATGTTGCTCAAATGTAAAGAACTATTCATGAATCGTAGACTTCTTTTTTTTTTTAATGCTGGAAAAATAGATAAAAATATGTCATGGCTAATAGTTAGGCCAGGTTCAATAATCATATGCTATAACCTTTCCTTTACTTCATATTTTGTTTTCTTATAGTTAGCACCACAGTAAGAGAATATGAAAGTTTTGCAAACTGACCAACGGGTCTTGAAGTGTGTGTGTAGGGGGGCGGGAATGCAAGTCTTGGCAAGAGGAATTAATATAAAAACTGAGAAGCATTTAGCAGATGCCCCTGGAATAGAAAGTAGCTTCTTTTACATTGGAGGATGGTAGATAATCTTTAGGGAGAAGTCAGAGAAAACACTATGTTCTTGGGCGTACACTGATTTCCAGAATTATCGAGGAAGTCTGTCCCATGAATATGGTATTATTACCTCATGAGTAAGGGAACCAATCAGAAATCATCCATGTGAATATAGTGGGAATATGCTAAAGAAGAGGGGGTGTTCCTTCAGGAAAATTCCAGAGGCCTGTAAAATCCCCCATCCTACAGACAAAGGATGAGAATATTCCATCTGCAACTATGA
The DNA here is from genome assembly GCA_023362775.1 of Charina bottae. NCBI lineage: Eukaryota > Metazoa > Chordata > Lepidosauria > Squamata > Charinaidae > Charina > Charina bottae. The sequence continues at coordinate 52,339,658 of JALMGJ010000004.1, forward strand.
GACAGCTTGTATTGTTCATTTACTCCCATATGACTCCTCCTACCAGCAAAACTGGCAAAACAAATCACAAAAGCTCTTTCCACAGTATGTTTACTGTGGTTACCAAACCAAGGCCCTGATTGACCTCTTCAAAATAAGCCATGAACCAGAAGCTGCAATAACATGGGCTCTGATTGCAGCATGTTCAAGAGGGAAACAGGCAGGTGTTCTTGGGGTGGATATCACAATAAACCAGAGAGAGAGCTCTCATTATTTGTTTATCTGCTCCCACTGGCAGATGAACCAAGTGTGAGTAAACATTGTGTACTGGCATGCTATTCATTTATGATTAATAAGATGTGCAGATATGACTAATTTATTCAAACATGTTTGTTACATAAAGTATTATAAAGTTTGTATTTCAGGCTTGTCCTTCCTTCTTTTTGGTGCTGCATTTTACCCTCAAACTCCAGATTTCTCCTTTGCTTATGACGACTGATACAATAGTTAGCAGGTATTAAAACAGGGTAATATACAGGCAATTATAAAGCTAATTACTTTCTCAAGATATTTGTATTCCTTGGCTGTTCCTTTAATGGCAATTTGCTTGAAAATTCATAGTTCTTCACTTATAATTTAATGGAGGATATTATAGGACTCTTAAGATGTCATTATTCATGTAGAAGTATGCATGACTCAAATGTAAGTCAGCTACTGAAAATAGGCTGGGATGATCTAAAGTTCACGGAGCCTTAAATTTTAAGTCTATACATATCTAGGAATAAGCTCCATTGGATATGTTGGAATTTACATTTCAGTGAGTAGGAATGAGGTTCTAAGCATGGAAGCTTCAGGGCCTCTTCTTTAAGAATAACCTGAACATGTAACAACCTGAAACATTACTGAGTGACTTGATCACAGTAATGAGCACAATAGGAAAAATAAAATAAAATATTATATCCCCCTCCCAAAAAAAAGTAAGATGCTTTTACCTCCTGGCAGGCTACAAGCCATTTACCAGGGAAAGCATACACAAATGAGAGGTTCTGTCGGGTAGATTCAGCTAAGCCATTTTGTACAATTCTGACATAATTTGCATGAAAGGGATGTTCAGACCCTGGAAGGTCCTGATGGTTTCCCTGATAGTTTATTTCAAATAGAAAAAGGGATCAAAATAATTGCATACTCAAACTGTTGTGAATTATTTAACTGGATAAAGTCTCTGCATTGTACCACCAGTCATTTCAAATCAGGATTAGCCCTTTAGTCATTACATTTGTTAAAAAAATGTAGCCCAATAGCAGCACCCAATGAAGCATTAATGGTAATAATGTTTTTCCACTAATAAAAGGATTGAATATACTAAATTCTGCTATTACAGCTGCAGTCTCCCAGTACAATTGACTTTATATGTCTTGATGTTTGCAGCAGTTCAGCATGACCAAAGAAAATGTTAGACTCTTCATTATTTATAACTGTTTTTCTTCATACCAATAAAGCAAAAATTCTACAAACACAGTTTCCATGGGAACTCAACAGAGGCTCAAATTACTACTTTTTCCTTAAATTACCCATCTCTCTGTGGCCACAGGTAAGAAGAAACTGGAATTGTCTGCTAGTGATAATGGAGAGGTGTGGTGGTACTGATGTTGGTACTCTTCATGTTCTACCGGGAGATCCCTAAAACTGAAGAACCTGCATGTAAAGTTTGTATTCTATCACTGAACTTTTGATGTTGCCTCAAAAGTTTAACCTGTTATTTTTTCTTAGGAAGAAACATAAGAAGCAGCAAGTATCTAGTTCAGTATTGCCTCTATTATTTGGCGATGGCTTTTCGAGGTTTCAGACTATACCTGGAGGTACCAGATGTTGAACTTGGGTCTTCACCATGCAAACCAGATGCTCCACCATCTATTTATGCTTCCTCCACCCTGCTTCAGATACATTGGTCATGCTGGCTGGGTTTTATAAGAATGGAGTTTAACCATCTGGTTGGGCAATAGGTTGGGGAAGGTTACATTATATTCTGCCAGGATCTTGAAACTATAATTTTCTCTGCAGCACTTTGGATTTAAATGCAAAAAAAAAATTCAGAGTACTAGTGGGTGCAAATGTAACACTACTGCAAATATGTGTTTTTCCAGCTCAGTAGTGAAGTATATGCTTTGTGTGCATCTTACTACGAGATGGATATGTATGTATGTACACACACATATACAATCTGATAAAAACACCTCTACATTCCCACTTTGCTATTAGACATTCAATAAAAATTAAACAAGATACTTCGTTCCTGTAACTGGAACATTTCTTTTTCTTCTATGGCTTCATGAAATGGTTTATTAAATGTTTTACTAATACAGTATATGGAGATGATTCATTGCTGAAGAGAGGGAAAGCTTATAATCCTATTATTATTATTATTATTATTATTATTATTATTATTATTATTATTAAATTCCCATTGCTGAATTTGAAATTTAAGAGGATTGTAGAGATTTCTTGCTAATATGCTGGGTTTGGAAAAAGTAAAATAAATGAAATCACAGAAGTATTTTTGACTGCTTTTTTCATATAGGAGTGTTACTTGGAGAAGCAAATGAAAGCTTAATTACCTTCTAGAACTGGCAGGTTGTATGTTCTTTTGTTTGGCATTTATTTTATTATGTTCACATTTTGGGGTTGTGGGCTGGCTGTACTTTATACCTTTATACATTGTATGCAGCAAACTGAGTTGGTAGTATGAACACTATTCATGAGCCCTAAAGATAGAGAAGAAGTTGGACTAGATACTCAGAAAATGAAAACCTACAGAAAACCTACAGTCTGCAAGAAAACAACAAGGCTCAGAGAGCACCAAGGACTCCACACTACAGAACTATCTCAATAGAAAGTAAAAAACATAAAGCTGATCCCAGAGTTGGTGCTGGAATCCCCTACTGAGTAATTTCAGCATCCACTTTGGCCTTGGGCTGCCTGGTACAGTTCAAGAGTTCATGGCAGCCATGATAACTATGGGTCTGTTCCAACTGGTCTCAAAGCTGATACATGTTGCTGGTCATAAACTCAGTTTTGTCTGTGTTCCATGGGTAAATTCCCTTGTGGTGACTTGCTGTCATGAATGGATACCTGGTTAAGGTTTGACTTACAGTCATTCTCCATTTTCATTGGGGTGGAGATGGATTTAGAGATGTTCTTGGATCCAGTGGTTTTCCTAATCATAGAGTTATAAAATTTATATTATAGGCAAGTCTGTTGATGCTATGGTTGAGTCCTGAAATAAGGAACATAACTTAACCCTCCCCCCGCAATATGGCAGCAATAACAACCACAGCGACCACCACCTGCCGCAAAGGCTCTGGCAGAAATGGATCCAAGTGCGGGATGCTCTTCTGGAGAGTGGAAAGTGCAGGATCCCCGCTCTTTCTTGGGGCTTTCCTTCTCTTTCGGGCCCTGCCTGTTATTGCTGCCATATTGTGGGGGGAGGGGGGGAGGATGTGTGAGGATGTCTCAGGCAACAGGGTCCCTGCACCCTCCCCCCCAGTTGCAGCCCTACCGGGCTGCTAACTTACCTGGTTTCTGCGGCGAGAGCTGAAGAGCTGGGTTCAGAGCAGGGACCTGTCGGTGTGGCAAGGGATGGGCGGGGCTCCACGTGGTGCATGGCCTCCTCTTCCGGGCTCCCCTGCGACACACCTGGGCCCTTGCCGCAACACAGAAATGTGTCGCGACACACAGTTTGGAAAGCTCTGGATTAAGGTATCCAGGTATTCCTCTTATGTGGTTAAATTGGATCAGTTTCAATCAATAACTCTGAGGATGTTGATAGGCTGCTCTGTCCTTGCCTAATGTGTAATGGGCTGTGAGAATAACCTTGGGAGACAGGAGGAAGAGCTGCAGCCTAGACAATGGTCTGATAAGAGAAATCTGAGTCCAAAGGAGGGATGGGAGATAACATCTCAGAAGGGACTCTCTTTAGTTCCCTGGAAAGTAAAGGCAGGGGAGGTGGGAAGTGCTTTCAGACTTGCAAGATTCTGTTACTGTAACCTTATAATAAAGGTAGTATTAATACTCATGGTTTTGGTTTTCTGTCTGAACTAGCTCAAAAGGCTGACAAATGTGACTTACTGGTAGTCACCACTTAACGACCACAATAGGGACTGTAAAACTGGCTGTTAAGTGGTGCAGTTAAGTGAGTCACCATGTGACCAGACCTGATTTTATGACCTTTTTTTACAATGGCTGTTAAGTGAATCAGAGGTTGTTAAGTGAATCCAGCTTCCCCAATGGACATTTTTTGTTAGAAGCCGTCAAAAAAAGTTGCAAATCGCTATCACATGACCGCAGGACACTGAAACTGGTCGTAAATGCGAGCTGGCTGCCAAGTGCCTGAATTGCGATCATGTGACTGCGGGGGTGGTGTGACATTTTGCGATGGTCACAGGTCATAAAGCACTTTTTCCGAGGCCGTGGTAACTTCGGACCATCATTAAACGAACTGTCATTAAGCAGGGACTAGCTGTATATCTATCTGCCAAGAAGCTCTGGGAGGTGGCCTGTTACATGTTATTAATTTATTAATTAATTAATTTATTATTTGGATTTATCCCCGCCCATCTCTACCGTGGCAGACTCTGGGCGGTTTAATTAATGGCTGCTGGAGGGTAGGAATGGATAGAAAAGAAGCCACACACATGCACACAGAGAGAGAGAAAGAGAGAAAGGGAGAGAGAGAGCGCTAATGAGTGAATATAGTGCTGTTTATTACTATACAAGCATAATGCAAAGTATATTTACAAGATTTATGTGTATAAGTGCTTATCTATATGTCTGTCTGTCTGTCTGTCTGTCTGTCTGTCTGTCTGTCTATCTATCTATCTATCTATCTATCTATCATCTATCTATCGTGATCTAGCATACTGTAAGTATGTATTCTAATACCTACTTAATATTTACAACTTAACTAAGGAACTTAGATTTCTAATACTTTGCTTATAATACAAACTGCTTTGCTGCTAGTTTCTTCCTCCTCCCAGGCTACCTTATCTAGAAGCTTAGGAATGCTAACAGCTTCTCCCCTTAACTCTCTCTTGCCCAGTTCTCCTGCACTTGAACCATGTGGGGTTTGCTCTGCCACCTTCTAGAGCTCAGGGCTTTGCGGCTGGCTCTTTTCTGCAGGTTTTTCTTTGGGTTCAGCTGCCTCAGGCACCTTCCTGGGTCTTCTCCCTGGCCATGGATCTTCTGGCTCCTGGCTCTCCCAGCTGTTGCCTCTGCTCCATGCCTTGTCCAGTTGCCTCTCACTCCAGCAGCATCTCCTGTCAAACCTGGAAGAAAGCCCCCTCCTACTGTCTACCTGCTCTGGTTTCTTTTATACTTCTGTCTTCTGAACCCAAATGTCAGCCTGCAGGTGCTTCTAAGCGGTTTTAAACTATTTTCCCCTCTTTATCTGCAAGTGCCTATGTGCAAAAGCTGGGCAGCTGACTATCAGACCACTGAAAAGAGAAAAACGGTGACCTTAATAGTTTCAGAGCAGTTTATCCTTCACAATGCCTCTCTAAGGGAGGGAAGTTGCCCTCCTGTTTAAGGCCATTTATTATGACATCCTCCCTTGATCCCTCAGACATGGGCAGTTAGAAGCCTGATGTAATCTTCCATGTTTAGGCATGGTAATTCACAGCTTCAGGCAATCCTAGATTAAACAAATTATCTAAACCCAATTCAAACTGGCTTCAGGGTGGGCTGTGGTTGAGGCTGCTTTGGTCATCTGATGTGTTTTTCTGCTTTTCTTTGATATTAAAAAGATGAAATTATTGCTCTTCTTTAGAGAAATAACTGAAGGGTGCCTCCTATTTCTTCCTCAGTGCAGCGTTTAGGATTTTAGGATAATGAAAATCTAGTTTTATACACAATCTGGAAGACAGCATCTCTGTCACTATTTTTAACTTAGTACTTTAAAAAAAAATTACTGGCTTTTCAGTAATTTCTCCCAATACAAATAATTTCCTTGATAAATATTATTTAAATATTTCAGTGATAGATGAAGTCATTAAAAGAAGAGAAAAATTGATTTTTTTTCTTTTGGTAGTTTGTGATTTGCTGTGCCTCATTTGCTGTACTATCTAATTCTTTTATTTGAAGCACTGAGGCTTTCCTAATGTAAGTTTGACCTTATAAACATCTATCTATCTATCTATCTATCTATCTATCTATCTATCTATCTATCTATCAGATTTATATGCCCGCCCATCTCACAAAAAGTGACTCTGGGCAGTGTACAACAATCCAATAAAACAATAAATATATAAACAGTCATTACCTAAAACCATTATATAATAATTATTAAAAACATTAAAAACTATAAAAACAGAACTAAAACAGAAAAAGAAAATAATAGGCCAAAGGGGTGTTAATAATGGAGCCACCTCACTAGTTCACCCGTCCCCTGGGGTCCCCAGACCTGCTGGCATAACCAGGTCTTGAGGGACCTTCGAAAGCTCAGGAGTGATGAAGCCGACCTCATCTCTGGGGGGAGAAGGTTCCACAGTGTGGGTGCCACAGCAGAAAAGGCCTGCCACCTAGGGCCCACCAATGTAGCTCCCTAGATGACAGAACCCGTAATATACCCACTCTGCTGGATCTAAACAAGATGCTGAATTGAGTTAATGGCACGCAGCTCAGTCAAAAGAGGGAGAAAGGTAGCATTTTTAATCTAAGAGTAACTGTAAGTCAAACTATCCTTGTCTGGGCAGCAATGTTGTGTGAACTCAAAATCCTCAGTGCCCAAGTCATGCCTAGTCAGGACTGTAGGAAAAGAGAGGGAGTCATATATGAAGACATAAATCCCTCTCTTACAAAACTAGCTGCAAAGGCTGCCATCCTGAGGACTTACCCCCCATTGATTGGCTGCAGCACTCAGGCCATATCTATTGGTGCCTGCCTGACCAATGAGAAAGGAGCTATTGATGTAATAATGTAGCTCTTCTAGTACTGTCCTGGCACAAAGGCTCAAGCCAGGAGTTGAGCAAGTGTGTGGGGATTTTGCATCCCCCATAATGGCAGCCCTTTAGCTTGTTAGCAAGAGTGACTGAAGCTAGATCCAGTGAAGTCAGTAATCCTGGGTTAATTCCTGACTGGGTCAACTGTCCTGTTGAGTGTACGCAGCCTATCTTTCTTCAGCCGGAAGTTCCACTGAGTTAAACAGAGCTTATTCTCAAGTAAGTAGATAAAGACTCAGTGAAGAGCTATTTCCTTTGGGCAGATTGGCCCACCTAGTCTTCTGGCCATCCAATCAAGTGGTTCCCACCTGTCCATACCACTTCATCAGAAGCAGAAGCTAAGTCCTTAGAATCATTTATTAGCTCCTTGAGGTAGAATTACTCATTGTACTGGTAAGCTGAAGTGCTTTGTCCCTGTTTTTGCATCCTAATCGGTTTTCATACCAGCTGCAGAGAAATTTAGAATAAAAGTGGCCACCTACTCGTTTCACATACACAGAGCCACGCACCCATTAATAGACTTATTTAATGCACGCACAAAGCCAACTGAGATATTAATGTTACTACATGCAATGCAATTGTGCTGGGATAGAGCATAGTTGGGATAGAGCAAGTTACTTCTAAGAGAGAGTACAGGAGCCATACGGTCAGGGTAGAATATAGCCTCCTGCTACAGCAGGGGTGGGGAACCTTTTTTCTGCCAAGGGCCATTTGGATATTTATAACTGGGGACCGGGGGGGTGGGGGGCGGGGTTTCTGGGATTTCCGCGGACCGGGGGCCAGAGTTTGCGGGTGGGAGCCAATCACAAGCACTGGGGGTGGGGTTTGCGGGCAGGAGCCAATTGCGTGGAAGGGGCGGGGTTTGCAGGCAGGAGCCTCACGGGCCTTAGGCGGGAGCCCCGTGGGCCTTATACGGCCCGTGGGCCTGACGTTGCCCACCCCTGTGCTACAGGGTGAATGGAAGCTGTACTGGTAGTTCAGTTTAGAAATGCTGGGTATGGTGCTTCAAGTTAATTAAACTGTCATAGAGATTGGGCAGGGATTGGAATGAAGGAGGCAGAATTCTGAAAGTGGTCCTCATTAGAATTTGGACCAACAGTATAGTTTCTCATGGAGGCAGGAGAATGACTGGAGCACTTCTATAGCTCTTTTTCCCTCCAAGTTCTAGACCTGTTCCAAAAAATATAGGAATGAATCCATTATAAATAAGGAGAAATGCTTCTGCCATTCCTGCCGGCTCCCAAAATCAGACAGCGCAATCCCATGCCCTCCCCAGAAAAGTTCACAAAATCACTCTTATTGCCATTAGTTGAGTTATAATTGAACTTTGCTAGATCTTTGACCAAAGAAAATTAGGCATATTCAGGTAGAGGAAAAGACAGAGAAGAGAAAAAAAAATCAATTGCTACTGCAGCAATGTTTTATGCTGATGTCTTGTTTTACCATCTTGTTTTTACATTATTATTTCATATTTTATGAAATAAATGTTTGTATTTTAATCAGTTAACATATTTTGATCAAATTTGCTTTAAGTATTTTCTCAGGAGTCTGGATGTATGATAAAAATAAAACATTAAGCATTTCTTAATGTGGGGGATTATTGAAATACTGTGGGTGGGACTCAGCACAGCAATCGTTAGCTTAAAATCATACATCTGCAATCTCATTG